>VWYH01000649.1:282631-635444 GCA_013399365.1 Pampusana beccarii | reverse complement strand
CCTCCAACTGGACTCCATCCCACTGACCACAACTCTCTGGCTTCTTTCCTTCAGCCAGTTCACAGTCCACCTCACCACCCGATCATCCAGTCCACACTCCCTCAATTTAGCCATGAGGATGCCGGGGGCTTCCGGGTCACGAAACCGAAACCCACCCCCACGCCTCTCCTCACCCTGAGATTGCTCTGATGGCTCTGCCCGAGCTGGCTCCGATCAGCTGACCTCGAGGATTCAGTTCACCCAGCTGGGAAAACTAATAAACACCCCAGGCCCAAGGTTCTCCCAAGTGCTGCAACAGGACAGACTGCAGATCCTCCATAAGCACAGCTCCATCTCCAGACCTGCTCCTACAACTCTTGAGATATTGTTAAGATCTTTTCTTGAGGCTTTGTGTTGTTTCTTGATTTTGTTAGGTAAGGACCTTCTGTTTCTGCTTTTGTTTTAAATATATATATCGTATCTCATCATTTTCATACACCATAACTACAGCAGAATCTTAAGGACGGAGTCCCACACCAGACCTCATTGCACCAATGACATCTTGGCCTGATGTCTCCTGTTCACTGAAACCTGAGAGTATTGGAGTGGCCCTGATACTTACCATGTAGAATTAATGTCTTAAAATGTAACGCATAAACATTCAAATTATAGTAAATAAAAAAATAGTCTCTCCTCCTAGTACTTAAAGCAAAGGTTTTTAAGAAGGAAGAAGAATAGAGTATAACCGATTAATGTTTTGCTCCTCTGCAGTGCTTGCTTTGACAAGAGTCCACAACAAAACATAATCGCCCAGATTAGCACCTCTTCAACACCTTTTCAAAACTGTGTAATTAAAAAAAATAATGAGGGCAAACTATGGGAGAACGTTTTTTTCTCACAATTTAATATTTGGCATGTGTTAGCAGACAAGAGATTACAGGATTCGGGAAAGGGAGTTGGCTGTGTTGAATATTTATTTATGCATCCTGTTTACAACCCAAGGGCCTCGGTAGTGTTTTGGTTGGGAATGGCTGGATCTGATCAGCTCCGGACCAGAGCAGGTGGGACAGCCTGGATGAACAGGCATTACCCACTTCAACTTGGACTTGATTAGATTATCAGAGCTTGAAGTGTCAATAGAAGTCATTCAAAGGAAGCAGGTTGATGTTTTGATGACCAGCCAAGGACATGGATGCTGTAAGAGAGGTGCTGCGTTGGTGATGAGGGACAGTGGGATATATATATCTATATCTATCTATCTATCTATATATATATATCTCCTTGACCACCCTGAGAGGATGTGGGAAAGCATCTGTGTGCCCAGATATACACGCTATCTATTTTCTGGCAAATTCAGAGATGCCTTTGAGGCTGCTGTAAGAAATCCTGGGGACAATTCTTGTCCGCTGGGCTGTTTACAGCATCAGGGCAGCAGCCTGTACAGAGGGCACCTGTGTTGTGTTCTCAACCATCTTAAAATGTTTATGGTTTTGGTTTAGTTGTAGAATGACACTTGGTTAGTTTTCTTTCCGCTGTGCTTGTCAGAGCATTTTCAAATGCTTTCTAAAGCAGGGTATGTGATGACCGTGTCGGGTTATGGAGTCTGCAAGCATTCATTACAATAAGGTGGATTTAATAATAGTGTAATTTCCATTTGTTTTGAGAGTTTTTCTCACTGTCTGGATAAACACAACCCAAAGCAGCATGTTTCAAAGCTGCTCTTCTTTGGACTTACTGATAGATTTTAAAGTAATGACTTTATGAGTAAATATTTTCCATTTATATTTCTTTTTGGTTACTTTTATAGAGGGTATACTATTGGTGTTGGAATTATGAATCAAAAAAGAGGGAAAGTTGAAACATTGGCTTTTAGTTATTTTCTGTAAGTGTGAATATGGATTTGTTTTTGTAATCTGTTTTGATCTATCTATATCTTCATGTACACACATATATAAATATGCAAATATTTAACTATTTATCTCTTTAATTCACCTTATCCAAAATGCAAACATTTGTTACCAGACCCTTAAATACTACAAAGTATCTTCACTGTGTTTTCTTCAGTGAAATTCTATTTATTTATAGCAACTGAATGTCTGATGGATTTCATGATTGTGCTTCCAAACTGCCTAATGAAAAACAAGCTCATTCCAGACTCCATAGACTAATGCTTCACTTTTGCAATCATTTTTTCCTGATGTTTAATGCTCATCCCTGGGAGTAAAATCAGGGATGAACACCTTTAATTTAAAGTTCTGGTCACAGTCAGTAAAGGTGATAGACTTAAGTAAATCTGAGGATTAATTGAGGATTAACTGCTAATCTGAGGATCATATTAACAAAGATGCACCGGCCGTATCTCATATTTAAACCAGTAGGCATTTTCTGTTTAGATACCTTTATGGGTCAGACATACATCTTGATGACTCTGCTTGCAAAGTCCATAAAAGCCTTTTCAAAACCCTCTGGCACCTGTGCTTATGGGAAGAGCTGAACCTTGAAAATGGAAACTCATTCTGCCCGAAGTTGTTGGATATTACGTCTCAGTTTGGCTGCCAGACCAAGCAATCAGTAATTCAAATAAGGTTCATATGGTATTTGGCATTGACAGACACCTGAAGCAATGTGGGACATCGGGAGTTCAGAGAAAGAGCTGCTCTGCAGTTGTGTGTCTGTGATGCAGCAGCAGCCATGTTCCTTTACCATGAGCTGTAAAGTTATGATAACTTGGGACAAAAAAAACCACCAAAAATCCCCAAACACCACACAAAACACAGAACTCAAACCATGTTTCAACTGAATTAAAATTAATGTTCATTTTGATAGGCTTTGATTTATGAAGAAAAGAGTATTTTATTTGCTATGAACATAAATCATGTGCGTTTGCAAGACTGAGGTCTTTGTCTCAGTAAAAATAGAATTATTGGAGTTAAATCTATAAATCATGTTCAAATTGTATTGCGTACATGTGCAAATGATCAAAGGATGTAAAAATAATTTGTGAAAATTTAATTACTTTGAAAAGCAACCCAAAAAGTGAAAAAAACTATCAGGCATATTCTGTCCCTCTTTTTTCTTCTCATAATCATGTTCATTTATATTTGTGAATATTTTTCATTTTGTAACATTTTGCTTTAGTAATGGATTTCAAGTCAATCACAATATTTTTTCATTAGTGAAAATCTTTCTTAATCCTCTTAGGTTCCACTTTAAAGCAGGCCACTTCACAGTAATGCCTATATGTGAAAAATGTTTTTATTACAAAGCAGAGCACTCTTCTTTCTCAAGAGGAAGCCACAACAAAGTTTTTTTTTAAATTTCATTTTTATCACAGGGCTCAATTAAGTCCTATAGATTACATCTACCACTGATTATTTATGCAAATTATATTGATAAAATAGTTCTGTAGCTGCATAACAAATAACCTGATAACCAATATTAGGGAGCCTTACTTTCCAGAGCAGTAAATCTTCTTTCACTCAGAAAAGCATGTCCTATGATTATATATGGTTTATATCTACACAAAAATCTCCAGCTAGTGTAATTTCAGCTTACAGGGTGAAAAACTTCTCTATTTATTGAATAAACAGTTGGTCTTAAAAATTACCAACTGACATTCATACTCACAACGTAAAAACTAGGCGAGTCTGTGCAGTTACAGCTGTAATGGGAAAATACATTCAGATTCACGTAATATTAATGAGCTCAAAATTTACTCATAGATCAAATCTTTGAAAATCCTATTAAGGGTAGCACCTTGAGATGTCATGATTAATCTATACTAGTCCTTCAGGAAATCTTTGTGTAGTCACTTCGAATGCCTCAGTAATTAACTCCTCAATGTCATTTGCCTTGACTCAGGAACATAATGTAGGCTATCCTAGAAATAATGCTGACATATGACAATAGGGATCATTTCTGCTTTTTTAATGCTACAGGTAATTCTATATTTTTATTTTTATTAAAACATTATTCAGAGTTTGATACTTTATGGCACAGTTACATACGCAGAAATACCAATATTTAAAAAAAAAAAGTTGGCTGTGGGATAACATGGGAAAAATGTCTATTATACATCTATCAGGGTGGGGCAAATGGTTAATTTCTTTGTCCCAGAAGATGATATCCCTCTGATCAGATACGTAGAATAGCAAGAAATCTGAGAATAGGTTTTTTTAGTAATGTTTCCACTCCCTTAACTAAAAATAAATCTAATTTCCCACCACATTTAAAACCATTACAGCCTACATATAAAAATGGGCAAATTACTGTATTGATAATGATTGTCAGGCATTTTGACTGAGCTTTTACATCCGACTCTCATACATTTCTGCACGCACACATCCGTATGCCTGGTGTACCTCCAGACTTCCGTGCATGAAAACTCTCCAAATTTCAATAATTCCTGAAAGCTTGCCCTGTCTGGGCATCCCCGAACCTTCCTTGGGCTGATTTGCCCCATCTCACCAGGTTTGGGTTGGTGCCTGCCCTGATGCCGCATCCCTCTGGTTGTGCCTCAAGCTCCTGCAATGGCCACCAGACCAGACGTGCCCTGTGCCCTCCATCCCAAGCTGTGCTGGGGTTTTGGGGTCAGGGACTGGGAACCTGGAGAAAAATAGGGGTGGTGTTGGGGCTCTCAGCCCCCTGAAACTGGAAAATAGTGATTCGATGGGAAATCAAACAAGCAGCTAAATGACATCTGTATCTGAAAGAGATGCCTGACTGCAAAAAAGGGAAACCATCAAGTACTAAAGTCTTTAGGGTTGTGCCATTGATTTAAGATTAAACTTCAGATTTTATGCAGCTTTTGGGGGCAAAAAAATCAAGCCAAGATTTCTTAGAAATTTACCACAAACTTGAGATATTTGTTTGTATATAACTTGCATACAGTATAAAATACGTATTTAATTAAATATACATTGTAAGTCTGGACATCCCAAAACCATCCATAGGCTTCAGTTACTCACATTTTATTGCATTTAAAAGGCAAGTTGGACATTCAAGTCTGCTAGATAAGAGTTAAACCTTTTAACGCTGTGGATCTCTTAGATACAAATCCCTTAGGAGGTGAATGAATTAACTTGTAAAATTTATTCAGACTTAAAATAATACTTGAAGAGCTTTAACTGCTATCATGCACAAAACTAGAGAATGCTCAAAGAAAACAAGAGTATGGGACATAAATGGGCAAAAAAACAACTGCTAAGCATAGGATCCAGTTTTAAATAGCAATATGGCTGAAATTCACAGTGTATACATATGTGCACATGTTACATGCATATGTATAGAAGATACAGAAATAGATACGTGTACTGTATATATATACTCACATGCAAATACATAAATATGTACATATTTATTTTGAATATTTACACACATTATATCTGTACATAAACAGATATGAAGTGTGTATAAATATTCAAACCGAATATGTATATTTATGCATTTGTATGTGGGTGTTCGTGTGTGTTTGTAAGGGGAGAGAAAGAAGTCAGGGACCCCGAGTAGCACAGATTATTAAACTGTATTTACTTCTGACAGGAATCAAAAGAGAACAAACAGTGTATGAGAATTGCTATTTACTCAAACACAGAAACCAGTGGTACTACCTGGTGGGACCTAATCCTTCTGGTATGAGAGCTGCGAAGAGAAAATAAGCTGGTTTAGGATGCTGCTAAGCAGAGTTGGAAGGTGCTGCATGGAAGCTCTGCCCCAAGGCACTGCACACTCTGCTTGAACAATTACAGGTGTGGGCTGCTGTGCCGTGCCCTGTGGTGGGAGGGCCTGTGCTCTCCTTGCAGAGGAATCCATTCCTTCTAATCGCAGTATAAGTTAATTTTTAAATGTTGATTTATTAGTGAGCCTAAAGATGTAAGAGAAAATATTCTGCAGTGAGCAAAAAGGGGCAAAACCCCCAAAGAAACCGATTTATTACACACATACTCCTATTTTAGATATAGCGACAGGTTTTCTAGCACATTTCACTTCTGAGGTGCAATCCCTGGTTTTATTACTCAAAAACTGACTGCTTTCAGATGTGTTTTGAGAAGACTGTATGAGCAGATGGCTTTCCAAGGACTGTGATAGCCTGATCCATAAAACACTTCCATGCTTGATTTACTTTTGCTTCATTTATAAACTTAGAGGAAAGCAGATGCTGATGCTCATTGTCAGATTGGAAAATGAAGAACTGAACTTCAGAAGGCAGCAGACACCTCTGCTGAAAGATTCTGTGCTATTACAATGATTTCAGTACCTGTTCCAATACTGCTGCTGTCCTTTTTGTGAGATCCTTTCACCCCTTCTAACTCAGACATCTGTTCGTGTCCTACACAAGGAGGTATCAGCCTACATGAAGGATACTTAAGGAAGGACACCCTATCCATCATAGGAACAAAGTATCCATAATGTAAGAAAATTAACCAAGATGGCTATTGTTCCTTGACTGAAAGAATTTATTGCCTGGGTCACCGGTCATTGGAAGCCACACAGGTACCCAGGGGCTTGACCTACGTTTGAAGAAGAAAAATAATAAAAATAGGTGTGATTTGAACGGTAAGGACAACATCCTCTGAAGTGACAAGGTAACTATCGCTTCTTCAGTAACAGTAGTGGAAAAACTGAGGGGAGCCAAATGGTGACACACTGCTGACTTTGCACAAACAGCCTGTATCCATGTTTATTTGCTTTTCCTCCAGACTTTTATTACATTTTAAAATGTATCAATTTCTATTATATTGATTTTCCATAGTAGTGAAGGCTGAATGAATTTTGTTGCGTGGGTCACTTGATGTATCAGGAGACAAATTTAGCCTGTTAGACAGGGTTTAGAAGAGACAATGCAAGTCTAAATGTCTGAGGTTTGGCAGTTTACAAATCAATTATTTCTGTTAGATAGCCAACTGCCACACCAACTGGGAAACAGATTATATCAGATTACTGCACTTTTAATTAGCTGATCGTGACAGGCAAGGTTTGAAGAGGAAAAGAAATCAATCAGAAGCTGCCAAACTTGGTCAGCCGAGTACACAGTGCCATTATTGAATTTTAGATGTTGTTGTAGAGCAGAACTTGATCTCCTGAGCTCTGCCAGGGGACCTGCCTCACGCAAGTGATCCATCTTAGAGCCAAAGGTTATTCTGGAGCAAGTATTTCCAAACATTTGTTATAATTAGCCTCTGACAAGATCTGTCACAAAGCAGAATCTCATTAGAGAGGAGGGAGGAATGGGGCACATTGCACCAGAGCTATTCCCCACAGTGATACAGTAGGGCAACAAATGCCTCGGCACACGTTAAATATTTGGGGGGGTGGGGGGCGCGGGGCCATGCATGTGGGGTGCACTTCTGTGCATAGAGGAATGCATCTTTGCTGGCAGATTTTAGAAAAGATTCTTTCACCTGTTCAAGGGACCGGAGTGCTTCAAAACTGAGTCACTATTTGCTTTTCTATCTCATTGGCTTTATAACAAGATAATTCTAGCGACCCAGAGCATCCTGTCCTATAAAGCAAGATTTATGGCACACTGTCTTAGAACCTAATTCTCTCATGCCTTCACCTCACACAGCCATTTGCTCTGTAAACTACATACACAATGGCCTTTACAGCAAGCTGGTCCCACATTGCACATGCAAAGGGAATTCAAGGTTAGCAGCTCAGCTGAATTATGGTAAAAAAACAAACCAAAACAACAAACCATCAGAGGACACACAACAAGTTTCTACATTTTTGCAGGAGTACAGAAAGCAGTGTGTCAAACTCTCCCAGAGCATCAGTCCAAGGTTAAGTTTTGGGAAGTCTTGTTGAGCTTTAAATTGTGCATGGGCACAACATCTTCCAAAAATTCATCCCTGAGCTGACGGACCCCAGATGTGTCCTTGCAAGTGCCTCTGCTGCCTTCACTGCTTTCATTTGAGATCCTGATGTGCATCTCTCTCTAGTAAATAAATAAGACACTCCTAAAGTAAGTTGATGCCATTGTATCATACTTGTGCAGATACCTGGGTGCCAAGGACCTAGCAAAGTCCCCTCAGTTTCTCCTGTGGCTTGATTCTGCCAGATGATGACATTCAGTCTCAGTCTAACAAAACATTTATTGATGTTCAATGCTAATTACCTGGCTTGTCCCAAGGACTGGAGTGCTGACACACTCCAATTAAATACACAAGTCAGAAAATTCTTGGATCTGAATGACATTGCTCAGTCCTTTTCAGCTTTAAAATATAAATTGTAAAACATGGAGAAAACATCTAACTGTTGCTTCTTCTAGTATATTAATATATGCTGCCTTTAATAAGTCCATTCCCACACACTGATCTGTGCTTATATATATGCTCTTCTTTCACTCTGTTCCTTAAAGGAAAGATTCTTATGTTGGGAATACAAAAAAAAGGCGTATTATACTCATATGATAACCAAGCCTGCTGCATGTCACTTCTGTGGATTTTGCAAACCGTGCTTGTGATGGCACCCCAGAGCTCCAGGTGGGGGTTCTGTTTTGTCTGGTCTTTCTTTGCGTTTCATTGATTAGGTGGGTGCGGAAGCAGAACTTCTTTGTCACTTCACTGGAAGCTGTCTGGACGGCTGCAAAGTGTATCATAAATCAATTCTGCTCAGAGGACTCCTTGCAACAAAGTCAATAACGGAGCAGGAAAGCACACATGCTATCAGAGGAGCCAGAATGAAAGAAGGAAAAAAAGCCCAGTACTCGACTTAAAGAAAAATAATTGAGCTGCAGCCAAGTTTTGTCAAATATACGGTACACGGCCAGATGCCTTACTCTTCTGCACCATCTTTTTAATGCCCTGCCAGTTCACACACCACTGTCATGAGGATACATACCAAAGCATGGATCTCTCTTGAGCAGCTGAAACATAAAGGGTGCAATCTCACCTTTCAAAGACCATTTTCTAATTTCACCCTACTGCAGACTACCCCCAAACTTGTTGGATTTATAACTGCATCTTACACCTGTGCTAAATTTTGTGTTTCTCTTTCCTTTTGAGGCCTTTTTTTTTTTCTTCCACTCAATATTTATGCATTGACATCTACCAAAATTTCCCCTACAGTACTAGTTTATGTATTACAGTTGGAATAAAATTATATCTGTGCAAAACCTACTTTTGGCAATACTACAATACATCCTACTTTTCTTGTTTCTGGCACTTCCGCCTATCTGTCACACCTGGTTTTCTTCTACCCAGAGTGCCCTGATCCTGGCAAACCACCCTGACATCCATTAACCCGACCAGGGACAATGATGGGGAGGAAGGAAAAGAAATCTGCCCAAATGGATTATATTCTGTTAAAGTCATTGTCAACAATCATTTACCTGTACTAAACCAAGTAAGTAACATTAAACAAAGTACATTATACTTCACAGAAACTCTTGATTTAAATACCAATAATTTCCTTCCAGTTTAGAGACCAAGTACTGAAATCATTAGTGTAATTTGCCAATCTGTGTGAAACCGCTACCAAAAATCCTCTGGGGTAAACACAGATTTAAATTTTCTTTCAGTTTGTTTTCATGATGAATATTAGTACTCTGTGTTTCCCCGTTTCAAGTCACTTATTTTCTTCTCTAAAAGAAAGGTTGGTTTTCAAGGGAGCTTGGTGCTTTTTCTCTCGTCCCTTTGTTGAAAGGTTTAAGGATTTGTAGGCAATTCCTCTGAGAGTCATTAGTCTTTACTTAAGACAAATATGAAAGTTAATTAAAAGTTTAGTTCATTGACAGATAAAATAAAACTTTACACTTATTCACTCTGGAAAATAATGAGCAGCACTAGCTACCAGCTAAGTAAGCAAAGACCATGGTAAAAAATACCATCTAACTTTTCATCACTGAGGGCAAAAATAGCACATTTCAGGTTTTGTTTTGATCTTTGTCTTTGCTTATTAGCTGTCTGCTCTTGATAGCCATTTTCACACCTCCCTACTTGATTACCAAGTCCAAACGTATTTCTCAAAGTAGCTAGAAAACAGCAGGAGCTTCTATCATTAATGATAATTTTCTGTTACAAGCAAAAATGGACATGGGGCCCGTGAAGGTGTAACCTTCCCCTCCTGCAGCAGCCAAAGAAAGAGAATTTGCTTTTCACTCTGTAGAGAGCTCTTCTTCCCATCTCCCAACATGGCCTGGAGGGAATTTAATTTTTTGCCTAACAAGCACAGCACTCGCAGACTGATTTTTCTGCCTGTGCAATTCTACCAGTTCTGCCTTTAAGAATCAACTCTGGAATTCGATAACTGCACCAAAGATGTTCTGACCAACAGGTTACACCAAACCATCTTTGCCAGTACTTTGACTTCTAGGACAAACAAGGACAGAGACACAGAGTGTTACTTTTCTTTCTCTCTAACTCTGGCATCTCTTTCCTGAGAGCAGGACTTCAGCTTCTTATTAAAAACAACCACTGGAAAACCACAAACAGTGTTTTACTTTCCCCTGCACTGTTTGCCTCAGCAATAGATTCTGCCATCCCTTCCGTCTCAGTCGAGTGGTACCCAGCAGTATCTGTTCTTTTCCAAACACTCTTTGCTTTCTCATCTTACTGCTAATGCGTGATGAAGAGAGCATGAATTTTGAATGCAGCAATTATCATTCAATAGATAGGTTTAAACGCTCTAAATGCTACTTGAATTCACAGTGGAAAACCTTTTTTTCATCCTAGTGGGTAAAAAGCCATTGAAATAAAGTGGAATCAGTTTTTACAGAATTATGTCTCTTGAATTGCTGTTGGGGTTTGAACTCACTACTTCTGTTATTACAATTCAAGATAAAATCCCTTAAAGCTGAAAAGGTCTCTCCTTTAATTGCTTCAGCTAAAATGGGTGTCCCATCTATGATCCTACATCTGATGTTGACGAACGGACAGAGTCAGACAGAAATATGCAGACATCCAGTATGGACTCAAAAAGTCCCTGGCTTTGCTTTAAATATGTAGCTCAAACCATAGATGGGATTCTCAAGAGATTTTACTAAGCTACAGAATGGAATTAATTTCTTAAAATATGTAATTATTTCTGAACTTATAATGAGTTAAGAAATACCATCTGAGAGCTAGTTTTCCTCATCAGCGTGCTGCTGAATACGTGC
The DNA here is from genome assembly GCA_013399365.1 of Pampusana beccarii. Taxonomy (NCBI): domain Eukaryota; kingdom Metazoa; phylum Chordata; class Aves; order Columbiformes; family Columbidae; genus Pampusana; species Pampusana beccarii. Next base: position 624,367 of record VWYH01000649.1, on the reverse strand, counting down.
TACGATATGAAGGACATTTTGAATGGTGACTTCGAATGCAATGACAAGTTTTGCAAGTGACTGAGGAATCACTGAGCGTTTATCACATCACATGAAGCCGGGATAACTTACTAAACCTTATGACTACTGTTATACAGTGAGAATTCTTGCAGAGCTTGCAGATGTTTACCAATCAAAATATAATTTGGTTGTCATTTCATACAGAAGAAACCAAAACTTTCTAAAACTTTTTCTTACATAGTCAAGAGTCCTGGAAGAAAGTGATGCTGTGACCCCATGAGAGACACAGTCCTCTGCTGTATTTTCACATGACTGACAGGTACACTGGAGACCACGATGCTTTCATCCAGAGGCCCCAGCACTGTTTAACAGAGAGAAAAGGTGAATACCAGCCAATTACCAACCTAAATGCGTGCTCAGGAGAGTCTCTTGCCTGCACAATGATTCTCAAAACACCCATTGATGTTCATATTTAGAGACAGTAATGTTTTTAGTGGGGAAAAAAACACCTTCTGTCATAACAAGCAATAGAAAAGCTTCAGGCCAATTAGAGAAAATGGACTACAGTGAGTCAACATTCAATAGCTCATGATTTAGAAAAGTATTCACCTTGAAACAGTCAATATGTGCATTACACATGGATGTTTAACAGAATACCTCACCCATAGTTTAATTAACTGTGCAAACAATTAACAGTGCTCAACCACAAAGGCTGAAAATTCTCTGCACAGCTTAAGTGAAAACGTTGTCATTCTCCAGAAGTGAACCCTGTGACACGGCTGGCTCCACAGATGCCAAGAGATCCTTACAGATGTCCAGGGACTCCTGCTCTGATGACGCTTATTTATCCGTCTGTGAAAACTTTCCAAAGGAATGAAAGTATAACAAGCTGCAATAACAACCAGTGCTCAGCGGCTGCTCAAGCACAAAAGCTTTAGATGCATGCTGACCAACTATTACAGTATCCTGCTCATTTTCTGGAAGGCAAATGAGGTGCAAATTAAAGATACGAGTCTTCTGTACATCACACTAAGATAACAGCTCTATGGCCATTTCTGCAAGAAGTGGAACATCTGTTTCACTGCTCTCTGAAAACCGCAATATTGACTTTTATTTTCTAATTCTCTTCTGGAGGATAATAGGTATATTTTGCTACCTTTCCAGCCCCTGTGCTTGGCCTCCCAAGGAGGGTGTGTAAGGTGACAGCCTCCCCAGAGCCGGTGGATGCCCATGAGAGGAGGACAGTGCTCCTTCAGGGCTCTGCTCTTCCCCCTGCCCATCCACCTGCAGCCCTGGGCTCCAAGGCACGACACTGATCTTCCTTCAGCAGCCATACGCCATCCAGGGATGATCCCACAGATGGAATTCCCAGGTAACTGGCTGGGAAGCTGCTGCACACTTGCGGATTAATGTCACCAATAGACACTGCTCTGAAAACATCACTTAGGACCGAACAGGTAGTTGAATGGGCGCAGAATGATGCAAGACAAATAGTTAGGAATAAAACATTGGAAAAGTGCTATGGGGGAGCAGATTTGTACTGAGAAAATGTTGGGGGAAAGAAGAGAGGGAGAGCTGCAGAAAGACTGAGCAAGTGGCAACATTTTTGCACTTTCTTTGTATTACAAACAGCTCTGGGTACAGCGTGTTCCCAGTCAGATCAGCAGATTTAAAGCAAACATTGAAATATTACCTTGCATCAGCAGTTTTCAATTCGTATTTTCATTTGAGGGTCCTTAATTGTTTTCCTGGGGAGGTACATACAGTAAACGTAAGCCCACTGCCAGTCAGCTTTAGTGGACCTCGTGGTCCATAGTCAATTCAGTCTCCAGGATCTGTGGATCAAAGCCCTGCCCTTGCACCCTTTCGAAAAAACGATTTGGTAAAGCTTGTCACTTTAAGGGGCAGACTGGCTGACACAACTGTAAGGGTGCCTTTTGATTTCATTACACTTCTCTTTCTATTTAAACCTGTGGTTAGACTGGATGAGCAGAATTCAAGCTGCAAAATCCCAGGTGGGGTTGGGAAGGCCATAATAAGAGTATCCCAGCAGGCAACAATGGTTCTCTGACAACGTAAATGCTGCATATCAGGGGGTTCAAGTACTGCTGGTAAATAACACAGAAAGGGAAAAACTAGGAACTGTAAATAAAAAACATTCTCAGTCACTGTAAAGCCTAAGTAATTATTTTCATAGCAGCTGATCTATAGGAAAATGAACAGACCCTTGACTGCGATGCAATAGCAAACGTGGTTCAATCTGCCTCACCTTTGGTAATGGGTTTATACAAGTTTAACTGCAACTATCTGTTTCCTGTGGACATATGAAGAAGACACATCAAATGCTGCCACAGGTACCATGCAGGGCAATAATGCAAGGAGGAGGTTTCCAAAGTCAGTCACAGGGATGTGCAATATTCTCTTTGCTATCCCTGGTCCCTGAGGAAATTTTTTTTAAAAAAGGATATTTTCTACGAGGAATGACTTCCCTGTAGTAACCTCATTTGCACAGAAATATAAGGATCTGCTGAAAGAAGCTGTGGTAGCTAATTACAACAGTGGATGGCCTTTAAATTTATCTTAGCAAAGCAGGTAAAGAGGGATGCCGAGCCAAGAGCATCCTGAGCCCACCCCCCCGATGCCTGTGCTGTCCTGCCACCCTGCTGGGTCCTGTCACTGCTGAAAACACAAAGGTGGCATTGCTAGAACACAATAAAGTGAAAATGGTCAACATCTGAGAGAAAAAACAACAAGCTACTTAGTGCTATGAAAATAAGTGATAAGGTGTTTTCTTTTGTCTAAGAAACTTAAGCCTTCTTTCAGAAGAAAATACCATACCCATGTTACGAATACGACCTTGACAGGAGCTGAGTAAAGTTATCCAACCTGAATGCCACTGAATTACTCCTGTTCTTCCTGAGTGGTTCTGAAGCTGACAGTAACCTGAACTTTAGTAAATCTACGGCTGTATTTTAAAACGTATTTAGACGAAGACCAAACCATCTTTGAAAATAAGTCTCTCCCACTAAAGCTCTGAAGTATGTGAACTTATTATTCACACCCTTTTTATTACCAGAAAAGAATTGTGTTTATTTAACGTTACAGTTCATTAACTGACTTTTATTTATCCGTAACAGCTTGTTGAATTTTGTTGGTGACTGTGCTTTGTCCTCTTTCAGTTATGGTGAGCAGTATAATCATACATGATCTGAAAAAGTCACAGACAATAACAAGAGAACTGCCTTTCTAGGTACATCAGTGTCAAAAGGTACGTGAGAGCATGGCAGATCTAACATTCATCTTTGCAGGCGACTCAGTTTGCCCTTCAGCCATAAAAACATATAAAAAAATACTAACACTTCACAACACTCCTCAAACAATTATTTCTTTCTGTTCATCTAGGTGAATGACAACATTGAAAAAGCAAAACAAAACAAAACCAAATTCCACAGGAAAAAATTATCTAGGGATATAAACTTATTAAAAAAATAATATTTTATTGGAATGAACAGATTTCATGGCTGCTGCTACTGCTAAGACTGTCATTTTGTTGGGAGCGGCTCCCATTCTCCCAGTGGCCATTTACTGCTCTGGCAGGGAGTGATTCGGCATCAGCAAACAAAAATCATACTAAACGGGATGGCCAGAGACTGCTCTGGAGTAGGAGCCCTTTGGTGCTTGACCCTTTGCTCAGTTATCTCAAACTTTCTGGAATATGCCGTATTTCTGACAACTGTACTGAGTGTTCTTTGTACTGAAAGAGATTTTAAGTAGATGGGAAAAAAAAAAAATCAAAGCCAACACATTGCTGACCTCTCTGCTGTCGAATGGAAACCTCCCACTTCTGTCATATCCATGGCAGAAATTAAAGAGCGTTCGTGCCGTTCTGTGATACTCCTCTGCTCGCTAAAGGTGCTAGCAGAATTGCTCCTGTATAGGGTACTGAATAGTCAAGAAGCTCATCACAATAATTAGTCTTATAAATACTCATAAAATCCTAGTGATCCCAAACTTTTATTTAAAAAGTACTAAGGAGCTAAGATAGAGCACAGATGTTGAGATCCAACCTAAAGCATAGTTTAGGGAGGTGGTTTTCTTTGCCAAACTAAATTATCTGAACAGATCTCTCATATATACACACTCATAACTAATTATATACCTCTACATCAACGAACCAGAAATGCACAGCCTTGAGAAGGCTTTTAAATCAGTTGCTTGCTTTCTTTGTGCACTTTTTAGGCTATGATACATCAAGTAGATTGGCTGGTCTCCATATAAGAGCCCTATCTTTCAAAAAATTTAATATTTTTATTTTTCCTTTTTCCATTTCCAAAGGTACAGAAAGAATGTTGTCACCATCGTCACCAAGAGCAATCACGTATTCGGGATGTTCTCAAAGGTGAGGCAGCCTCTTGAGCAAGACACCTTTCTTTCTGAGGTTCCCTGCTCACGCTTCGTGGGGTTCTTCATAATGGATTCCTGGTACCCCCAAGGGAGGAACACACCACATATAGTACACATACTGTTTGAGAAAGAGCGAAAGGAGGGAAAGAAAGGGAAAACGGAAGGAAAGACTGGAGCGGGGGGAGAGGAAGGATTGAATGTACTGAACAGCTTCATATTGAAAACCTTTCATTTACTGAGTTTAGGGAGTACAAAATTCAACTTTGGAGTTTGATTGCCATTATTACTTTGTAGCTGAGGTCACTTCAACATTACTTGGTGCTGGTGTGTTTTACCATGTTGTCTCAGAGAGGTGATGAGGATGAGGACTTGGTGCATCTCAGGAAAAAGTGTAGCAGCGTAGCCCTGGCCACCTGCTCAACCACCAACTGTTCACACTTTTTGTTTTTTCCTTTTTTAAGCAAATGTGCCAAAGGATATCAAAACATTCATCAGAACACTAAAGTAATAAGCTACAACAAGGTGTCAGTTTAAATAGGAAACATAGTGGAAAGATATATTAAAAAGGTTTGAAAAACACTCCTCTCTTGATGTTGTCCTTGAAAGGTGAGTTAGACCCTCCAGTATTATTATATCTTGTTGTTCAGCAGCTTCCTGGGTTGTACAGCAACAGACCCCCATGGCAAAGGCTCCCTCCTCCTGTCAGGCCGAGACTCCAGCTCCTGCTCTTTTCTCTCTTGCTCACATCCCCAGTGCTTTCTTCATCCTGGGCACCCTCACCAGCCAGAAACTATTAATTCTTCCCTCTACAACAACCATCCCCAACACATCAACCAGGCTGTTTCCTTTCCCTCTGTTACCTCAGCTCAGAAGTCATTTTACGGGCCATACAGACTCTTTGTATACAAATAGGAACAAAGCAACTTAAATCACATACTTTTTCTCACTGTGTTGTCGAGGGAGGCAGCTTCATTTGTGCAGACCTACAGGTTGTACGTATCTGAAATGGACTTTTCTCTTCTATGGAAATGATTCCTGCCATTTTTACCATTTCAATTCAGGATGAAAATCAGAAAAAAGACAATTTCTAACCTGTCAGAAATTCCAGTTTCTACCTACTGATAATAATTCAGAACATGTTGCAACATGGAATGGAATAAATCAACACACTGGGTATTTTAAACACTGTGCTGGTTTGACTGAAAACAGGTTAATTTTCTTCCTGAAGTTAGAAACCTTTCTTTTTCGTAGCTAGAATGCTCACCATTTGGACTTAGTTTGAGAACAAGAGATAACACCCCAGCACAGAGTCAATGGTTTTAACTGCTCTGGTCTGAGAGCCAAGGACACTCTGAGTGCTCTGCCCACAGGTGTGAGGCAGAGATGGGGCAGAGCTTGACTGACATCCAGACTGACCAATGAGAGTATTCCAGTCCATTAGCATTATGCTAATAATTTAAGAAGTCTGGACCTTCCAGTTGGCCCTTCTTCTATTTTCTCTTGCTTGCTGGGACTGGCTGCTCAGTTGTAGACGGAGTTCGTGATGAATTGCCTTGAGTATCTTTTATTTTTATTGTGTGTATATATATATTTACTAGTAGTATACTAGTATTTTGTTACTTTATTAAATTGTGTTTATCTCAATCCAAGTTTCTCTCTCCCGTTAGGGGAGGGGGTGAGTGAGCGGCTATCGTGGTTGTATTGCTAGCTCGGGTTAAACCACTACAAACACATATCGATTTTTTTTTTTAAATTAAAATATAGATGATTTCCAAGGAAGACCCAAACATCCTATTTTGAAAATGTCTTTCATTTTGGCTTAATCAATTTCTGTTACAGCTATCCTTGTAACAGTGCTTTTAATTTAAATTCAGTTCAAGAGAGACACAAAACAGAATGCTTTCAACAAGATAGACTCCAATTGTTTGTTATGTTAAAAAGCAAAAGCATTATTATAAACTCTGCATCTAATACTCATGAGGAAATAATTAAACTTCTACAGTAGGTTAAGATTTTTCAGAAATGTTATCTCTGTCTGTTCATCTGTTTTTTCACTATGAATAATCAGCATTTCCAAAAATTAGTCCTTCTTAAATTGGACAGCTGAAACTACTAGGTATTCTGGTCCTTCTTTTCCTTTCCACTGCAGCCACTTCCCACACATACACACTCTTTTTTCATTTTCAGGGTAAATCACCTCCTTTTATTCAAGCCATCTTTAGATACCCAACACTTCTAGGAGAGGAGATTAAACTAAACAACAGCTGCATGTTTAATATAGTGCCATGGAGTGTAACATTCCTATCTTGGTATGTTATCAAAGACTTAACAGGAGTGGGAAAAACATTCTTACAAATTTTCAGCAGGGAAATGCAACTTTTTCTTGTAAACACTCAAGTAAAATCAGCATGTGACAGAATCATGAAAACCTGTTGTATTTCTGAGTGTTAGAAGAGGGTCCCTCCTGCTGCATTCACTGCCAAAGGCCACCGGTAATCCCCAAACTGGCTGGTGCTGGAACAATAGGAACCTTTAGGAGATGGTATGGTCTGAAGCTCAGCAATTTTCTAGTTTTAAATTCTAAGTACAGAAATCAGAGCCTGAGGCTGTCCACGCTGTACTCCAGCTGATACCAGACCAGTGACGGCTTTAATTATTTGTTTCTGGAGAAGTAAAATTCACTTGCAGAAAACCTTCAAGTGTGTTAAAATCTCTTTCTGGGGGAAAGTGCAATTCTACGTCTGTCCCATTCAGGTAAAACGTCTTGTGGATATACAAACAGCCACATTCCCAATGGGCACATGCAGGACACAGTCAGCAATAGCACCAACATCCCTAGTTTTAAAAGGAGCCTGTGAGAAGTTGTTGAAGAACAGGTTTTTTGTTGTTTGGTTTTGTTTGGTTTTTTTTATATTGATGTAGGTGAAAATGCCCTTGCAGTTATATGCCACTACTCCCATCACTTCCTCCAACCTAGCAAGCTGCTTATGTGGATGCCTCCTAATCTGCTTTGGAGTTTAGAGTTTACTGTAATCAAGTCAAAGTAAATTGGGTTAACAAAGGCCTATTCATTAGATTCCTAAGTAAACCTGTTTAATCTTGAACCTGGTAGCCAAAGAGCTGAGTGGGAGGACAGAAAGAGCAATATCTAGCAGAGGGAAAGAAAATGTCAGGCAGCTAAAGGATGACGAAGGAGCAGAACCTGCCTGTCTGGCACGGAGGAAGATCCCTGTGTCAGGGATGGATGCTCTCACATAATTATCCTCTCCCTTCTCCTTCCAGGAAATTACAGATGTGCTTGCAGGTAAATAATTGTTGTTCTTCCCTCCCTTTCATCCTCACATCATGCTTTTTGGTCATACAAGTATGTTTTCTTGCACCTATTATCTAGGTGCTCCATTGTACATAACAAAAACATAACAAAAAAGAGGCCAAGAGGAAGAAAAGAGAGAAGATGCTCCAAGAAATCTCAGGGCTCCTCAAAGAAATCCAGAGTTTGCAATCCCTGAATTCTCTCTCAATGCCAACCATATTTGCTTGAATAAAGGTGGTAAAACAGGATGCTAAACTTGGGAACAATTCTGCGCACAAGCTACAACAACAGTCCAGCTCTTGCTTTTACATGAAAAATCGTCCAATTATTTACTTGAAATCATGCAATTTCTATCATGGTCCCTGACTTTTCTGGCATTCCTTCGTCACACTGTCTGTCATACAAAACTGCCCAGAGTTAAAATCCACATCCCTGTAGCATCTCAGCAAAGAGGTGTCGGCCAGGGCTCTTGTTCTGATGGATGATACTAGTGACAGCTGCCAGAAAATACAGCTAAATTGCTTAACCGATACCTTGAAGGCATATGTAGCAATACATATTACCTAAAAAGACCCGATATCAATTTTTCTGTTCATCAGTTAGTGCTTGTACACTTTATTCTTCTAAATTCAATTCTTCTGGAGTTAGTTATTCAGGTATCACTGAATGATTAATAAAAATAGAACTGGAATTGACAACGGCTAGATTAAAACATCAAGCTCAACCATCAGAAGCTATAAATTGGTATAGATCTATTGACAGAAGTATGCCAAGGGTTTGGTCACTCTTCCATATAATACCATTATTTCATTATCATCTATTTACTGACAGAATAGCACACCTCCTAAACCTGACTACTGAAGTCCAGAATTTTTTAAACTGTGAGATTATTTTACACGTCTCATTTTCTTTTCCCCCTTTTTCATTATTTTGTTAGTGAACCAAATGTATTTGATTCGTAGTGAGACCGATTTGTTTTTAACTTCTCAATCAGACCCAGCTTGCAAAGAGCTTAAATGGATCTGAGAGTCTTTCTGCCAAGCAGATCCCTTATCTAGATATGGTCCATCAGGAATAAGTAGATTTGGGACAACTTCCAGTTTGCTGGAATTTTGTATTTTTCATTTCAAAACCAGACCAATTGCTTATTTTTATTGTACCCAGATAATTTAATATGAAATTATTCTGACCAGATTATTTTTCAATAAAAATGCTCTGTCAAAATATTTCTAACCAGCTTTAATAGAAACAATCAAATCAGCGTCTCTCAAAATTTAAGGTTAAGCTCTGCATAAGTTCTGAAGTACTGACAGTCTAAAAAAGAATGGGAGAAAGGAGCATTAAAAAAGTAGAAACATCAGGCTGAAATAGTTGAGGTCAAACTTTAGGTCAGCAGAAGGAGCCCAAAGAGGTCACAGGTCTCCTGACTCCTCGTCTGGGCCAGACACCGGTCAGCGATGTCTCTAACTAGCGGTGTAGATATCCACTTCATTCATGTCAATGAGATTTACCTACTTAAAGCTGTGACCACAGTTAAAGAGTCACATTGAAGTTCCCTTGAAAATCCAGGTTGTTATTTTATAATTAGCATAGTATAGATACATACAGGACAAGGCTGTCTCAGCAATAGATTTAATTCAGCAGCTAAGCCTTGGCAGTCAGGGTACATTTTAAATACTCTAAAGCCGTTTATTTAGTGCTTGTTAATTTTAGCACTGAAGAAGCCGACCACACATTTGTTTCATGGCACTGCTACACCCATAGCAGGTTCAGCTCTGTCTTATTGATAAATATATTTGTTGTCAATTAATGTTAAGTGGTTTGTTTATTTTTGTTTGGTTTTCCAGAACAATGAATAAACCAGAAATAACATCTTCAATCAGTTCAGTCTACATATCAAAAATGAAATTGCTCCCATTTCAAGGTTTCTGACAAAAATACGGAGGTGAAAAGTTATTTCAGCCTAAACTACTGCAGAAGTAGACATGTAAGTGTATCTGTTTACATTTTTTTCCCCACATGAAATACTGTTTAATGGATTGCTATTCTGCTAAACAACCAGAGAGCAATCAGGATATGCAATGAGACAAAAATACTGTTAGTATTTTAAACACTTTACAGACTATAGCTTAAAAGTAACATTCAAACATTAATTTTCTGAGGGAACATAGAAAAGATGAAGTTCTCAAAAATAATGATTTCACTAGCAAATTATTCAAAAAAACCATAAATGATTCACGGGAAACTGAGAGTACAGATTTGGTGCAGTTTTTTTTAGAACCTAGGCTCTATAATTTCACGTGTAAATGGAGACAGGTACCACACATAGGCACAGTTGCACCTGCAGCCTGTAGCTATCACCAAGTGATGCTTCCACAACAGTCCTGTATCCACCTGGTTCCTCATATACAAAGCTCAAAAGTATTAAACACCTGCCTATCTGGTGTTAAAATACAGGTAAAACAAACCCAGGTGAACAGAACTACAAAATCAGATAAAGGAGAAAAAAAACCTGCTCATATATAAATATATATATATATATATAAAAAATATATATGTATACTTTTTAATGGTAGCACAGATAAAACAAGATTGGTTTAGGACAAAATCTCTGTTAGGTAATGGTTTGTGGTAGGGACCCTATTCCGAGTGTCCACATTTGGTTCTAGATATAGATGAAGAACTTTGTCAAAAATAATCTTATAAGACAGGGAAGGTAAGGTGAATTATGTCATACTGAAAATGTACAACCTCCCTAACACAAATCAATTTGGACTGGATATGCCTGACATAAAAATACCATGCTGGAAGACACAAAAATTTGCTCTACTCTTCCTTTTTTATAATTATAACGGTTGGCTCAAACTTTGGGCAAGAGTCTAGACTAATGCACATTTCTGTCTGATAAAATTAAAGCATAGGCTTTTGGCAACAAATGAATATCTAATGATTTTTGAAAAGTTTATTAAGATAAATTTAATATTATGAAGTGATAGAAGAGTAATTTTGAACTCAGCTTATTTGATACCAACACAATAAGAGATTTCTTTAAACGGTAGAAAAATAACTGTTACTGTGAGAGGTAGACTCAGTTGCTTTGCAAAAATCTATATCTTACATCACCTATTCATAAACTACTTATAAATATTAACAGATGCATCCAATATTTTTCAGAAGCTTGTTTTAATAACTGTGTAGCTTTACTATTATTGTTTCAATATGAAATTGTGGGCTTCAAGGATAGTTTAGCTTACCTTTCATTTCTTTTCTAGACAAGCCCAAGAACTCAGACTAATATTTGATTTTTATTTCCTTTGCATACAATATTCATACACATAGAGCATGTTTCTGCATGGAAACTAAGGGCACTGGTGTTTACACTAGGGTGAGCATATGCATATGAGAGTAACAAAGGCAGAAAGTTGCCTGGGTAATTTCCAAGTGAGACAAGCTGAGTCATTTCTTGTAATATATTTAACTATTTTTCTTAAATTACACAGTAGGTTAAAGTACAAAGTTAAAGAAAAAAACTTCCTTAGCCTTTTAGTTAATTTGCTGACAATCAAATACTACTGTAAACAGTTGGGCTTAAGTTTGGATTATACTCAAATTAGTCAATAAAAGATATTAAAGAGCACTGGCAAGAAAAGCTGCAGCATTTTGTGTTTGATAATTAGCTTTTGTCAGTTGTGTCATAGGAAAAGGCAGTATATACCAAAAAGTTTCACTTCCACATTTGAGATAATTAAAAACTACGTAGTATGTTCTGAAGACCCTTTACCACCACCCACTATTTTCTTTATTTGTATGTGGACTATTGTGAAGTTTTTTCTCGTTAAACAGTTTTTTAAACTTTCATTTTAAATTATGGCAGACTGAAATACACTTATTACAGTTCTTGGTACGAGTATTACTGATACAGATTTTCAACATTTGTAATGCTCACTAAGAATTGTATTGATAAAAGAAAGGTTTCTGGCCAAGTATGGACTGGATTTAAGGCCATGTCACACAACTATTAAAAACAGTGAATTTGGTTTTGTCAACAGTGCTTCACAAGCTTGAAACTCAAATCTACATTCCAAGTCAACATGAAAGGGAAATACAAAATTAATTATCCAATAAAACAACTTTGGGTAATGAATGAAACTATATAAACCACTAAACAAAGGACCAAGGTGAAATTTTGGCCTCTTCTTTCCCCAGTGACCAAACTCAGGGAGGTCTAGGGAAAACTGATTTATTTGATACGACTGACTCAAGCAGATTGACACATTTCCTAAGATTCCTCTCCGAAGCTCTGTTGGAAAGACAATTAAATGCACCAGTGATTATATATATCAGAAAGAAACATTTATATTCCTGAACATGATATAAGAAGGCTGAAATGTAGACTAAGCACCTGGAGAAGAAAGCAACTCAATTTTTCCCCAGTAAATACTATTCCTACCTCTGTCTTTGAAGCCCAGACCTGGGTGATGCCACGTTTGACATCGCTGGGTGGAGACACCTGAAGTAGTTCTGGAAGAGAACAAGCTTGCTCAAGATGCTGCTGCATCTGCTCTACCCACTTAACCCACAAAGGGTAGAGTCCCTTCCACCAGGTGTGCATACCTGGCACCCAAGCAGCTAGTCTGGGTGGTGACAGACATATTTTCTGCAGAAAGGTGTATTTTGCTGTTTGTGTGCTTTCCATAGTCAGGACTTCTAAGATGAGACTTCAGTTAGCTTTGAAAAGGAGATATAGAAACAGAGAGACAGAAAGAATCCAGTATCTAGACCCTAGCCCCCAAGTCACATCATCTGTTCCCAAGTCTTTATTGACAGGTGTTGGTCAAGAGTCTTCTTGAAAACCTGCAATGAGGGAGACTTCACAGCATCCCCAGGCAATCTATTACTTATTACAAACCGTCTGAAAACAAGCTCAAAGGTACAGAAGGTAAATTAAAAAATCCACTTAGAAACCTCGAACAGGTGCTGTGGGGAAATCACAATATGCTTCAACACTTGGAGAATACTGTTTATCTTATTTGTGAAATCTGTAAGTACTGTATATAATTCTGTAAAGCAGTAATATGCTAAGTATCATTAACTGGTACTACAGATTACTTAACAATCAGTCTTAGTCTTGGGCTGTCTGTTGTGCCCGATCTACAAACACAGACAGACTGTCTTTGTCCCTGGAAAATTATACTCAACGTATGAAAGAAGAGGCAGCCCATGGGCAGACAAATCAAAAAGTACAAGGCAGCACTCCAGAGCAGGTAGGCAGCATGAAGTATTTCAAACTTTCACGAAGTTTTTTGTAAGCCTTTAATGGAATCATGGAACTGAAGGAAGAGAGAGATAACTTTGCACTTCTTTACAGATAATGCCCCACAGGTATGAGATGCAGCACAGAAAAAGCAGAGAGATTGTTTTAATGTGAATTCAGCAATACAAGAGGTTGACGGCACGGACTAGTCAAGAGCCAGACAAGTGGCCTCCCTGTAATGAATGGGAGATTATTCAAGAAACGATAGGGCAATAGTAAGAAAATGGGAATAGACTGCGAGCAGCTTAGAAATTGATGGTGAGCAGCTTGCATTCGATTAGATTAACAGAAAGAGAATCATGGAGAACTGCTTATAGAAGACTTATAAATGAAGAAGTAGTACTGGAAATAAATCTTCTCCTCAATATTTTGCTGGAAGATTAGGGGGGAAATAAGAAAGATTACATTTGTCAAGGTTGGGAAAAAAAATACTTTAAGTACAAAAAAAAGGCTAGATGAAAATTTCACCTGTGTGCTTTGATATAAAATCCATGTTTTACTTAGGTTATTCAGGGAAAAAAAATTGTATGTTGGAAACAAAGGGGTCTGAACTGAGGTTATTACTTGTAGAAGACTGGTATGATGATAGTGAGATTTTCTGCAACGATTAGGAAAGCAGGTAGTAGGATGACTTGTGGGAATTCAAAGTTCCATTTATCAGCCTTGTGTTACCAGAGGCAATTGCTTGTAAAGCAAAGGAAGACATCTGAGGCACAGGAGAAGATTTTAGGGTTGGGGGGGCGGGTAAGAAATCAATCTAGATTATGGTTGTAGATCTGTGAGTAAACCAACTGGGGGAAAAGCCTGTACTTGCTGATGAGGCTTAGAGGTGGAAACTACTTCAGGAAAATAAACTTTAAGTAGTTTTAGTGTGTGGTACTTTTGTACTTTGCAATGCCAAACTCTTCCGTTGTGACACATACAATGACACTGCTTTGGATCACTATTATGCTCACACATTGCAAGTATATAGAAGGAGTCATTATCAAAGAGAAAAATGACTTTTTGAAGCTTCGTCATCCTTTAAGATACGCTAATTTCCAGTTCATCTAAAGGGAAACGTTGCTAGCACAAATTGCATTTTAAAGTACTTGGGAAGCAACAAGTTGAAAGTACTAAATATTCAAAATAAATATTAAAATTATGGTTAGCTGAATAGATTTTGTGATTATATTGGCTTAATGTCACTATGACATTAAATCCAACTCACAAGAAACTACCCATGAAAGAAACTCCAATAATACGAAAAGGTGACATTAATAAAGCATTGATCTTGTACTTCTCTGATGGAAGTGAAGTGATTTAGTCTGTAGGCAGAGAACTCTAAACTGTACTGAGGAAGTTTTCACCACATATTTCCATGGCAAGAAAGCGGAGACAAAGTAGTACACCCGAGGGACCAGTGCTGGAGAGGTTTCATCGAAGCAAGGAACCCTCTTAACTTCTAAATGGTCACAAAGACCATAAGAGCTTAGTCAGTACCAGACCATTACCACAACCCCAATATTTTTACCCCCCTGCTCTTCCTCCCATCCAGCAGAACTGCAGTAGATCTAGAAGGAAAAAGGCCAAGATGTTTTCAGAGGCCCCAGGGGCTCCAGCCCTCCTCCCGATAGAGGTGGATCCTTGAGCCCTCAAGTTGTTACAAGAGAGTCTCTACCCTGGATTCTGATCTGCATTTGTTTATACACAAAATCACAAACTTGAAGGCTTTTGGTGTTTTGCGTTTGCTTATGGCCAGTTAAACCTCCTTCATTTCAACGGAAAATGGGCTATTTCAATGCAATTGCTTTAGTCTGTAGAATTATTTGCAAGTATAAAATTCTAACATCACTTGCAGCTTAGAGAAACTTCGCACTGATAAACTGTTTTGATCCCCGCATAAAACAGGTAGTTAATCCTCCGAAGGCTAATGGAGTGAGAAATTTTCCTAGACATCTTACAAGCTGACCTATAAAAGTTCAGCTTTATGTAGGATAACTACCTGAGCAGTTGCCTGTTGAAATGCCAACACCTTTACATCACGAAACCACGTTACTGTGTCCTCGCCCTTTCTGTTCCCACCCTGTGTACTGGGCTCTCGGTGGAACTGAGCCTTCAGAAAATCAGTCTTTTGAGGAATTTAATCAAGTTTAATTAGGCTTGATAACCTTTTACAAAGAAGTTTTTTTGCAGTAGGACCCTTACAGAGGTATCTTAGTGAAACCTGTAGTCATTTTAGCTCCAAGACAAATGAGAATAAATTCTTTTACTATGCATAAAACCCTGCATATTCATTTTCAAAGTACAGCTCTCACCATTTTGGCTTCCCATTGTACCATAGGTTGAAAGAGTGCATATAAACACTGCAATCCATATCACCTCCTGAGTTGTTTAACGAATTGCACGGTCAGCAGTTCCAAGATCCCACTTTGTGCATAATTAACATCAGCAGAGGTTAATTACAGCTACCCATAAAGCTCCATTACAATCAAGCAGAGAGTAAAACTAATCTGAACAGTTTAATAATTAAAAAAATTATATTATGTAGCCCTTGTGATAATCACTGTACAACAGAGTTTATACCAAATACTTTGTAAATACATCTGTAAATACTCATCACCACTAACAGGAACACAAGCAGCTGCACAAATAATGCATACATATTTATGTGTATCTCAGTGAATTTTGTCTTCCAAAGACAGACAAAAAAACCCTAAGAGTTTTCTTTGTGAAACACTGAAGCGGATATACAAAATATGAAAATTCAGTCAACATCCACATACGTCTTACAAGCAGCACACAAAGTACACATATATTATAGCAGTGTATGGCTCCATGGCTGCTGGAAGGATTTTGCAATACCCTTGTATTATCTATATCTGGTAAAACTTTCCAGAAATCAGAACATGTCCGAAGGATGTTAAAGAAATGACCCATAGAATTCCTAAGGAAACACAACCGATTGATTTGTCTGTGTCTATTAGATCTTTGATATACCTACTTCATATTTGGAAAAGTTGTCTAAGAATACAGAGCTTATTTTGCTGACAATGAGATTTATTGCAAAATAATAAACGTGATTCTGCAAGAAGGATTTGCAAAGTTGTTTCAGTACTTTAAAAGTGGCTAATGGCATGCATTAACAATTACTCCCCTATCTGAAATCTCACTTTTTCCATGATGGGAAAATAGTGGGCTCCTTGTTCTCCCGTCAACATCTTCTACCCTTCCTGCATTCTTCCAATTCATTGGAGCTTATTTGCAGGGGAGAGCAGATTTATTCTATAGCATTTGGAATTTAACAGGTAATTAACTGTCAAAATTGCCACATTGTATAGGGCACAGAAGCAACTAACAAAACTGCTAACAATTGCTAAGAAAATTCATAACGTACGCAAGGCATATTGCTACTTCATTTTTGTCCCATCAAGATAAAGTAAGCTTAGTTTTACAATGTACCATTTGTTATTTTGTTTTCTGCATTTTATTTATTTGTTGTATGTTACAGTCATATAGCAGGTCTATTTCTCTGTTCTTTTGCTTATTATGTTCCTTTCTTAGAAAATATTACAAAACCTTATTTCAAATAATAACTTTGCACTGTGAGAATCGTGCTTCTTGCTGACACTCATCAATTCAGTTATCACTTGCTAATAAAAAAAGTAAATCAGTGAAAAGTAAAACAAAAGAACAGCAAAACACCATATTCCATGGAAAGTTTTGACAGCAAAAGATAAGTAGTAGAGCTCAAAGACATTTGCTGGGGACTTTAATGTTGCTTTTGGCTAAATGAAGGAATCCAGATAACAAGGTGAATAGAGGCAACCTAAAATACTAAAGTAATTTAGGGAAGATCAGCTTAGAAGGCTCCAAATTATTTCTGGTAAAAATCAAAAGGGAACTGTAGCATTGATTCTTTCTGCAAGGAAATGAAGAACTGCGTACATTTTAAAAATAAATAAAATTAGTCTGTCAAATTGTTCAAATACACTCAACTTTAACCCCAAATTTAAATCGCGTCACCTGAAGTATTCAAGCACTGAAAAGAGCATGTTGTGGTTACGAGCACACATAGTGCCAGTCCCTTTAATGGGTTTTAAAGGTACACTTGGCTTAGACATCCGCTTGGCTTAGCTTGGCTGCATCTCTGTCGAGTTAGTTAAACAATTGGTGGTGGATGCAGTTCAAAAAAGGACAAAAGTGGGTATTAAACCTTTTAGCATCTCTGATGTATTTATTTCTCTCTACCACGTCCCCATTCATGCAGCTTTGACCGTTTTCTATGATGTATGTTTATAATATTGTATTTTAAAAAATAGTTTTTTCTTACCAAACTCACACACAAAAGGCAAACTCTATGGGCACTGTGGTAATAAAATTAAAAGAAATCTTAGTAGAACTTAGTTCTCTGAAATCAGTTTTGTTCCATTGTATTTAACAATATGAAATGAAATAAACCATGTTTTATAATAAAAAAGGAGATCTAATGGAAATTGAAAAATAACCTGTATTTCCATCAAAAGGGAGGCAAACCAGTTTCAGATGTGAAAATTTACCTTTTGCTTTCATCATTAAATAGCAAGCATCTAACAGGATGGTTTGTGGAAAGACCAAAGTAATTTGGGACACAAATAATACGTTCAAACCACACATGACATGCCACGAAGAACACGATAACATTCTTTTCAGTGCGTATCAGAATGTAGCTGTCTCTAAATAAGCAATATTTTGTTTAAAATATTGTGTGATGGGTCATGACATTAGGAAAAAAGTCAACACGAACAACTAAAATCTTTCAAAATTTTATAGGAGTGTTTGGTAAAAATTTCTAGAGTCACAGAATGTACCTAGGATGTGAACCTGAAGGAAAGAAAACACCACAGATTATGTACGTGAAACGAGAAACGACGTGAAAGTCATAGAAATGGATACGAGCTGTTTTAACACTCGAGTCATTTCGGACTTCCCAACAATTCGTCCTGCCTGTGTTTCAGGGACTCTGCCAAAAAGCTTTTCAGTCTTCTATCTCAGAGTACAGGTGACTGTAGTTTGGTCCAGGCTCTGAACAGATGTATTAGATACAGCTAGCAAATCTCTGGGTAATGGGGCAGGGGGAAGAGACGAGGTGTTAGGAAAGAAAAGGGGAATGCTATATTGAAAAACAGTTTCCAAAAACTTAGTGTCAGGGCTGTTACCCGGGGTACAGAAACACAAGATTTTCTCGCAGCACAGTGACAGGATCCCATCCAGAGGGAGCAGAGGACCTTAGTCCCTGGAGAACAAATTCTCATAGGACTGAAACGATTCGTGCCAGTTTAAACTGTGTTAACTTTTTCTTTTCCCATCATAATGATGTTGCTTGCTGCTCCACCTCTCCTTTGTCCTGATTTAATTGCAGAGAATCCCTCCCTGCTGAAAGACTGGCTTGAGACATCCCCTCACTGGTGACAGGACAGTGTGACACTATCCCCATTTTGTGAAGTATAATAATGAGCATGGCCTTGGACCCTTGAATTGGATTCTACATAGCTCATTAAAAATATTTCTTTCAGACAAATTTCTTGTGGTCTTGCACAAGATATATAAACCAAGTTTTTCAGTGACATAGCACTCCCTGCCCAGTGCAGGTATTTCAAGCCTGATCCAAAACTACTGATATTGGGAGAAACATTCCCCTTGTATCCATGGAATTTCACTATTATGCCTCTTTCCTGTTTTACATTTTACATTTACATTTATCTGTAAAAAATAGTAGTACTTTACTCCTTTTGAAAACAATATTGACCTTCCTTTGGCTTTTCATCCAAAACATTGTTCCTTTATGAAGTCATGTCACAGGAAGTGCTATTACTTTTCCTGCAGGGTATGCAGCACAGATTTTGCAGATGAGCCTGATTACATAGAGGAAGAAGCCTTCAGTTTTAGATAAACAGTAATAAATTCCAGCAGAATGATTTAAAACACAATTGTTAAAATTTTTCACTTTCTGCTGGCAGCCACAGTGGTTCAGCCCATTACTGGACTGGCTATAATGCTTGCCAGCTCCCTTCCACAGGATTCACAGGAACAAAAACTCTTTGTATTTAGCTGCACAAATCAGAAATGTTCATTTCTAGTTTCAGAGCTGCTCCTCCCCACCGTGCCACCCCCCTAAATTTCCTACATGCCCTCCAGAGTACGAGCTAAATGACCTATGAACTTCTTATTCCGGTGAATTAAGCTCTTAGGATTCAGCAAAATAAGCCTTATGACAAAAATTATGAAACAGCAAGGCTGTATAGCTCTTTTCTGTGCCTCTTAACAGCCCCACAGGAGGTCACTAAGATCATACCCTACAGCTTCAGCATCATCTCCCTTCATTTACATTTTATCTAATTTCCTCTCATCTGTCTTGGTACTTATCACCATAATTGCCTTGCAATGAGCTTTGACAACTACTGCGAAGGCGGGGAATACAGGCAGGAGAGTGGCTGCTACAAGTCTGAAATCTCAGAGGCTGCCACCAAGAAATATTGTATAAAATGAGAGGGGGAACCCTCGGGTTTGCAGAGGAGAAACTCAAGTTAGCACGTGGCTTATCTATCAGCAGTTTTTTTGGTTTTCACCCTTGGGTTTCTGGATGCACACGTTTGTCATGCCACCATTCAGTCTGATGCACTGTGCAGAATCATAGTGCAGATTTGCCTGCTGGAAAACGTTAAGGTGTGTGGTCTCTGACATCTTCCTAGGGAAACACCAGATTAAATAAATGAAAAGTGATGCAAGCCTTTTAATAGCATTTAATTGGTAATTGGATGCTTTAGGAGTAAACAACTGTTAAATAATATTGATAAAAGGTCTGTCAAAAGATGAATACACTGTCTGATAAGCAACTGTGTGGGCAAATATTTCAATTGCTCCAGTCTAGCCAGACACACTGTGTCTGAGTAATTCCTGAACCTGGCCTTTTAAATTGCGCTGGGCTGGTTTCCAGACAAGAGCAAATCTATCCTCTGGGTTGTACAGCTATAGAACCCAGCGCAGAGCTATGATTGTTGTTCCTTCTGTGATTTCCCATTCTTTCAAATCCTGATATTTTATGTTACAACACTGGTTTTGTTGCTGTTGTTTTAATCCCCTAGATACCATGAGATTTAGAAAGCGGTAGAATAACTAAACTACTGTTTGAGGGTTTGCTTCATCATTACAGATTAGCATTGCAGTTCTCCAAAACTTCATGTACATGGGATAAATCTTTGCAGGACTTACTCAGGAGTTGCCCTTCAAATATTTCCAGGACTTAGTCACGTATAAAGTTTTGATTTCACTGGAATTTTCTTAGTCTGCTGGTAAAATAAAATAGTTGTGATGCTCTGTGCATTTAATGGATATCAAGAAAGGGTGAAAGCTTTCCATAACAACCCTTTCAATTCCAATTTTTGTTACAGACATGATCATACTACGTGCATTGTCTTAGCTGTATGCACAAAGAGAAGTCCTGCTGGCTCAGACTCAGTGGGACCAAAAACATCTCACTGGAATCCTTAAGTAGAATTGATCATATATTCTCTATGTAAAAGATACATCCCCAAACCTAGAAAGATTTTAATGATGATCATTTAAATATATTCAGTGTTGTTTTATTTAAAGAGCTCACACTCATGCTTACACTTACAGCATCTTTCCATCACTAAGGCCAAAGCTTTCTTTTTCCTACAAGGCTACTAATGACAAATAAATACAATAACATAACACCTGAACCTCCCTTGTTACTGTTTATACATGGGGAATGTCAAATACAACTGTTGAAACTACTTGGAAACTAAAGGAGCCATGCCTTCAAATTTATTATTGTTACGGACAAATCTCTTTCAAAAATCTAATGTTGTAAGACATAACACAGCAGGAATGTGATATAACACGTTTTTTTCACTTGAACCAACATGCTATTATTTGAGTAAACACACAGAGCTACCAATTACAATTTAAAAATACTTATTAATATTGCTGATAGTACTTTTTGTTAGATTTTTGAATATAAGGGAAACAGTAATACATGCAAATTCTCTCTAAATACTCATTTTAGTATGCCTTTTTCTTGACAAAGTTACCAGAACTAGAAAGCAAGGACATAAGAATAAAAACTTGTTTAGTCCAGATTTTAAAAGATATATATCATTGAGAAGCTTTGCAGGACCCGAGTGGCTTAGGTTCCACTGTTAGATGTGACTCAGATATTTAGGGGTCTGCATTCCACAGACTTTCAGGAAGAATTAATATACCACCAAAAGGTACATGATATTCTAATATTTCCTTTATCACAGAGAAGTAAAACTCTGCATTGTAGTAACATGCCAGTAAGACAGCATCCAGCTGGGATGCAAAATAATATTTTCTTCCCTTTATTTCCAAGACTGGAATTAATCCCTACATTAGATACTGACAGAATTTATTTTGGGGATTAAATTTGCTCAAAGCCTTTGTTCATAGGAAATGCAGCATGTGATACAGAGATGACTCTAAGCATTAACATAAGCTAATAAAAAGACAGAGATAATATGGACCAAAATCAGTAGAAACAAAATTTCAAAGGTAAAATTCCCTCTGCCCACAAATTTTCTTTCCTTTTCTCTCCCCTTTTCCCTTGTACCCTTTCAATTCTACTTTTGCATTCAAACTCATTTCTTCACTATGTTATTTTATGGAGTCGATGAAAACCTGATAACCCCCCTTTGCTAAAGAGGCAGAAGAACTAATTGCTTTTTGCTCACTATCTTGGCTGATGGGTGAGAAGCTAAAACCCAATTTATCCAGTAATTGCTATGTTCATGAAAAACAGCATCAAAGCCTTGATGCGTTTTACTGTTGTCTCTTGGGAAGGCTCATGTCTAATTCTTATGCTGATATGGCTCATAATACAGTCCCTCTGACTCTTCTATTTGCTCTTGCAATTACAAGGTTTCTTATTCCATTGTGCATATTCCTCTGAACTAAGATTAGCTTAACTGAGCTTCCTTTGAAAACTTGCCTACCCATCAAATGCATCAGGCCTAATGCATTCTGTAGCCACGCAAAAATCAATGAACAGCACAATTTTCTGCTTCCTGCAATGATCAATAGGATTCACATAATGGGTGGAAAATTTTTAATCATGACAGCCCAGCATCTAGCGGGCATAAATCTTCCTCGCATTATAACCTCTCCATTTCCCACTAGTGCAAATTTGCAGGTATTGAGTAATATTTATGTAGCAGATACATTATGAAAAGCAATACAATTAGAACTTCACACTTCACTGATGATAGGTTGAGATCCCAGAGGCCTGTTTCCTAGACAATGTACTGGCTTCCATATTCCAAAATGCAAAAATCCTTTTTTTCTCCTGAAACTCTGATTGTTGCTGAAACTGTGCTTCCCTGGATCAGATCTGACACAGCTCAGGATAACATGAATTCAGGTGAACCATAGCTAGGAAAAAGCACATTTCAACGAGAAAATAACCTGCCACCCAACAAACAGTTCCTCCACTTTTTCCACTTTTCCACTGTCCTGGCTCAAGATCACAGAGATGCAAAAATCTCTCCCTGGACCTTTCCTCCTCTGAAAACCCCCAAGGAGGAGAAGCAGCAGGCAGCGCCCTGGCTGACAGCGCGACCTGAGGCACACCTGCCTTTGCAGGCTGAGCCTCCCAAAACGAGGGCAGGACACAGTTGCCAGGTCAAACCAAGCGGCATTTCGCATTTTTTTTGTTTTTAATGAAAGCCGACCATGCCTTCAATGTGTGGTTCAGGAAATGAACTGACTGTGAAGTATACGACATTAGCACTGCAAAATGAAATTCAAGAGTAATATAAAAATCCAGGCACACTATATTATTACTCAGTGAATTTTAATCAAAGAAACTTGAACATCTTAAAATGTAATCAGTCATTAAAGTTATAAATTTGCAGGTTTGACCACCTTGAGTGTCTATCTTTGCAAAACATATATTTTCAATTAGAAGTATTAAAAGTACTTCTGGAAACATTTGTTTCTATTTTTGCTTTATATTTTTCACGTGACTGAGAATTTACACTTGTGTTACTTAGGCTTTTTAAAAATATTCTTAGTTCCGAGATAGTTCTGCTGTCCAAGTAGATACTAGAAAGTATTTGAGAAAACTTGGCTTTCTCATTGCAATTTGGATTATATATATTTATATAAACCTATGCCTTACATTATTTTAACAGTATGTCTTCTATACCGTTCTTACAGAGGTACACATTATCATATCAAATATGGCAAACCTTTCTGGAGAAACAACTACTATTTGACAAATGCTTTCGTAACGTTTAGCTTATATTTTCTGTAAGAAACAGGAAAGGATTTGGGATAAGAAATTCAGCAGGAATATCAAGTTTTAATATCGGTACAAACATTGTGATCATCCCAAAATTGTATGTACAGTAGTGCGTGTTTCTCCGATTTACTGTTTTCCCAGGAAAAGTACAAAAGAAACTTTCTCCACAAAAGTACAAAGGAAGAACTAGATGCCTAAGTTTCTTAAGGCTGAACAGCTCTACTACCCCTGCGTTAGTGTATACCAGTGCCTGTCACTGCTCTTTGAGTCTACAAACCTCAGGGTCTGGTCTTAACTGGGGAAAAAAATGAAGGTTTGTGGTGCAAAGGCTTAAAGGGAGAAAAGAGCAGCTCAACTTCTGCAAGTGCCTGAGACACAACCCACCCCTCTCTGCCTGGCTGGGTCCCCCACGGCCCACATTGCCAAATGAGAGAAGCAAATTACCTGTTACATACTACAGCTATAGAAACACTTGCAGTCATGTTGTAGGAATAGATGTAATTTTCATCTTGTGTCATTATGCTGTAATCACAACCCTGAACATCGTTTTGTGATGAGCCAATTTTTCTGGCCTTGCCAGATTGTCATAAGAATGTCTTTACAACTCCCTACGCTCAGTGATACTACGCCTTTGATCTTAGTGCAGAGCAGGTTTCACTGAGTAGGAACAGAAGTGCCAAATGTGAACCCCAGAAAACTTACAAGTCAAAGCATCGTGTCACTGCTCAAGTGTGATACTTGCTTCTGTAATAAAAATGAGAAATTTGCAGGAGACAGCACAGTTTTAGACCATTCTTGTAATAATCACCAAAATACAACTGGGAAAGGGTATGTGATAAGCACTACATTACCACACTATCACAACCATAAATGTCTACATATTTAGAGAGGTTTAGAAAGAAAGATTATTCTCTCATTCTCCCTAATTTTTGCAAGAATTTTATAAAGGTGAAAGTATTAACTTACAAATTGCAGTGAAGACACATGAATGTAACCGCTCAATACAGATATAAGACTATAGTATGAGCCCATCGAATACCTACAGAGAGCATAAGGCTTTTTTCTTACTATTTTTTAACATCAGTATGGGGAAAAAAGAGAGACAAACACAGTGAACATTGAGTAGTGGGTTCTGCTGTTACTCCTCAACCTCTCAGCTGGAATTTGGAATGAGAAATCAAAAACCTCAGAGCCTCTTTAATCAGAACATTGATTTGTAACTTCACAATCTCAAAATCTTTCCTGTGAGCAAATGTACTTCCTAGCCAATAGTCTATATTTGAAACTGATAATTCAGTGTTAGCTGATGGCAGATATTGTTGGAAAGAGAATTAGATCAAGGCATGTCTACAGAGTGGATACAGCTAAGCATTATGTGGCTTGTGGAATCCACAAGGAATTAAATATGCAGGTTTTATACAAAAATACAATAAAGAAATGATATATTCCTGTAGACTGCATTGACTGTTTGCCAGTAGATATCATTTATATGTCCTCATCTCCTTTCTTTAGATTAGGAGGAAGACACATTTTGACTTTTTGTGCCCAGCCTGCAGGAATCCGTAGCATGATTCAGCCTTAACCTATGACAAGGTCTCAGGTTGCTAGTATAGTTCTTAATTTTAAAAAGTAGCATCTAATTAATTTCTCCTCTTTACTTGATCAGTGTTTCTATTTTGATCACTTTGTGATACAATATCACAATGAGCTTCTAAAGATCCAACCTACGAAACAACCCCAGAAGATGCGCAGATTAGTAATTCAGCAGTGTACACACAGCCCTTTCCCTCAACCCACCATACACACAAGTACCTGGGTAGCACCTTTCAATTCCTCCTCATATAAGACATTCTACACCAACTTCCCTCAGGAAAGAAATTCACCAAGTATGTTAAAAACCAAAGTCACGGTTTATTACCAAATTAGTCTCTAGAATATAGAGTTAGAAGCCCATCCAATTGTAACTAAGTGAAGTGAAGTTATAGAGAAGATGTCACGTTATGAGTGCTCCTTTAAAATACCATAGATTAAACAAGTCCTTCACTGGTCACACTCCTCAAAAAATCCGGCATCAAGGAGATTAAAGGTTAAGAAATGTGTAAATTACTAACTTTATTATTAGTGTTAATACAAAAGATGCAAAATGCCATTCTGTTAGCAGACAGCGGCATTCCCACTCAACTTAAATCTCAGGATTAAGTGGTCTCTCCCAGGTAGGACACATTGATTCAAATCTTCTTTATCTGCCTCTCAATTCTTACATTCTCCACATGTATTAACAAAAGAGACAATGTTTACTTGTTAAAGACATCTTCTAGTAAGTAACACCTACAATTGCTAAATAGCAACAAATTATAGCCATCCTTTTTATTTGAAAAAAAAAAAAAAGTTCAGCAGAAAGAAGTTCATCACAGCCCTTGTTTCTCTTCTGAGGTCAGAGCACTGCCTGCTCATTTTCCTTCAAAAGCTCCTTTCTGGCAGCCACACTAACTTTAAGCATAAAAAACGAAATATCCACGATGGCAACAAAAAGAAATACAGCTGATTGCCAATGCGAAGATCCTCCTGACCACTTACTGCAAGTATTTAAGCTAGTGTAGTGGTCATTTTATAATGTCATTAAATGACTGACCCTTCTTGATCTTAGAATCTTTGCAAATTAACAACTCTAGATGGGCCCAGGGTGACAAAATATAGGCATATGTTGACAGTGACAAAAGTTTTCCACAATTTTCAACTAATAAATGATATAAGAAATGGGCAAGATTAACACCATTTAAATTAAAGGTCTTAAATTCTGACAGTTGTCAATTATCATGCTGTGTAGATATGGCACTAAGTACTAATAGCACTTGGAAAGTTATATGTCCTTTGTAGCAATGTCTAATTCCAACATCACATCCTGTTATTATTCAGCTCACTAAATTATTCATGCATACATGAACATGCACAAATACAGACACACAGACATATATACAGTCGCCTGGGCTGCAAACATCCTAAAAATGATACGCCTGTCTTCTTCCTGTTTGATTTGCTGTGCAAGTTTTGTAATAAGCTAGTTTCCTCTTAACATCAAGAAAAAAAATAATTGCAACGCTATTTTTAAAAAGGCTAGAATATGTTAAAATATATTGCTGGCATCACTTCTTGTCTCCTTGCTCAAAGTAATCAAAATGTTTTACCCTCTTTTATGTTGTACATTAATTGAGGTTCCATGGGAGCTAGGGAGCCACAGTCTAGACAGTATAAAACACCACGCAGAAGTGACAGTGCCTGCTGAAAAGACTTTATGTTCTGGTAGTCCTTTTTGTCATTATAACTAATTATGTAGGACCAAATAAGCCTGCAATATTAACTCAGCACTCAGGGGTTCCTGGAAATGGATGCTCCCTGTGATGCTATGGATATTAGAAAATGCAGTTTCATGGTTTTGTTGTCAGTGGGGTCATGTGATGTATTAAGTACTGTCAAGTAGGAGAAAAGAAGGGAAAAAGAGCAAGTATTTGGTGATACAGCTTCATTTTTACTGGCTCTTTCCACTGCTCTTTCATTTTTATTAGTTTATTCTTAGGGCAGGAAGAAATTCTACTCTGTATCCAGCTGGCTCAATGAGATGTTTACAGCCAATCTCAATATACTGGGGTGAAAAAAAAAAAAGTTATTTCAAGGAGGATAAAATTTCCTGTGATTACTATTTAATATGAAATTCTAAAATGTAGTAGTAGGTTTAAAAATTATCTGGGGGAAAAAAGAAAAAAGAGAAAATTAAAGTTCTTCTGTCTTTCAGACTGCAACAATAAATCTTTGAATCCAATTTTTTTTTTTTTCCAGGAGTCCTATTTTTTTCTAATAAATACCAGGTTCTGGTTTGCCAGAGACATTATTTTCTTTATTGAAGATGGTTTTTAAGGAAAACTCACTTTTATTGATAACACAAAGACATATGAGATTCTGCCAAGTACTAAGAAATATAATTGCTTTCTCTTTCTTAGGTGTTTTGCCTTTGACAGAAGTTAAGCTGCACCTTCAGTAGCTTCCAAGTAAGTAATGGGTTTCTGTTGTAACAGTATTACCAGGAGTGCTATTTTGTTATCCGTGATACTTTCTATTAAATGCTGAAAATTATATTCGTTCTCATTGAGCATGTGATTCACTTATAATCTGGAAGAAAATCTATTTCTCCTGGTGGCGTATCCGTAAAGTAATTGTAATTATACTTGGTGTTAAATCCTCACATTTCCTTGATTATAGTGTCACATACTGTGTTGCCAATTTCCCAATTTCTTTTTTCTGTTTCATTTCAGTAGAGGAAGCCAGGCTTTCACTTGCTTTGTGAACTTGGGAAAAGTGAGACGCTATGAAACAGATCCAAAGCTACATGAGAGCACCACTTGGTGTATAATACAAAGATACATTTGTAAACCAGATCGGTTTGCTGTAGAAATTACTAATAGTAAACTAAAGATTCTGTTAGTTCATTTTTTCAAGGCCACTTTCAAGGAAGCAGAGATCATTGGTACCATGAGCGAAAAACCATCTAAACCTACTGATGTGGGCAGGCTTTGTTCGGTCAACTGCTTGAGGCCTTTTTAACACTGCTTCAATGTGCTCAGAATCAAGGAGGCAAAGAAATTTGTTCAAAGTTCAAGAACATGTGCACCACATTTCTGAGACAAGAATATGACAGTACACATCTTCATTCCTCTCTAACTACCATTTTCTGGCAGATTCGCTGTTTATTCGATTCCAGCTTGGCTCTGTCCCCGTGACTTACATCCACACGCCATTCTCTCACACATCTGCAATAATTATACCTCTTCTCCTTGCTGACCATACATACCCCTTTCCTCTGGCATCCACCACAACTCAACAAGCCAGTCATAAATGTTTATAGCAAATCACGCTAATGCTGAAAGTAATACTGTTCCTGTGCCTCGCCTGACTGAATAAAGAAGCCGAGGTTCAAACTGGCAAGCAGAGCCAGGAGATGATTGTTCAGCTCTGGTGTTTTACATTTTCATACACTAGCAAAGCATCTATAAATAGCCTTTGAGAAACATAAACGTTTTAGTATAATGGGATTCATGTTTAATATGGGCAATGACTTCCCTTCCCTTAGGATCGCAATTAAAATGTTTAGACAAAATTAAACTGCTTCTTGGGAAGATACTATGATGCGGAGCACAATATTTAAACTCCCAGCGCCTAACAGAAAATGGTTCTTTGCAATTCAGCTCTAAAAGAGGAGACAACAGAGCTGTTTATTATTGCTACATATGTTGATAAAAATAGGGGCACCAGTATCATAGAAGCTTATAGAGAAGCTGGATTTCTGGAAGAAATAGACATATCTGTTTTCTGAAAAACAAATGAGTAGTTGTCTGTGGCATGTTTGGGACACGTTTTCATTATTAATCATCATGTTATTAGCCAACTCCGTCTTTGGCAAGACAGATTTTCATGTACAGAATAGTCTGATAGAAATTGCTGTCTGCCTATTATTTGAAAGAAACAGGTTTTAATCACAGTGTTCTCTATCCCTGCGAGATCCTCAGCTCGGGCTGCAAAGCACTTGTGTAGAGCTCAAGCAGGGAGGAAAAATAATTGTATGATGCTTTTATGAGGCTCCAGTTCACCCAGCAGCTCATCAGGGATTCTTTGCTCCTTGGCACAAACTGGGATAATCCCTCAGCAGCTCTCATCTGTGCCCTATTGCAGTCCACTACTACAGTTTGTTATGGCAGACCGGCAATATCCTAAATCGGATACATTTTTTTAGGAAGACAACCAGGAGTTTTTACCTCTTCACTACCCCTGCCCCCTGCATTTAGGAAATTTAGGAGATGGTGTTATGACATGGATTTCTTCAGAACCCCTTTTATTCCAGGACATGAGTGGCAGTTGATAGCAACTAAAAACAAGCACAAACCCCCACAATTCCATCAAATATTCAAGACAAAATGAGCTATGTTGGACCTACTTAGAAAGGACCAGTCCACTGTTTCCAAACCTTATTTGGAAGTATATATTACTTAGTCACAACAGAGATTTACTACTCAACTTTTACTTTTTACTTGTTTTAGGCTTGCTATTCTGGTCACTCTGGCTAAAGTACACTTTTTTTTACTGCTATAAGGAATAAATTTTACACTTTCTTGTTATTATTAGGTCCAGATGCACACAAAATGATTGCTGAGAACATAACCGTGCTAAGGATTTACATCTCAGATGCGCTGAGAAATTCTTGCCCTTCTTGATTCTGAGTTTTGTCTATACTACTGCCAAGAGGACAACGCACAGAATCATGGAACGGATCTTGAAAAGTCATCTGGTCCAACCCTTCCTGGGAAAGGGAGCCTACGTGATTATTCATTCTGCATTTAATTTCAGTTTCAAATTTTCTTTTACTTCAAGACCTTCCTAGTTCCACGTGTACAATCTGAATACTCATCCACATACACAACAAGGAATTCCCCTCAAAGATAGTATTTTAGAACCCTTCATTTTTAGCAGGTACCTTTTTCGGTTTTTGTTTCAACTTGCAACACTACCTAACACTAGATCTACTAGTTCTGATCCTCTTCATCACATGAATCAAATATGGGTGGAAAATATGTTTCTGTTGAACATAACTCATTAGAAGTTTTCAAGTGCTTCTGATTTAATACCATAACAAGAAGAGGAAAGAGATGCAAATGGAGACATTTCTGGTTTACCAGGGATATTTAATCTAACTGCTATGTTGAAGAACTGTAGTCATTGCGTTGCAGAGGACTGGGGGAACGGTTGATTTCTTCTGTTAATGTTGCTATTCTCTGTCATAGTCTATACTGCCCTGGAGATATATACTAAATGCTTAATCAAAATCTGTGCTTCTATAATGCTTTTCTGCTTCCACATCTTTCCTAATACTGGTTTGAGTTGTTCCATGCTGTGTGCAACCTGTGGCTGAGTTTTCTGGCATTACGTATCCTTCTTTAATTGATGTGTCTGGCCATGGTGAGATCCATTCCCAACGCCAGCTTCTGACTGACTGCCATGTACATTTACCATGTTGACCTCGGCCAAATTTCCTTTCCACCTCTTAACACACCAGAGTGCTTGTAACATACAGGAGCTTTAGAAGTACAATGACATTTGGTTTTGCAATTTTAGTTACCTTGGTTCTGTTGAAGCTAGAAACTGGTATTTCCCTCTTGCACATGTCAGTTGCGTTAGCTTCTTGCAGAGCTATTGTGAAAGCACGCTGCATGGAAGACTGGCACAGCTTGAAACCAGGATAAAACGCAGCTTCACAGACCATGTGCCTGCAGAGGTGTATCGATCTTCCAAACCCCCCTCTCCACCCTGCTTTGAGGTGTGATCACCATTGATAAGATCAATAGAAACAGAGCCTCTATCAAGCTAGGCCATGTCCAGTCCGGTACAAATATTGTGCTTGTTGTAATTTATCATGATACTTCATGTCTGATTCATGTTGGCATCATTCCCCGTGTAGCCAGAGGGGAATTCCTGTGCTGCCATCTAGGAAATGCTCTGTGGTCTCTTGGTGCTTAATCCACCACATCAAACCTTCTGATGTTCTGTCAGTAAATCTTCAAAAGGGCAGCATTTTAAACGATGATATTATGGAGACACTTTAATATTTGTTTTATGAGCATAATCTAAATTTTCTTCTTTGAACTGGCCTTTAAAATGCCCATTGGAATACAGTGCTACTTTTTAACTCTTATAAAAAAACCCAGACAAACCCCCGACTTCAGATTTCATGAGTCACTGAAATTCACATAATTTTCTTCTTCCTAGTACATGAAACTGAGCATTTCCTAACATGTACGAGGGTAAAAGGCAATGAACAAAAAAACCTATTTAAAACAACATGATAAGAGATCACTAACTAAAAATACTGAGAAATGACTGAAAATGAAACCCTCCATTTTGAAATAAGAAAATCTATATAAGATGTTCACTTCCCAAAAACTTCTAGGCTTTGTCAAAGTGCACAAGACATATTTTCTTTACAAGATCTGTTCTTCCGAAAGTATCTAGAAAAACCTTTGTAGTCCACACATACAGTTTTTTCATTCTGATAATGTATGCAGATTGTATTACCAAAACTTTTACAAACTGAGTCTTGAAATGCCTTGCATTTTTTCCTGAATAAATGCATATAAAAATACAGCAATTAATTCCAAGAACAAGAAATCACCTGTTAAAACTACATACACACTCAAAACCCTAATAATTAAAATATTACACAATTTCAATTATTCTCCAGTCTTCATTAAGAAAAAAAACCCACAACACCACATTGGTCCTATTTAAAATATAAAGGCCACACAAGATATTTGATCACTTGGCTGACTGAAGACTGGTTAACAAAATTCTGTGTGAATTGTGAATTCAAAAAAGAAAATCACGTAACCAAAGGAACCCTGCAGCTTGTCGCAGGTGGTCACTGAGTCCCCAGCTTCCTTAGGTTTTTTTGAATACCCCTGGAGTTCTGCACCCATCCAAGTTTCAGGGGCAAAGACAAAGGGATTTTGGAAAGCACATCTGGTAAATTTAAGGTCAGAATAATTCCAAGTTGTGGCTGTCACCTGCCTGATCTGACCACTGTATACAAAACACACAGATGAGCACCAACGCTACCAGTCTCATGCAAAATAATCCCAGATATACTCACACTGACACATCCATTCCGAGGCTGCTTTGTGAGGTACAATGTAAATACTTCCATAGGTTGTAAAGACAGGATTCTCTCATCTTACTGTGACTTTTCTTTAGAATTTCTTTATGCAAGCTTTGTGGCAGGAATTTAGTATTTACAAGACTTCTAAACATGCTATGAAAACAATACAGCTTGTTTACTAAAAAAACCCATAAAATACAAAATTGTGGGGGATCTTTCAGAACCATAGCTTCCATGGTGTTTCCATTTTTATGATACTCTAAAAATAATTTAGGTGTTCCTCAATGAACCTTTATGAAGAGACAGAAATTATTTTGTAAAGCTATTACAAGATAGGTTGGACAGTTCTCTATTTAAAGAGATGCTATTTCAGAAAACAATAGAGCTAAAAATTTATATATGTATATACCGTTTCACTTATTTTAAAAATGTAATTTTATTTGCTAAATAAAATACGCTGAATACACAAAATAAAGCAACAAGGAATTTGCATGCATATAAAATTAAATTGAAAGTATTACTGTAATGTAATTTTTACTTGGTTCAAACAATGTCCACAAAAAAGAGCGTTATCTCTTGACAAGCTCCTCAATACTTTAGAGACTGTCTTTGGTCATCTAATGACCAATGATCTAAATATGCACATTGGTCTTTACTGTACACTTTCTTAAATAAAACACATGTAGGTCTACTTACAAACAGCTTGGATCCTTTATGAACAGGGGATGATACATTATTAAAATTTGAAGAAAAATGTCACATACTATAATGACAGCATTTTTCCATATTGCAAAGAGCTTTTTCCATATTACTTTCAAATTTAAGCTGAAAGTAAAATGTGGTCAGGCTAAGGCTGGTACCGATCACAACATTTGACTCAGAGCCAGACGGGGATGTGCTAAACATTGTCTGTCCCCCAGTTCACAGGTCACATTTGACTCATCGCACCATCCACCGTGTTTTCAACAGGAACAGATGGGAGGGAAAAAACTGAAAAACAGTGCGGAGTGGAAGTTGTTTTTCTAAAAAGAGTAAAGCATGACTGTCAAATACATTAATATTTCCTAACATTGCTTCTCCCAATTAGCAACTGTGTGTGGTTGCTATAGGGATAATACGTGCTCCTGAATCCACGAGAATGCAAGACAAACAAAGGGAAGGGAGTTATTGCAGCACTGAAGAGTCCAGGGGTGTCAAAGTTGTATGGGAGAACAGAAGGGAGTCACCTAAAATTTCTTGAGAGAGCTAAGTGTAGTACTATGTCAGTATTTGCAAACAGTTGTGTTAAAACTTTTTCTTTTTTTTCTTTTTTTTTTTTTAATAAGCTGGGGCTCAGACACTTGATTGCATCAGGACCAGAGCTCTCAGTGCTTGGAAAACTGAGCCTGCAGTGATCTGTAACATCACTTAATTCCTGTCAAACCTACACCTATCAAGTTAAAACAAACAAACAAAACCAAAAACCACAAACAAAACAAAAAACCAAACAACGCTTCAGAAAGGACAATTACAAATGCAATGTTTTTAAAAAGCTACAAAGTTTTAGAGGAAATACTGGCCTAATTGTTTGAAATGAGTAATGGTGGCCCGCTTCGTAACTAAAGCACATTTTCATAGTGGCCTCTAGAATCCACACTGATTCTATAAGAGTCTTAGCGTATATTTGGGTAAAAAGCAATTACAGCTGAAGAGGATATATTGTTTCCTGAGTAAGCAGAAATTTCATCATTTTTTCTTCAATCTCACGTTCTTCAGCAAGAATAACTCTCCTTTCAATAGCCTGACTTCAAATGAAAAGGAACTTTCTTTGGTTCGTTGGGTTCCATCCCCCTCACAAAGAGTAGGCAAGTCTACTTCATTTTGAGTCAGTAAATCGTGGTTTTAACTTTTTCTGATGGACACACCACACTTTAAAAAGAAGCTATGTGTCTGATTAGGGTCTTTACCTACTACTTGCAAAAATTAGGTCACAATTATCTCTATCCTAAAAACTGTAGTGCTAATCTACATCCTGCAATATTATCTATACCTTGTAGGTAGGTGAGGAAACTGGAAACTGTCTTCAGACGGTCAGCAGAAATACCTCCTGTCAGAGTAAAGGATTAATGCAGATAGTCAAACTCTGGGTTGTCACTTTGGCGAACAGCGATACCAGTGATGGAATCAATCTATTCCTGTAGCCAGGTATCATTTCAGAATTCAAACTGTTTGTGCTAGCTAGTGAGTGAAGAATCAACTCTGATTCTGGGGAGGTCTGACTCTGTAGGAAGGTCTTAGTTGAGAGCCATGACTCTTCTGCTTCCTTTGTCCTTGTCAAGAGTCAAACTCTGACACAAGGTACAGTCTAAACCTCTCTCAGCCTCCAGATGCAAAGGAAATGAAATAACACTACATCAGCTGTAACAAAGGTCATAAATACAATCCCCTCATAAAATTTTAAGAAATGCAGAGTAACACTACCAGAGGGGACCAAAGAAAAGACAAAAATTAAACTATATAGAGGAGGAATAATAAACTGTGGAAAAAATGCTAGAATTGTAGTACATAAGAAAAGTTTCTATGTGTTTACAGGAACAGTTGTCTCTAAAGGACAGAGGTGTCACAAGTCAGACATAAGAACCCTTTCAGTGTGTGAATATTACGAAATTAAATAATTAGTTTTTAAAGGTAGGAATGATTTAATTCTATCATTAAAGCATTCATAGTGCTGTTTACTCAATGTATAAATGTTGGTCTGTTTGCACTAGCATAGCGTTCATATGCATACTAGCTCTGATCTCTAAGGGACTGTACTTCACATTACACCTGCTCAGGTGAAAAGGCAGTTTGCCCAGAGGATTCTTAGTTGTTTTTCAGTCCCAAATCTAGTAATGCAGATATGGAATGGAATCTCATTTAGAAAAAAAAAATCAAAACAACAAACTAAAAACTACAAAATATAGTAAGTGTAATTTTCAGGCAGCTGTTGACCCTATGTTTTCTCCCGTTCTTCAGGTAGAAATGTGTCTCAGCTTCAAATCAGCCTGAAAGTACTTCTGTTACTTGAGCAGTACTCTGAATGCTGCATTTCACCCACTACACCTTGAGTTCATAACCTGACCAGCTGGAGCACCTGACTGGCCCATTGTTTCAACCGATGAATTTCAAACAGATGAAGTGTAATCTACTTTGACATTTGATCTGTTTTCTTACTTACAGAAAAGTGTAAATGTTGCCCACTGAGCTGAATTCAGACTTTCTGTAAGCAAGCACCACCCCAAAGAAACTTGTAGGACAGATTGTGTGTTGATATAAGCAAAGGTGAGGATTGATTAGAAAAATGAGCTGCAAATGTTGGACTATTCAAGGTTCCCTAGAAAGGGAATAAGAGAATGATGGCTGTATCCAAAACACTTTCAAGCTGCCTATGCTGTTTGTCCTGCAGCAGTTCCGGGAACATTTGTGTCCAAGGGCACACCCAAGGACCTGGCTTTTGCTGTTTTTTTTCTGATAATTTCTCTTCTGGCAGCCTCGCAACAGGTCAGTGAGGTTAGGCTCACAACAGATCCTTTCCTTTCTAACTGTTATATTATAGATTTCCTAGCAAGGACAGTCCTAGAAGGGAAAGAGATGGAGGGAGGTGGTATCATAACTGGTTAAATAGGACCAAGGATTGAGGCTGAAATAATAGGTGTTTTTCAAGAACGCATCACTGACATCCTGAGCAACCTTAGACAAGGCAGTTAAGTCATGTGTACACCACAGAGCCAAGAAAGGATGCAAATCCCATCAACCATGCACTGCCCTCCCATGGTATTGACTTTCATCCACCCTCCGTACCAAGAGTGCCATGTAGTGATGAAACCTCTCTCCATCACTTGCTACAGTGAGTCAAATGTCTTCCTGCCCCCGCAGGAAAGGTTATTAGATATCCTGCTACATTTGTTGGCAAATTAGATGCAAGTACATCCTGGTCTTTTTGTCCTCAGTCTACCTAGACGGTCACAAATACGGAGCCAGTGAAGGTGGCCCAGGCTTTGCTCCTTGCAAGTCCCGTATCCCAGACTGGGGCTTTTTTTTTTTTCTTCCAATACAGGTCTTCATGTAAGAAAAGGAGACTCATCCATCCCTTCTTGTGTGCCCCCTCCCCACCCGTGGGAATCAGGGAGAATCACTCTGTCCTAGGTTTTTACAGACCTGAGACTCTCTGTGTAACTGCAGTATCTAATGACAGCAGGACAAAGCCTTTGATTCAGACTTTAAGGCTTTATATAGTACAAATAAAAATTGGGAAGATTAATATACTTTACACAGGAGCATGGAACTGAAGATGGGAAAGCCGCAGCAGAAGTATGCAGGAAGAATATGCTGGTTTATTTTATTGTTTCCTGAGGCTTGCTACTCTCCTCCCTTCCACTCCATCAGTACATAAATTATGCTTGTGGTTCCTTACACCCATTGAATACCAAATCTCCTGCCGCCTTCCATCTTATGAAGATCACGAGTTAGGGGAACAATAATAGCCACATTCTTAAGCTATAATAGCAACATTTAGAGGTATTTGTCTTTTCTGTTTTCTGACAGATCCATTACTAGTTCATTAGCCTTTAGTGGGTAGAGACGTTCAGTAAACAAATGAAAGTAACTCCATTTAAGAGCTAGTGAGCTAAATACAGCTCTACTGCCTAGCCTGCTAATTACACAGAGCGTTGCAAGAGCACACTGAAACAGAGCCATCCTTTTGCCGCAATTTTCGAATGCCTCATCTTAATTTCTAAAAGCTAAGGCACACCGAGATTGGCTTTCTTTGTCAGAGTGTCAGTGGCTACGAAGATGTGAAATGAAAAACCAGTCAGGGAGAATTTGTGCTACTTTATCTTGACATAGTTCAATAAGTGTGGAGAATATGTATTTTAATTTCAAAAGATCATTATCTTCCTCTTAAACCGTATTTCCTTGTTAAGGTGACAGACTACTCCAAGTATTAAAAAAGTACAGTAGTTTAAAGGCCAATCTCCTTCTAATTTTTAAACATTAAATAAGATTTTAAAAAGGAAAAAAGAAGGAGTGGCACATGAAAGTCCGGTATTGACATTTGCAATGCAAGCTGTTCTGGAATTAAATAATCCAGTATAAAATAACATT
The DNA here is from genome assembly GCA_013399365.1 of Pampusana beccarii. NCBI lineage: Eukaryota > Metazoa > Chordata > Aves > Columbiformes > Columbidae > Pampusana > Pampusana beccarii. Next base: position 587,217 of record VWYH01000649.1, on the reverse strand, counting down.
CACCACACCAAGCACCAGGATGTAGTATTACTTCTCTTCCCTCTCCTTTTCTCCACCCTACCTTCAGGTTCCCGTAGAAAAAACAGGGAGCTGATAGTTTTCCAATATTTGGATGGTAATCTCTTTGGGGTAGGCATGTATTAAGTAAATTGAAGTTCATCAACACCATGAGACTTTATCTTGGATAGAATGGGGGTAAAAAGGAACTTTACCTTTTCCAGCTACTACAGAAGTCAACAGAAATGCAATTTCCATAATGGGAATGTAAATGGTCCACCAAAGCTAACCTCTTATTACTAAAGACAGCCACACCCTATTCATTTTTAAACATTTTCTTAGGATTAGTGTGATTCTGTGCTCCATCTGGACAATAAGCCAGACTCCTTCTCAGAGATTTAAGAGGGAGGCAGAATTTTCACATTGTTTCCCCTCGTAAGTTACTGAGAAGAGGCTACTTCCTATCCAGAGCTTACCTAAAACTGATTCAGAATTAAATTAATGGCAAGAAATTGCAACCACTTCTGTTGAGGGAGAAGTTGGAGGCAAGAATGATGATTCAACATGGTGAACCTAAGCTTTTTCACTTGTTTCAGAAGACTGAATTATGTTGTGGTGCAAATGCTGGCTGTACTTTGACAAGGTATGATGTAGATGTCAGAGGATACACATTTAGGGGAGGTATGTTATCTCAGGGTCCTGTTGTAAAGATGCTTTTAAGAAGCTGTTGCCTCTTTTTCTAATTGATCACAGGAAGTGCATCGCTTTGAGAAGCAGTGAGAGCTGGAATCGATGACAGGCTAGTTTAATGCAGCTCTTAATAACAACCTGCAGAGATTAGGAGGCTGTCAGAAAGATAACACCGGAGATTTATAGATTGTTTTCTGAAGCCATCCTCAGCTCTCGTGGGTGCTCTGTTATGTTTCTGTATGCTTGGATATGCAATATGTACTCCCCTTATAGATACAAACTGTACTTCTCATTTATGAAGAAAATAGCATTGCACCTTTATGTGCTGCTCAACTTATAAAAACCTGGGAAGGTGGCAAGGGGGGTGTCTGGAAGCCAAGTGGATTAAATAGTTTAAATAGCTCAGGGATAAAGGGGAAATCTGAGTTATAGCTGTAGTTTCTTCTGTCACTTGAGTAGGGCATAAAGGGCCTGATTCAGCTACTGTAATGCCACTGGATCAATGGAGAAGCATTATCAACAAATGAACCCCCCTGTGTGCTGAGCTGGGGCTCAGGTGCTGCGGTGTTTGGGTTTGAAGATCCAGCTTTGGAAAAGCAGCTGAAGTCCTTAGGGAAAGGCTCCACTCCATCAGAGGAAGGAGAGGGCCCCTTTTCTCACCTTCATGGCTTGGCAAGGAGCCAGACTGTCATGTGCCAAACACAGAAGGGAAAATAAAAGGTCCCGTGCCCACACAAGAGGGGAGAAGCACTATAGATTTTATTGGAATTAGGCTACCTCGCACCAGCTGAGGATCTGGTCCTCTTTCTTCTGACTGAACGAACCAACAATTCTATTAGCATCGCACTGAGCTTTCCACACCCTCTTTGACTTCTATATACACACCCTCAGAAGAGTTTTTATGTTATGAGATTTGCCTGTTGTACCTTTAAAGACATAGTGCTATCCATGGTAATTATTCCTGAAGATCATGTCGCTTGTCACTACTCAGAACAGAGTAAAAATGAATTGCCTGAACAGTCATGATTCGGACACAGAGGGCACTCTGGTCAAAGGAGAAAAGAAATTCAGGATGTGCAGGGAAAGGTTACTCCCTCAAAAGCATATAAATTGTAAAGGTAAAACCAGTTAACCACTCCTTTAAGGAGTATTAGAAGACTTTCCTGTGACTTTTGCTTTGTTTTATTATTGTAAGTCAGGAATAGAGAGACCTTAAAGACAGAAGTATAATGTATTGGGTAGTCTCAGCCCACAGATTAATCTACGCTTCTTTTCCGGCTCTGCAGAGGACCTGCCATCATTTTCATAAATAGATGACAAGGACAAAGATGGACAAAGACAATTAACTTAGTTTCCCATGAGCTCTGTACAATGTAAAAGGTGATGATTTGAAACTAAACCCCAGAAGCTCGAGATACATAGCAGTTAAAGTGAGTTGATGTGATTTCTTATCTACAGTGAAGCGTCAGGCAGCACCACACTGGCCAGCAGCAAAAAGTTACCCGTTTTCCACTGGAACTGAGAAAGGGAAGGTTTCCTTTTTATTGGGTAGGTGTGGAGGTTGTGTTTATGGCCCGTATGTTATTAGCTTCAGTTTCAAAAATATTTCTTTAGGAAAAAATACTTTAAGTCTTCAATGGCAATCAATAAATGAGGTGGTTAATATTCTATGATTCTGTTCATTACCAATTTGGATATGTTGACTATTGGTTTTTTGTCAATGAGCCTAGTATGAAAAATGCAACAGTGTCACCATTTAGAGAAGTCTGAGAACTCAATACGACCATTTCAAAAGTCAAAAAAAACCCTAAGGAATTACTACAAACTTCGCATGAAATTTGGAGTCTATTTTAACTAGAGAGTAGAGAAAAAGGGAGAACAAGATTTTTTNCAAAAAAAAAAAAAAGGAAAAAAAAAATTTTTTTTTTTTTTTTTTTTTTGGTAATGAGAAGTGATGGACTGAGTAGGGGCACCCACACTGAAGTGCATCTTTAGTGAAACTAGCACTGAAAGGTCAGCTGTAGGAAAGCGGTGAGCTGGTAAGATTCTAACTTACAGCAACAAACAAATCTCATTATGTGGACTAAATGCGCAAGGCAGTTGTTCTATAGCTTATAATATTAAGTGTGTGTACTATAATGTGCTTGATAGAAAACGTAACAAAGCAGGCCCAAACCAGTGGCCCACAGAAATATCTCCTTACCCTCATACTTGCCAGTGTGCTTTCTCCATACCACTAGGAGAGAATAAAAGGGCACTTTAAATTGTGAACAAAACTGGAAAAATCCTACTGCATGTGTGCAAGCATACAAAGATGTCCAGACACACAAATGTCTAGTAAGTGTTGAACACTGTTCCCTCACAGCTCGATCACTAACTAAAAAGCACTAGGAGACAAGATGCTACAGTAATAAGTATAAAACCAGTAGTACATAAGCAATAGATACCATCAAACAAAACACCGGGGAGATGCCCATTTGTTTCAAACTGGTAAGATGATGGAATGGAATATGGAACATGGACAATAAAAAAACCTAAACTTGTTTTCTGGGAGTAAACAGTTGCATTTTAAAAGGAGTAGTCAGTAAAACTGAATATAAAGTCATTAAGCCTCTGATAAAACCTATGTGACAGACAGATCTGGTTTTTTCCCCTCCAGGTTTAAAGTTATATATGGAAAGCAAAGATTAGGGAAGATAGTGTTAGCAGAAATTCCCTAGAGCAGCTGAGAAGTGCAGTGGAAAAAAGTCTACATTTACACTATATTCATATGAATTTGGTGCAAAACTATTCTCCAAGACTAAATGAAATGTGGATTTTGATTGTCAGAGCATCTGCCTAGGATGAGGCCCTTCAGAACCAAATTAAAGCAGCAAGGAGTACTCTGTTAGACATTTAAGTGGGGATTTCAATACTAAATGCAGTTTTATTTTAAGATGGCAGGATGATTATTTCTAAAGTATTACAGAAGATGGGGAATGCATGAGATCAATCATCCACAAGAAGTTCAGAGATTTTTTTTATATTGAACACAAATGAACAGTAAAATTGAGGGATTGTTAAGGGTCATTTTATGTGGAAAAAAAAATAGGCCTGCATAACTTCCAGGAGTTCATGTCGGTACCACAAAAGATCTGTGGCTTAGAGCAGCAAGTATAAACAGGAAAAAATACATACTTCTAATGCATTAGTTTCTTGAAATTGCTTTACCAGTGGATACTATTTCATCATACTTGTCAAGTAGATTTTAACTGGCATGTTTCACCTGTCAGTAATGACTGACAATCAAGCAATGGTAGTAATTTAGAGTAAAACTACTTTTGCTGTTTAGTATAGATTAGACATATTATCCTTCATTTTATTCATCTCATTTGTCCCTGGACATAGAAAACCAAATCAAACCAAACCAAACTAAACAAAACAACAATAAAAACCAACCAAAAAAAACCCCAAAACACCCACAACAACCATACAAAACCACAGAATGCTTTGAAAGCGGAGGGAGGGGATGTAGACTCCAAATCTCAGGAAGATATAGTTTTGTTAAGTTCAAGACAGCACCAATGGTGGTACTGATACTACCTACAACAAAAAACCTAATAGTCCTCTCAACACCTCTGATGACTGAAGACATACAGAAAAAACAGTGAAATAAAATAAATCCTAAGATGATGGGCTAAATATGTTTAAAGATGCTATGCATTTCCCTGTGACAAACTGTCTGAGCACGGCGAGGAGCAGCTGTACCATGAACTGTTTTGCACCTATACCAGGTGAACACATACAGTGGCCCTAGACTACACCTTTTTCAAAGCCCTGAAGCAATCATCTGCAAAGTCTGGAGGACTTGGACAGAAAACAGTCACAGGAGGCTGCATTTTTTGACACAAACAGAAATAACGGACTTAGACAACAGCCACAGTATGAATGTCTTGATGACATCTCAAGGATACCCTGGACACTATGGAGGTTTTTTAATTTCTGCATTAGGGAGCAATGTTATAACTGGCCAGGAAAGAAAAACAGGGGTTGCCGTAGCTCTGTAAGGTTTTCTAAGAGACTCTTAAGTGAGCAGCTAGAGTTAAAACTAATGTTGCTGTCCCCAAGGTTCTATGGCGCAACACTGATCAGTCCAGTTAACGCACAGTGAGAGAGCTTTGACATCTCTTGGCTCTGAGTGATAACCAAACTACACATTTTGCATGTGTTGGATAGCTTCTATGTCAGATGTGTGCAGATGTACTTGTTTAGAGATACCACTTATGTAGGTCTGTATTGACAGTGTAAAACGTGCCTGTATGGTCATTCCATCGGTAATTAGAACAGCAGCAAGTGGCAGAAAAAAAAAAAAAAATCGCTGGCAAATTGCTGTTTAGTTCCCAGAATATGGGGTTAAAAGAGAAGTGTGATTCTATCTGTGCGCCTTGCTGGATGCTTCAGAGTTGCCTAGCTCATCTGGAAGCCTACCTTGTGCTATCACAAAGCTTTTTGCCAACAGCTGCCCATCACTAACACTGATCATCAAATTGATCCTTATTGTGTTTCACTCTGTTATGTGACTTTCCTGTGCACTTGCTCGTTTGCCTGTGCTGTTACAGACAACAATTAACTTGCGCTACTTGATTCTATAACCACTTTGCATGTTTGTTACAGAATTTTGGGGACCGAAAGCAACTGTTCAGTAATATTTCCTTCCAGAGGGGACAGTATGGAAGTTGCAAACAACTGATATGCCACGGAAAAAAAGGTGATTTTCTCATTACTAGGTTTTTATTTTCATAATAAAGAAAAAGACCCTATAAATGACTCCACTTGAATGAACACCTGTGCCTGCACAGAACCCCATAGGGATCAGCAAGGCATCTCTGAAGACCCAACCCTCCCAAAGTTAGCTGCAGTATCAGGCCTATATTTCAAAAAAACCCTGAACATAGAAAGCCACCATTGTTTTGCTTTCAGTTTGTACGAGTCAACTGGGCTGTCTAGAATTAGAAATGCTTATAATAGACAGTCAGCTGAGATGCCATTGCACAATAATAAATACATTTGGCCATCTGATGGCAGTGTTAAGTTGTGCATCACAACATTTTTGTTAGGTTCAGATTTTGCTCTTAGGACCATACACATCTCTCACACCTTGCCTTCTAAGGCTTTTGCTTCACATCTCAAGCCTCCTTTGTTTGTATCATGAAAAAAACCCAAAGAAAATGTTAGGAATAAGCACATTATGGATTAATTTATCTGCAAGAAAGGTGTTGAAATCATTGAAACATAGTGCTTGTGGACACCTTGTTGGCTTGGGGGACTTGAGGTTCCTACTGCAATATTCTGGATCACTCCATCAAATTAAACCAAACCAAACCAAACCAAACACACAAACAAAACAAAAAGCAAACAAACAAACAAAAAAACCCAAATCAAACCAAAACAACACTGAGTCATTTGTAGCCAGAGAAGTCCTTATTAAAAAAACAGTAATCTTAATGGAACCCTCCCTATGTCCAACACTACACATATCAACGTGTAGCAAGAAGTCTAGTAGAAGGATTTGCATGTCACTCTCATACAGCTCCAAGATGCCCAACATCCAGGATCAAGAACTAGTTGCTATCTCTGAACACATCATGCTAGATAACAAAACAGCAATCTTTCACTTCTAGACAGCCTCTGTAGCTATATTTACAGCTCCAACCACCTATCAGCACCTCCTTCAGTTGAGGGAATTATTTCAAGTTAATAACTTGGTTGCATGCTTTACCTTTTTTGGTTTTTGGTTGTGTTTTCTTTTTTTTTTTTCACTTGTGCAGCAGGCAGGGGGTGGGTTTCTTTCAGATTTATTAATTGCACAGAATTACTAGATGAATCAAGTCAGGAAGTGATTCACATACAGCCCGCAACATCCAAGAGAGAAGCTATCACATCCATAGCCCACATTTACATGGGTTTCACTCTGCGCGACAACTCCCGGGATTTTCCCAGCACACAGGTGAATGCAGAAGGCCTTGAAACAGCAGGGATAATTCTTATCCCAGGCTATTCTTCAGTTGTAATTAATGCAAGCAACTGAAATTATTCTACAAACATCTTAAATGTTAAAGGTTAGAGCACACTCGCTTTGAGCAGCTTGTTCCAACATTCTCACTTATCTGTAAATAAGTGATATTAAATCCGCTGGTCTTTAGCTATAGAAAGCTAGGAACAGCAAAAAGTAGATCTCCCAGACTCTCCCATTTGGCCAATGAATAAGATTGTAATGATGCAAATACATATTTAAAGTACATGATTTTGTACAAATTCAGCCACGTTGTGGGTTGACCTTGTCTGGCTGCCAGACCCCCAACCAGCCACTCCTTGTAGTCTTTAGGGAGACCAAACCAGGAGACCAGAAGAATTGCCGCAGGCCTGAGCAGATGCTCTTCAGCAGAGTGAGGGTTTGTTTCAGGTACAGCCAAAGAAAGTAGGTCCTTGGGGTGACAAATAGTGTCTGTGGAGAAACAGTGATTCTACTGTTTAGTTCTGCCTGGGCTGCTGCCCGGCTCTGCTCCATGGCCTGGGGGCCAGAGGAAGTCACCACCATCAGTGATCTTTTCTCTCTGCTCTTCTCTTTCTTTTCCAAAGTGGAGGGACTAGTCCGAAGTGTGTAGGGATAACTAGCTTTTTCTTCCTTTAGTTTGAACTAGGGAAATTATACCACCTAAGTTGCTGAAGATATTTACAGTTGCTTTGTTATCACAATCTCAACTGACAGGCTGAGCTGCCTATTGAAAGAGCTAGTTTGAAAACATCTGCAGAGTCCAACCTTTCTTACCTATTTTCTATGTTCATTTCTTTGAAAAAGACTCAAAGTCAGCAACTCCCCCATCATCCCATCCCTGCCAACTCAACTGTGGATGATTCAGAGGCAATGGGAAGTGGACTTCATTTTGAGTAGAAATCATCAATACTACTTAGGTACAAAATGCTGAATCGAAAACCTGAGTGTTTTATGCCCTCTGTGGATCTTGACTTCCTCTAGTTTACCTTCGCTCCCACAGATAAACAGCACTGTAGATGAAGCTAAATGTGTAACATTATCCTTATTTAATACCTGTCTAGGTTTAAGTAAATAAATTGAGACAGAATCTCAGAACACAAGTATTTCAGACACGTGCTCTTATTTCCTTGATTGGTACAGAGTTAATCAGGTTAGTAGTAGCAGAGTACTAGCACTGCTGCTAATAATATGATATTTTTAAGGGCAAGGCTAGATGCAAGTTTCCACCCCCTCCTTTCTTTTTAATGTATTTCTGGAGGATGAGAAACTTTTTGTATAGTGCTCTTTGCTATTTGTAACTTTGAAAGTGGCTGATCTTTCAATTCAAACACTTTCTTTGAGGGAAAAAGAAGAGAACTGAAAGCTCATGGTACAGCTATCCATGGTTGAGCAGGGTACCATGCTGCAGAGTGCTATTTTGTTAGTGAGAAGATGGTTTATAACTTAATGTTTTTAATAGCTTATGTTGATTGACTTAAGCAACAATTCTTAGTTCACTAACATGAAACATGGGTAGGGGGAATCTAATAATTTTTTTTATTTATTTATTTTTTTTAAAATGAAGATAAACCTCCGAAACCACCATATTTCTGAATATCATCCCAATATTTGCCTCTTCTTACTGTCCACCTTAAGCGGCCTATAAAATCCAACTGGAATGATCTTTCTACTTGCTAGGCTGCCTTCAGTTTTAGAGCTTCTTTCTTCCTCGGGCATCAAATATAACCAGATAGCATAGTGACCTCAAGCAATTGTGGTGAACATCAGAAGATACTGCAATCATATCATCAACCCCTAAATTATTCAGAGCACTTTCTGGTAAAATGGTGCTGCAGGACAATGAAAGCAAAGAACAATTCCCAGCAGATTAGATTTTTTTTTCCTGTTGGTGTCTGTAATTATTTCTATCAGACAGGTTATTTGCTATGCAAGCTTACCTTCAAAAGCATGTTTGTTAAAAAGAGAAAGGGGAAGAAATCCTTTGTAGGACCTGCACGTGATTAAATGGCTTTAACAAAGCATAACGAATAATAATGACAAAGACCTGTCAATTGGAATTTTACGAATTTTGGCTTGTGAATTAGAAGAGCAAACGATATAAAAAATGATTACATATAGCAAACAAGTGGGTATTTGCCAGTGCTTCCTATTGGTGAATATTACAGATGAACTGTAGCTAGTTTGTATATTTTTCTAAGTAACATTTCTTCCGCAGTTTTAATGTACTTACAATACAGGGAAAATCAGTACAGAACTATTGTCTTTATTAGCATGTTCTTGCTCTTCTGCTCTTGGACAGCTCAAGAAAATGATCGTGGTTTTTTTAATCTTTCTTTTTTAAAAAGGACCTTAGTCAGAAATAGCCAGACAAGACTGCAGTATCCAGACAAAAGTATACGTGAGTTCCCACACTGCTACAGGAAGGATGACTAAAGAAGGGAGATCTGGGTTTCCTTTGAGTGATGGGTGGTGATTATTGCCATATCCTGTCCTCAAAACTGTATGCAACAAGGTGGATATTTGCATAAAATTGCATTGAATGAAACACCTTTTTTCCCCCCATTGTATTGTTAACAATTATCCAGTAAGCAGAATTTGATATAAGAAATACATTAAACTATCACATTGTAAACGCTGTTTTCTGGCAGATGTCTTTTTGTATGAAAACTTTATTTCATTCCAGAAATTAGTTGGGGGGGCTGGGGTTTTTTTTGGTTTTGTTTGGGGTTTTTTTCCTAATGTATTCTTCTGTATACAGATGCCTAGGATAATACAACCTTTCTAAATATTGTGGTTTAATTTTTCTCATTTCAATGACAGAGATAGGGCAATACAGGTGAAATGAATTTGAGTGGGGGAGAGTTTTCTAAGGTATGCTTATACCTTTCATCACTGTACGCTTCAAAATTAAACTGAATAAGAAGTTATACAAACACTTAGATATACTACTATAGTAGACAGGAGCTGAAGAAAAGACAATAAATATCATATACCCCTAGTTTTCCATCCAATTTTCCTTGACAAATACCCCTTTCTTTTATACAGCCCCTCTGTTCAGGAAGGTCCATAGAGAGGAATGACTAGGCATCTATCACTTTATCACCTGACGGCATTCATTAACAATGTCACCTTTCATTTAAACCCAGAGTTTCCTCTAAGAAATCTATTTTTTGACAATATACTATGTGGTCCAGGCAATTTTTAACATCTATTACTCTTGTGTATTGTGCTTGAAATTGATAGTGCTGAATGTGTTACATTTCTACTATCAGATACTCGTTGTGGATTATAGAAATGTGGTGAAGGCCACTAACACATCACCGAAGAAAAAGAAAGAAATCTGATGGCTTTCCATTGAGGGACAGCTGATCAAAAGGCAGGTTAAGTAAGTAGAATATGTTGGATACTGTTTTTTCCCCCCCTGGAGAAATGTGTACTGAAGCAAATCAGACCAGTGTTCTGGAATCGGTACTGGAAACAATTTAAACAGGATGCTGGCTGGGAGAAGTGGAGAGAGAACAGAAAAGAACAACTGGAGGAAAACAATAGGTGGGGGCAGAAAGGATATTGTAGTGGATCTTCTAAAGAAAGTTACAATTTTTTTAGAATCATGAACAAGCTTAGATGTCCCTTTTGAATACAAATATTTGGCTGTGTATAGGCAGCTTCCCATTAATAACAAAGAGCAATGAAGCCACTGAAATGTGTCAAAATTCTGCCCTGTATTTTAATAAGCTTGGAGCAGATCCCCTGAGTTTAAGCAATAATCCTGTCCTGATGTAGTTTATTTTCTGGTGAGGAAAACCAGCACTACTTCAGCACATACATCAGTTGTTGCAGATGCCAAATCAATCAGACAGTCAAGGTGGATCTGCCTAGACCTCCATCTAACAGCAAATTCCCAAAGCAGTCTTGACCCTGGCTGGATGAGCAGATGAACAAGAGCTGCTCTCGTAATTAGAGGATAGCAGAGGAACTAGAGCTCCTCTCTTGGCAATTAGAGGACACTCGGTTGCCTGAGGACACAGTGTCCTGCTGTGACTCCTTTGTCTCTTGCCTCACCCTGATGCCTTTGGCAGCATCTCACTGTGCTTAGGTGCTCCCCACAGAAATAGCCATCCCCTCTTCTTCCAGTCATCCTCTTTCTGAAGGAAAAACGCATGCAAACCAAGAACAAACCAAGCAGGAACCATCCTTCACAAAGACTGATTAATGCTTGTGCAGGCTTCTTAGGAGATAAGTACTATTTTATTAAATTCTCACTCTACTAATACCAGAAGATTTTATAAGTTAAGCACTGGTCCATGCAGGTTGAGTATTCAGTGCATGCCTCAAAAATTTTATTTTTTCCCTAGAATTTGTTTAGCTTCTTACATTTGTTTTAATGCAGAAACTGTTTAAGATAAAGTGGAGGGGAAAGACTTTAAACTCTTGACATATGCCTTTAAATACTAATTTAAGCCTGTAATCTACCACTGGGTTTTAGAGCAATTAGTATATGAGATGTGTTGATTCCTAGTTTTCTTCTGTTGACAGTAGAAAATACCTTTTTCCAAGGTAAAGGCAAATGCCCTCTAGAATCTGGCTTCTAATTACTGTTTTTCTGTTCATGTTTCTGAGATATATAAAATATTGCTTGGTTGGAAATACTCCGAAAATGAGTGGTGATGGGCATCCTGTGGTACCAAGGGAGACCTTGGTTCTGGTGAGCTGACAGGGTACCACTGCCTTCCCCTGGATCACAGAGTGACAATGGATCTTTCCTTATGACAGTACTGACAGCTTCATGTAGCTGAGTTAATTTAAAGTGATGTTGATTTAATTCATTGAAATTAGAGTCTGATAACTGTCTCCATGTAGAAAACAACATGCATTCCTGCTGCTATATACAAATGGTAACGACAACATGTTGAAACACAAGCTTGACAAATCAGTTAAGCATTTACTTTAGCCTGCCCCACTGCAGCAAAACACTTAAGCACATGCCTAAAGGTACAGACATGCTCAAGTGCTTTTCTGATTAATGATGGACCGGAGCCCAAGTGTCTAATTTCAAGACTAACATTGTGTCTTCTTGTTAGTTTGGAAGAACTACTCATTCCAGTACTATCCAGGGAGATTAACATCACATTTCACTGCCCTTTCTCCATGGATGCTGCTGGAACACATTGGATGGGCTGAACCCGTGGGCTGGAGGAGCTCTGTAATATTCACATACAATCAAACTTGCCACCAAATGATGCTCTGAGTTCCTCAAGAGGCAACCAGAACGACCCCACAAAATGAAGGTTTGTAAACTGTTACTTCATCACTTGGATGAATGAATCCTAAAAAACAGTTTTCAGGAAACGGAAGGGAGGAAACAGTTAAAGTGTTTTAACATTCTGTCAAAACATCACTGATGTGCAGGAACAGCGTGTCTTCGTTTTTAAAAGAGATAATTGCAGAAAAACACATCACAATCAGTCCTAAGATGGAAAAAACCCAACGGATAAGAGCATTGTCCTTATTGTGAATCCTCATTTCAGTCTCCAGACAGTGACAACAACAAGGTCAAGGGCTGAGTTTAAAGAAAAATGCAGCTCCCCCATTGCCAAGGCACCAGAGACAATGTCAGACTTAATTGTCAGATTACTGTCTAATCAATGACTTCTCTGATTAGTGACCCACTGACAATACAACCAAATCAATGTGTTTATTCCAACCGTTGGTCCTGATGCTCTAAAAGAGTGAAAATCAGGAAAAAATTACAACCTTAAGTAACTGAAATCCCCTGCATACCAATTGAAACTGTCATTTGGCTTGATTATTTACAAGGTTTGAAAGGTTTATTTGACAACAGAAGGTCTAATAAAAGGAATCCAAGTCATGTTTAATTACATCAGTTTTATTATCTTAATTAATCAGTCCACTGCTGTGCACTCTAATATCATAATGTTGTATTTTTTGCATAACGGAGTATAAAAGATTTCTTGATTTCTTTTTATATAATTTTTGGCCCATATCTGCTACGGCATTCTTCTAGTTGAGTTCACACTCACAGACATGGGGGCGGTGTATTAAATCTTCACAGAACCACTGTTTTGGTGGAAAACAAAAACACCCTGAAAGCTGAATGGAATAGCAAAGAGACAATAGAGTCTGTACTTTAATTAATCTTAGATGAAAAGGGAAAATTAGAAAAGGCAATAAAGGATTTAAAGCCCAGAGGTATCCGGACAGGAACTTGGAAAAGATTGTGTAACTGTGGAATTGATGATAATAGTCGATATACCAGTGCTTGATTACAACCACAGATTAAAAAAAAATTGCAAGTTATGACTTAATCTATGGCAAGAGTAGACAGATATGCAGTATCCTGATAGTTGAGATGAATGTGGAAGGAGGGAACTGTATAATACTGATTTCAATTTTAATTTACATTTCAAATGCAAACTGGTTTAATTATGTCTAAATGAAATGATTTATTGCCTTAAGTGGTAAGGAACAAGGCCTGCCCAGAAACACAATTTCTTAATCTTTGTACTGCGTGTTGCTCCTGTTCTTGCCTTGTTTATTCTGTTGAACATAGAAATGGGAGATATGTCTGTGTCATGCCTTTGCACATCTAACTTCTTGAGCTGAGCTGAATCATGGTATGAAGAGAGAAGAAATACTTTCTGTAGCAGAGAACCAATGATGTGAAAAGGTGAACTTTTTAAAGCTGACCTGACAGCTTCCTTTTACAACCAACCCTCACCATGGACATCCTGGAAGAAGAGACCAATGGATCCATCATTGCAGAGAAGTGAACTGACTACAAATCTGCCCTAATTCCAAGTGTCTTCTCATTTCTCCAGTCAAATGAAACTGAATTTTTATTACAGCTTCAACAGATGGGATTGAGTGGGATACTCTGGGTAAGGCAGCCTCCAGCTCAGTGTTTGGAGCTGACTGAGATGTGGCTGTCAGTATGAAGATAAGCAAACAGAATCAGTATTTCTTCTTCCCTGGGGGACTTTCAGCCCAACTGAGCAGTTGTAGGGCTTTGGGGGACTGTACAAATTCTTTCAGAGTACAGTCAGTGTTCAGAAATCACAGAAGGGACCTCTGAAGGTCATCTGGACAAATCCTCAGCTCGAAGCAGGGCCTAATTAAATTCCTCTTGTGAGTGGCAAACCACCACTTTACTGAACAGCTGTCTGAGCCCCTGGCTGTCCATCACAGCAGCACCAGGCCCCTGTGTCTCAGCAGTGTGGTGATGCAGCTCCGAAAGCATTCCCAGCTCTCCAAGAGCAAGTGGGTCTGTTCCCTGCCCTCCCTGTCACACCATCTCCTTGGCTGACCTGGGGGAAGGTGACAGCCAAACCCCCAGGGCTTGGAGGGGGGGATTTCTTCGTGGTCTTCAAAGGGTATTTGCCCTACAAACCCCTTTTCAAAGCCAAAAGCTGGTATTGGATAAACATATTGCACATTGAGTATTATTCTATTTAACTCTTACTGTACATCTGCCTATAAAATAAAAACTATAGATTATTTCTGTAAGAATATCATTGACTTTAGTGTCAATAAATTTGCTGAATGAAATGTGCTTCAAGAGAGCTACTAAAATATATTTTAAACCCATAGAAATAGATAGTTTTTCCGTGTGTTTTTAATCTTCTATAATAGGGATAATTCCCTGTTTGAGTGGTTCAGAAAAAGCTAAAGAGGAATTATTTTCTAGTACAACCTGTAATACTTTTCATAAAGGAATGGCAGTGAAAAAGTAGTTGCGGTACCTTCTTATGCCGCATGCAAGCAACCTGAGGGAAAGCAGCCTGCCAGAAACATCTCATAAGGACTACGGATCCCTACAAACACCTGTGTTTGAGTTGATGCTTGCAGACAAGCAAAGGCTGATGTCAAAGTTCTGAAGGTCAAATTAAGACAAAGTTTTTCCAGGTTTCTTTGAAGAGCAAGGCATTTTGGACTAACTTTAGGCTCCTGTAACTCAAGTCTCCTTGACAGCCTATTGTTTGTTCAGTCATTACATTCTGTTCATTCTTTCTGACAAAGTTATCAAACACCCCACTGGGACCAGAGCCAAGGAAGCATTCACCTTTATACAAAGGGCCAAATCCTGATAAAGAATGCACAGCTGGAGTAAATCGACTATGTGGTCAGAAAATAGAGCTAAATGGAGATTTCTGCTGCACCTTGTCACAGCTGGTGTAAACCCAGCCCACAGGAACTAAAGGGTATGGGGAGAAATAAACGATACAGCTCAGCAGTGCAGGTTTCCCCACACAAACACTCCTGTGCAAATAGCCCCAGTAGAGCTTAGATTCATTATACAGAGATGTGTTTTTATTCTCCCTTTATTGGGTCTCCATTGTCTAGTCCTCCATCCATAAGGAAGGTGGTATTTCTTTATTTTTATCTTGTTCACAGCTGCAATGGGAGCAGTGATTAATCCTTATTCAACAGTGGGTGCAGTATAGTCAGTCTTAGTACCAAAAAAATCTATATGCTTACTGCTCATTTCATTTGATCCGTTTTCTATTTTATTGCAATAACTTGCTCAGGTTTTCAGTTTTTATTTCAATCACATGGGGTCCAATCTTTTGCCTGTCTAAAGCGGTGAGTTTCCCACTGCCCTACATTCTGTAGTATATTCATCCCTGTTAAAGCATATCAAAACAGATACCACCAGGCTACATCCTCTTATTTGTTTCTGAAGAATTCAAAGCAGCTCCTGGAGATGAACGTGGTGACCTTTAATATATATCCCATACCCAGATGTAAGGATTACATGTGCCTTGCCATTGCATTGGTAGCTACCATGAGTACACGGATACACTATGTACTACACAAACAGAACAGAACTCTTGATGGGATTCCATCTAAATTTAAGCAGAAGAGTCCTGAAAGAAAACCAAGCTCTTCTGTCTACCTCTGTGTCCTATTTGCTACAGCACACTTGTACTTCTTAAGCAATTGCAGTCCAGCCATCACATAGCAGTTCTCTAACTGGTTTATTTATCTATATGCATAGATATGTTTGTAAGTTACATGCATATTTGCAAACACACACTCTCACAGACCAAAGAACAACCAAAGATGGCAAGTCCCTTAAGAGGCAACTACTGAGTGTGAAGGAGGAAAGAGAAGAAAGAAAATGAATGTATGTAGGAATATATTTTGTTTTACTGGTATGTTTGGATCCTTGTTTTACAAGCCCCCATAGTAACATGGGAACATACCCTACGATTCACACAAAAGTGGTAGTCAGTGCAAGTACCTGGCTTCCCACCACTACAACAGACCTCCACAACTGGCACTTGTCTTTTCACAGGGTAAAACTCCCCCACTGTACATCTTAAGAAATAGGTTTCACCTTGTAAAAGGCAACCATCTGTCAGCTCTGGGTTGAGGTACCTGCTTATCGGAACTGCTAGTGATTTTCTCCAAGTGCAGGAGTGCAGACAGATAAGGAGGAGTGTCAGCATTCTGCAAATACACCATCACCTTCTGCTGCAAAAGACAAACTAGAAACACGCGCCTTTTTAACCTGAAGAGAGCATTACATCAGCCATTAGGAAAACAGCTTTATAAATTGAAGGATTACTGTTGATTACTGATTACTTTGTGAAAAAGATTATTTAAGAACATTAATTGCTTGTAACTAATTCATTCTCTGTGATCCACAAGTCACTTTGCAACAATGCAACAGGTGATGCTAATAAATATCTGAAGCATCTTCTATCTCTATAAAGTCCAGATAAATCAAGAAATATATTCTTCTCTTTTTGTCTTTCCTGACACTTCATCCCTAAAGTACTTTTCACAATCAGGTAATAGAGTTACAGAAATAAAATAGCAGGAGATAGAGATAAATTGAAACGCAGAATAGACAATGGATGAAATGTGTATTTTTCTTTCTGTGCCACATTCCAATGTGCTGTCAAGTATTGCAACTTGGCCAACACAGTTCCCTTGTCCACGTTTGGATTTAAGACAGCAGAGGTGCAGTTCATCTGAGAGCACACACGTTCATGAACTCTGGCTGTTTATAATTCCCTTTTCCAAGACCTCCTTTCTGGGACTCTCTCATCGGTATATGCCAAGTAACAAAATTCTCTACTCTTCTCTGTATAAAACCAGCTACTTCATGTTCCTAGGTCAATTCAGATATTTTTATTGATTATATCTGTGACCCTTTAGGAATAACACTATTTGCAGAAATCAAAATGGAACACGTGCAAATAAAAGTAATCTTTTAAAGCAGTTCTAAAGAAAAAGGTATATGCTGTTCGATTTACTGAAGCTTTATTTTTGATGTGGCTCATTGGTATTTATTTGAATTAGACTGATGTGGAAAAATCTAGACAAAATGTGAAATATGATAACTATTAAAGTCCTTATTAATATTTCATATTTTAATGTGTAGCTACAGTCACTAATAAACAACAAAACTGTAATTCCCTCATTCAGCTCTCACAGCTTGTATTATTTTTATGAAAACTAGATTCTCATTACATTTGCTGCTTTTAATCAGTAATGTGACTTCCCTCTCTGTGCCAGGTAGTTTGTTAAAAATGAGGCATTTCCTGAAAAACTCTGTTACAATGTTTTAGAATCAAACCCCCTTACCTTACTTTCATAGAGGAGGATCACCCAAACTTATTCCTAAAAAGAGTCTGGCAAAAGTGTGTCTTTTCATATGTCAGTATCAGCAAGAAATGACCTTTCCACATCAACTCCATATCTCAATTTGTAACAATGTTTGAACTGAAAGGCATCCAAGTGTGTGTAACAAGGAAAACATACAAAGGCACCTATAGGAAAAATATAGTGACAGGCAAAGATTTGCCTAAAGACTGAACTGAAATTTGAATGTTGCAATTTTTAAGCATATGTCCAACTCCTACCCAGGGAATGTGTGTTAAAACTGTGCACGAACCCCCACCCTCACCTTCCTGCGGGGGAGCTGCTTTTCCTCTGATGTGCTTTGGTTTGTAGCCGGCCACAAAAAATGCACCTTTCCTCCCACATCACAAGGAGATGTGACAGTGTCCATTTATGAAGAGGAACTCATGCATTTGTCTAACTCCTGTTTGGACACTGGTGACATTTGTCTGCCTACTCAGCACATCTATATGTTAAAGAAGTCCAGAAGTCTGCCATCTACTCTGCCTTCCCTTACATGATTTAAAACCATTTCTGCTGGTTTGATTGGTTTGTCCTAAAATTCTCAGATTGTGGGATTTAGCACATAACAGCTCCGAAAGCACGTTATCCACTGCCTTCATGATTTTGTATATGTCTGATATACAATATCCCAACTCAAAACTGTTTGATCTGTGCAGTTCAAAGCTGAAGCAAAGACAAATGTTTTTTATCAGGATTGAATGATTTAATAAAAGATAACGAGGTTTTTTTGCTTTTTCTTTCTTCCCCCAAATAATTCTCCTTCCCTACATTATTTTCAAAACCAGAAGAAATTGAAGCCCATTAGAGGTATTTACATTGCAAAGGAGATGACATTCCACAACAGACATTTGTGAGCAATGACAATGGGAGGAGGGTATGTGTGCAAGTTACACACAGTCTTCATTGAAGATTGAAGCAAATATTTGTTTGCAGAAACCAGAAATAAAATAAATCCTATGTAGTTTGGATAATAGCCAAGACCTGGCACTGTGAAAGCCATAGGTTATCAAAACTCTGACACCATTACGACTTTCAGAAATAGGACATAAATCAAGATGTATTCAGATGGCAATGTTTTCTGCAAAGCAGTACTTTTAATAACTACTTTATAGTCATTTATCGTAATACTGCACGGAATACAAACAGGTAAAAGAATCACTCTCTAAAGATAAAAAAAAAATGGAAGACTATGCTAGTTCAAGTTAATTTTTCCTCTTCACTTGATGTTGCTACTGCTGTTAAGTTTGTTTCAGGCAGATGTGAAGTAGCTCACCTGAACAACTACTGCATTTCCAAGAGAACTCTGCATGCAACAGGTACTGTCGCAGGTGAGTAATTTAGGGTTCTGCTCACTGCAGAACAATGTTGGGATTTCTCAAAGTTAAAAATGTTCAGTGACGGGTTCACTCTATTATTTACTGCATGGGGGAAATATCCCAAGCCAAACACTGCTTACCTTCTCTCCAGGAGCCTGTACCCATTCACGACGCAAACTTCCATGCATCTTCCCTCCCTGATAACTGTTCACTCCGGAGTCTGTGCCCTGGAGCTCCAGAGGCAAACAGTCAGGCGAGGCCTGTATCCATCGCAGTGCAAACTGTCACGACTCTTCCATTAACCATTCACTCCAGAGTCTGTATTTAGTGCTCCGAAGGCAAACTTTTAGGGTACACCTGCACCCATTCACAAAAGCAAACTTTCAGGCAGTCCCTCCCTGATAATCATTCACTCTGGAGTCTACATTTTTGAACAACAGAAGCAAACGTGCAGGCAAGGCCTGATAACGGTATTCAGAGCAGACTTTCAGGAAACAAAATTCTCAGGGGAAAAAAAAAATTAATGGACTAGAATAGCAGGAGGGCTGGCTCAAGCTGGGTACCTGCACAGAGGTCCAACCTGAGCAGAGAAAGCCACAGACTTTTCTGTCTTTACAGACCATTCACACCATGATTCAGTCCAATAGCAGTATTTCACTTTGGGATCTTCTTGTTTCTCATTGGATCCTTTCCACTGATCTCACATGTGTCTTTGTTTTGTTCGGCTGTAGACACTGTTTAGAGTCCAGAACCTTGTAGGTGCTGTTTTGTCTGAATAAATCCTTTTCTTCTCAGCAAAGATGAGATGTCTGCAACATCTCCACATTAGCCTTGGATCGTCATTTTTTTTCCCAGTCAGTTCTGTTCTTCCCAGCAAAGTGCAAACTGGGCCTTATCTTGCATGTGTTCAGTGTAGTTTGTAGTCGCTTTTGGTAACTATGAGCTTAAGATTTTAGCAAATCCAGCTTACTAAGTACCATGAAGTAGAGAGTATACTAAAAATCACACGTCCTTATACTTCTAGATGATTCATTATATTTAGTGTGCATTTACTTCAGCTAAATGATTTATATGAAACTTAAACTGGGCTCATCCACTGCCATGTGAGTAGTAAAACCACTGCCATACAGCCAGCTTATTTAGCAGGGAGAGCTCAAAGTGGGCTCATCCAGGCTGTCATATTTAAAGAATAAAGTGGTTGACTCATAGTCAAGGTGCATACAGTGGGCAAGGTTTGCACGAGGGTCCCTGTGCCCACAACTTATTGGTGTTCTTGCTGTTCTACTTCCCTGTGGGTCTCCTGGAAGGAGTTCTTGGCCTGGCTGCGGCTCAGGCCTTTACCTCCTCTGGAGCCTGGACCGAACTGCTGATGGTTTGGCTGCGGGGAAGTCGAGTACATCTACCCCAGATACACATGAAGACCTAGGCTTAATTCCGAATTTTATGCATCTAGAAATTTAGTAGTGACCATCTCAAAGAACATACCTTTCAACAGTAATAAAGACAGTAACGCAGATCATAACAAAAAGTGGGAAAGTAGTGTGCGCGTGCCAATTTCCCAAAGTACAGAATGAGCACTTGCCAACTATTTCATTTCAGATGTTAGATATCTCCTAAGGATAGCATAAAAAAAACCAAACCCAAACCTTGGCAATAGATGATCACTTCAGTGACTGCTGGGAAATGAAAGCCATTTCATGGCAACTGCTATAGCTGCTCTTTAATCTCTACTGACCTGAAAATACAGCTGGTACTTCAGAGCAAACCAAAGAGGCTTATGGAGGACCAAGGATCAAATTTCTTGCTGTTTTGTATCGTGTATCTTCATTTACCATTCTGAAAAGAATAAATCAGCTGCTTTTCAGATCTGATTGTACTATCTACCCACTTTACAAAAAGATGAAGGATGACACTGGTAGGAAGACAATGGGGAGTATGCCCATGGGGATTTATGTTTGTACTGTTACGCATTTGGGTTTTTGAGCACTCATGTTTTTCTCTTTGGACAGAACAGTGCTGAGGGAAAACACGTTACGTGCAGTGTAAGGGAAACCAATACATTATTTAACAATTCTGTGTTGGCATGTCCTGATTCTTGCTTGCAAAAATATGCCATATACTAGGAAACTAAATAATTCAGGATGGCTATCCTGTTCCCATATACACATATAATACACAAAATAGGAAATCTGTGTTTTCTGTCATTGTCAGTAAAAATCAATAAATGAGATTTTCAGTGATTTTTTGAACACATGTGGCAATGTGGCGGAAAAATAAACAGAGTTATGAACACTTAAGTAACAAAAGTTTTGCAACGTATATCATATGGTAGTTGGTAGATTAATAGATAAGTAATACTACTGATACCACTAGATCCTTCCCCTGAATTTTTCAAATGTGCTACATGTGAATGTATACCTTAAGTGGTTATGGGAGAAAAAAAAAAATCTATATTAGCTATACCATTTCGGGTTTCTATAACACATGACAGAATGTTCAAACTCTCAATATTGCTTGTATATTAGCTGCTAGAAACTGATATTACTATTTCAGCTGCTGCAAATTTAAATTATTAAATGTCAGCCCTGTATTGGTACAGAAACCAAAATACAACAGATGTGTTAAGTGTCAAACAGGATTTGTGTAGTCTATGGGTACTCTGTTTTGCAGTACAGCAGCACATTTCACTTGTAGCTGTGAGTCACACTGTAAGCCAGACTGTAAAACACCAGCATTTAAATGTGTTCTGCGTTTCAGGGGGTTGTTGTGGTTCACAATATTTGTGATTCAATACACTCAGTGCCTGTGTACTCCAAGAGGGCTGCTGGTTGCTGTGAGATGAGAAATTTTCAAAACACTGCTTCCAGATTCATAAACTCCCCTTCCTGCCCTCCTTTCCTGGGCCAGGTTGTCTGGTCATCTTCAAGGCTCCACAAAGAGCCTCTGCAAGCAGGAATGAAAAAGTATAGAATCACAGAACGTCCTCAGTTGGAAGGGACCCACAAGGATCGAGTCCAACTCCTGACCCTGCATATGACAACCCCACAGTTCACACCATGTGTCTGAGGGTGCTGTCCAGTCTCTTCTTGAACACTGTCAGGCTTGGGGCTGTGACACCTCCCTGGGGAGCCTGTTCCAGTGTCCAGCACCCTCTGGGGGAAGAAACTTTTCTAATGTCCAACCTAAACCTCCCCTGGCACATCTTCCTGCCATTCCCTCGGGTTCTGTCATTGGTCACTAAAGAGAAGAGTTTGGTGCCTGCCCTTCCTCCTCCCCTTGTGAGGAAGCTGTAGACCATGACGAGGTCTCCTCTTAGTCTCCTCTTCTCCACGCTGAACAAACCAAGTGACTTTAGCTGCTCCTCATACCCAGCTTGAGCCAGCCCTTCTGCTATTCTACTCCATTATTTTTTTTATTTTCTGAGAATTTTGTCTCCTGACAGTCTGCTCTGCACACAGTTATCAAGCCTCTCCTGGAAGTTTGCTGCTGGAGTTCTAAAATACAGACTCCAGAGCTCCAGGTTATCAGGGAGAGAAGAATCCAGACAGTTTGCACTGCAACGGATACAGGCCTCGCCTGAATGTTTGCCTCTGGAGCTCCGGGACACAGACTCGAGAGTGAACGTTTATCAGGAAGGGAAGACACCTAACAGTTTGCTTCGTGAATGGATACACGGATCCCTTCTCCCTGCAAATAAAGAGCACGTAGACCTTTTAGAGAGCCTGTACAGCTTTCCACCCCACAGCCAGTACTTCCACTCTGTACTGTAGTGGGAGTTTCCAAACACAATGAAGAGTAAACTTCAAGTGAAGATTCAAATGCAAATAATATTAAGCTATTGTTATTCTCAAGTCATTGAGAAAACACTCAAACCTCCATTTTCTTAAATGAACTAGATGTTCGCACTGTTTGAACTGTATTCACCTCTTTATCATGCTCAGCGGCTGGAGTCTCCAGCAGGTAATGTCTCCCTTATCATTTGCTTCAAGATAGATATTCTGCTTTGCAGTGTACACTAAAACTGGAAATAAAATAAAACCTGAAACAGGTGATTTTGAGGTTGCAATTGTCAAACTGAAAAATGCCTGACATATTTGTTGGGTAGCAGGAACAATGGAAAGAGGGTACAGATTTCTTGCCAAACAGAAAAGATAATGAATAGTGAAACATAGTGATGATTGTCACTCAAATAGTTTTCAATAATGAGATTCAGCCTGTGTGTTCCTAGCAACAGATGCTCTCAAAGTCCCTGTCATGAATGACCTTTAAGTACAGTATTTGTTGCAAAGAACCACAATATTAACTGTCTCTTCACAGATTCAGATATCCCTCATAATGCTTATGTTCTGCAAAACTCCGGGTTTCATTTCTTCAAATCTCCCCCACTGCCACTGGCCCCCTAAGAATTGCAAGAAAATAAACAGGATGCAGCATGAGAAAAGGTTTGCTGTTATGGTGGGATACAAGCACTAACGTTTGTCCCATTATCTGGAGAAGCAAAACATTATGGGCAGCTACTGTAGCAGGTGTGGCTTTAAAGATATTTTTTTTTGCCATTAGCATCATTCAGCCACTTAAGTGTGAAAACAGCTCCTGTTTAACCCTTAAGCCTACAGATCCTTTCCTGCTGCAACCAGGCCAACAGAATAGATGAAAATACAATGGAAATAATAAAAACAACTTCTCTGACAGACCTCCCTCTAGAAATTCAAGGTAATTAACACAGGAACAGAGAAAGGCTCTTTCTGATCATCTTCTGCCTACCCACCCAAGCTCTTCCTTCTTAGAGAGGGGAAGGTGCCATAAAATAAGGACAGAGGAAACCACACCAAATTCAAAGCCCACTCTTGAGTTTCTGCCCCCCACAAACACTATTGGAGGCTAAACTGAGGCTCAAACATCCCTAATTTTCTGATTTAAATTTCTGATACAAGTTCAACGTGCGGACTGCTGATGTGACATCCCTGGCAGAGACAAAATAGGTCAAAGTGCTGTCAAGGCAGTTGTGCTATCTGTTTTGAGTTAAAGGAATTCCTTGGATCCAGCGCAGTGTCTGCTCCGCCCAGAAACCCCAGGTCAGGTTTGCAGCCTGTCCTCCCCCTGCCCGCAGTGCCTGGGTCATGACACACAGAATCACAGAAAGGTTGGGGTTTGAAGGGACCTCTGGAGATCATCTAGTCCAACCCACCTGCTAAAGCAGGATCACCAGAGCAGATGGCACAGGAATGTGTCCAGGTGGGTCTTGAATGTCTCCAGAGAAGGAGACTCCATAACCTCTCTGGGCAGCCTGTTCCAGGGCTCTGGTACCCTCAAAGTAAAGAAGTTTCTCCTCATATTCAGATGAAACCTCCTGTGCTTCAGTCTGTGCCCACTGCCCCTCATCCTATTGTTGGGCACCACTGAGAAGAGTCTGGTCCTTTGTCTTGACATCCACCCTTGAGATATTTATAAACATTGATGAGATGCCCTCTCAGCCTTCTCTTCTCCAGGCTGAACAGACCCAGTTCTCTCAGTCTCTCCCCATCAGAAAGATGTTCCATCCCCCTCAGCATCTTCATAGCCCTCTGCTGGACTCCCTCCAGTAATTCCTTGTCCTTCTTAAACTGGGGAGCCCAGAACTGGACACACGGGGCTGAGCCACTGCTGGTCACCTGCAGGAGTTCCACCACCCATAAGCCACAGGAGTCCTGCTGTCCTAGTCACCCATGGCAGTCCCATCCCACCACCCATCACTGAGGGGCTGTACTGCCTCCTCCCACCCCTCAGCTCTCACCACAAGCTGGCCCAGCACCCAGCAGCTCCCCCTCACAAGCACCAACAGCCTCCCCTGTGTGAAAACAGCATCTGACAGGAACAAGGCAGGAGGAGGAGGAAGCGGAAGAAGCGTCTAATTCGAGCTTTCCCCACGTGGTTCAGCCCCCCACCTGTATGGACAGTGCCAAATGACACTGTTGTCTCCCTGCTAAGAATTTATTTAAATGGATACTGAAACTCCTGGTACTGTTTCTGCTCTTTCCATATCTTAAAAAAATGAGGAAATTAAGTACATAAAATTAAATAATAAATAAATTACTTCAATTTAAAGCAACTTTTAACCTTAAAGTTCCAGATATTTTAGACAACCCCAATTTCCAGACTCATTCACATGAGCTGTCCTACTTATTTTTTTACATTCTTCATCCTACTAAGGATCTAGGTTGAGAGCGTTTCTGAACAAAGCTATAGTATTTATGCTCATTTTCAACTATATAATTTCCTTTCCTTTTTCCCCTCTAGGAAAACTTCCCCATAAAATACAATCAAACTTCAGAATTATTTTCACCTCCTTCCCAAAACTTCTCCTTCCTTCATGTGTCCTGAATAGTATAATGAACTTCTGTGGATTTGCCTGGAATTAACTGTGTGTATTATATCACAGAAAAAAATTCTGCACTGGATAAAGTCCTCTAACTAGGAGTGCTACTATTTATCACTGCATTTTTTTATCCTGCGGAGTTACTGTCGCATATATGATTGCACTCTGTTGCCATAGCTAGTATTCCATATATTACAAAACTCTAATTGGACACAAAGAACTGTGTTATATACGAAAATGAAAATAGTGCTATCAAGGAAACAATAAAGGGACAGACAGATAACTAAATGAAAAAAAAAATCCAACAAGTCTTTTTAATCTCTCCACCTGCTTTTGTCTGGGTGGTGGCCAAATGGAAAACTAAAACAAGCTTTATGATTTATTATTTTGGATTCTTGTATAAGGGTTGTAGAAGTTATGGGAATATTTATTAATGTTATTAATGTTATTATTGATTTTTTTTCTAAACCTTGTTTAGCTACTAGAATGTGGAGACTATGAAAATGCAAGAAATATTTTAATATTTATTACTTCAACAGCTACAACTATAACATTCTTTTGGCATACATAGTCTACTGAATTAATTCTTCTTTGGCTGTTAATTGGAATTTATGTTCTTGTTGTGAAACCTCACATATTCTCATTTTATCAGCAGCAACTCAGATTAATACTACAAAAACTCAGATAACTCTGTGCAAAGATCCATGCTCGACAAATTAGTCAAGAAAAGAGTTCTCTTATTAGCATTCTGTATTTTGAACAGGCATTAGCTAAAAATACTTTGTATTTACAAATCTGAAATAAAGAGCCAAAGGATAAACTCATGAAATTTATTTCAGTTGCTAAAGTTATCAAGAAAGTAGTTGAAAAAGAATGTATGTCAAAAATAAAATGTGTTCAAAAATAACACAAATAGCCAGGACATCTCAAGCTTAAGAGGCCTGAAAAAAAAATAGAAAGAAGCAACGGAATTAACATCTTCACAGAGGCGGATTAATAACATAGGATCTCATGCATAATGTCAGAGGGTGAACGCTCTGCCTAAAGAAAGCTTTTTTAATTATTGTTTTTTTTTTTTCTTTTTCCTCTCTGATTTTAGCTTTGAAGCCCTCAGCCTATGGAGGATCCCTTCTTTGCACCAGGAAGGACCCCCTGGATTTATGTTCTTGAGTTTCCCCCTTTCCATATCATTAATTAGCTTATTGCTTTCTCTCAACTTTGGGGTGTTAATAAACTGAAGACAGTTCTGCAGCTATGGGAACAATGGAAGAAAGAGAAAATACGTTTAACAGAAAGAATCAGGGTGCTTGAGTGGCTTCGTAATCAAAGAGACTGCTACAGGATTATGATCTTGATAGTGAGGATAAGTAACCATAATGTGATTTAAAATAGACTGCATTGGATTTTCCCTTAGTGTTCATTTTAAAAAGGGCTTTTCATCAAAGTCTCTACCTGAAAGAAGGAAACATAATTTGGGGAAGTTCTATGTCCTGTGCAATAGAGGATCATCACAATTGCTTTACATTATCTGCCCTTTATACATCATGAATCACCATAATGTTTGAATACATTATTTCCCTCGTGGTTTGGGAACTGCCAGGATGTGCACATTTGCCCTTGGGTTTGTTATTTCATACTTCTGCCCACCATCCACATGTATATTTTCACTTTATTTGCTCCTGTCAGTTCTTCACACAGGAAACAAGACTATTTAAAGGAATGCAAAATGGTGGCATGGCCAATTCTAAAGCGAAGTGTGTCGTGATAGCAGTTAAATAATGCATGAATGGATCCCTGCTAGCCACAATTCACTGACAGCGCTATTTATTTCTTTATCATGTGTCAGTTCCCTTTCCTGTCAGGATATCAAATGGCTACAAAGTGCAGCATGCTGTTTTCCTTATCTTTGAGCTAAATGTTCCATTATATCACATTTTAGGCTTTTAAGATCACATAATGAGGCACACATAAAATTTAAAGTGATCTTGAGTAGTATATCCATGATGCAATATGTTAAAAAGTGATACAGTAACAGGATGGAGTGTCATGCTGCTGCTTGGTAGAAAGCACAATTTCAATCATTCAGTTATTAGAACAGCAGATATTTTGCTGTTGGTTTACTATAGGATTTCAGGGAGATTTATATTCATCCGTTTAGAGACATCTAGAGTTTGAGGAACTTAATTGGGCTGAGATAAGTGTCTTTGCAACTCTGGGATTCACCGCTAAAAACTGTTTTCTGGCTCAAACTACTGTGTGTGCTTGCTTTAAATCCTTTGAGTTTAACCTTTGAGTTTTTACAGCATGAGCAGGTTAATCTTTCTAATATTCTTCCTAAAATGGAAACATGTGGCATACTTTTAATCTCATTGTTCCTTTAGACTTCAGCATCAGATCTGAAACTCTGCATTTCTGAATCAGAACGGCTCACATGGCATTAGTGTAGCTACTTCTGCTCTTGTGTGGAACAAGCGGAGTAAGAAATGGATCCACTGTTTAAGATGCCTCCCAGAAACATTTATTTGCCAGCTTTATATCCTATTTTTTGTATTTTGTATGTCAACTAATAATGACATACCTATTATATCATTGTTCTTATAATAATAATTAAAAAAAATCCATGTGTTCCTCCACAGAATGCCACCAAACAGATGCTTGAAAGAACAGCAGCGATTCAAATAAAAACAAAATAGAAATCTTAAAAGGTCACATTGCTTCCTGATATTGCAGGTGTCAAAATTCAACTGAGCATAAATATTAAAACTTTAATGTGTCAGTTGTTAAAAAAACCTCCCAGAACCTGCAAAAATATCTGAGTCGCTTAACCATTTCTGACTACGCGATGAACTACAGTGTGCATCAAGAAGTGTACTGAAAATTATTATTATCTTTGAATTGAATTTCACCTAGAGTACAGAGATTCATTCTGACACAAACACAGCGATTGAAAAAAAATATCTTGTTTAAGAAGTGACTTTTTAAGACATATTGTTCTTTACAAATCCTAAGGCTACACCAGTGTACCATGCAGGTACCTGCAGGCACTGCAGATGTTACGTGGGGCTCTGGTTCCAGTGTGAGCCTATGAGATACCACCATAATTTCCTACGAACCATTTATTTTTTCTGCCCTGACCCCCTAAATCCACAAAACCTGCCTTTTTTTTTCTCTGATTATTTCCTTCCTAACACAGTTGAAAGGCATCTTAAGGCACAGCTGAATTGGTCTTTACTTGCTTTCTTAAATTTTTATTTCTTGTTTGGAAGTACAGCCCACTTAGTCTCAAGGTAGCAGAGGTTTGCAGTATTCCGATAAAGTGAATCTCAGAAAATACAAAACATATTGACTGTTGGACTATAATACTTGCTAGATTTGCACTCAAACACAGCCACAGATTTCTGAAAATGACGCAAATTTAAATGACAGCAGACAGAGTAGCAATCTCATTTTCAACTTCTTTCCTATCTATGCAGCTACAGAATTAAAAAAATAAAGCAACTCCACATCCCTGTTACATTGACTGGGTGAGTGCTGTGGACTCACCTGTGCCTGCAGACTTCAAGGACTAAAATTTTAGCTTTAATGTACACAGATAACATTGCAGACCCTTTACATGAGCACCATTTCAGCTAATCCACTAGTTTTGCCCAAATTAGCCTGACTGTTTATAAGGCATTAAATACACAACAAAGCCTGACATGTTTGTTATGCTCCATAACCAGAGCACCTGTTTAAAAGCCCGCTGCAGCTGTACTTCCAGATTACAGGCCATTAGGCAAGTTATGCACTACCTTATTTTTATAACCTAATCTCTCTTCTGCTTTCACATTTGAATTTTAGAACCATAAAAATGAGATTCCCTTTCTATACACCTTCCCCAAGTCCTTTAGTGATTGAGATGAGGAGAGTAATATTAATATTTATACAATGTTCAGATCTAACTTCCAGTTGCTATAGTAAAATACTGTCATAAAACATTTCATTAACTTTTAATCCTGTTTAACACTGTTCTTCCCTCTTGAGATTACACAAACTTTGGATACTCGTGGGACACAATTTTGATGAGAGATTCTAAAATATTTGTCCTTTTGTCTTTTTTTTCTCTTGAATTCTTAGAAAACTGAACAGAAAGACCTGGAATTCGATGGAGTTCCCAAAATATAAGTTTACAGTACCATTTTGGCAGGCATCAAGCCACATGTTAGCTATCTGAGGGGTCACCGGGGAGATTCGCCCTCCCCTGGGGCAGCAGCAGGAGGGCAAGGGGGTGTCCTGATGGCTCCGAAAGGCTTCGCTGTGCCACGACTCAGCGACCAGGTTACTATAACCTTCATTTAGTCTGAATCAGTATTTTCCTTACACCTAAACAAAAGTCCGTATCAAATAGACTATTGCAGGATAGTTAAAATAATTCAGGGCTGCTGAAAGTCATGTGTGGCCCATGAGAGAACAGAAAAGCAATATCACCATTAGTGACATGGGAGAAGATTATGATGCACACCATGACACAACACTGAAATGGCTTCTCCCAGCTCAGATGTTGCTCTTTAAAAGATTTATACGAATTACAGTAATAGTGGCAGGTCAAGATTCTTGTGTTACCAGAGTCTCAATCCATTTCCGCAACTGACGCATGTCATCTCAAAGTACTAACATTAAGCACCTCTTTGTGAAGAAAAACACTAGAATCGCAGAAGAACACCATAACCCAAGTTGCAAATAACTCTAAAATAAGTACTATAAAGCACAAAGCCTGGTCAGGGCTATTTGTGGGATCCCTCTCAGGCAGAGGGGTGGGTATGAGGCAGGTTCAGTAACTCAGTTTTCCGAAACAAAGAGACCAGCATGCAGCTGATGCTCTTTCCTACTGTTCGGGTAAATGCCCACCATTTCAGACAGTAACCTACTCTGTAAGGTACCAAGAAGCAGCAGCAGCCACCCTAAAGAGAGTTATTTTAAAACCTGGTATGTCTCCACACTCACTCTCCCCGGAAATCTGAAGAAACGCCTAAATCTGGTGCATCTCAGACAGCAGTGTGCACATTTATGATGCTTCAAGCAGGAGTTACATAGGATTTCCCAGCAACTCCAAGGCAATTTCCAAAGTACCAGGAAACATTTATTCACTTCACTCCTTTAGGAAATCTGGTGACCTAGACCAACGTTCATACATAACTACATTTTACTATTGAGTTTTCCTTTTTTTTCCCCTGTTTTTAAATGAAAAATAGAAGCAAATTAGATTCACCATTTCATTTTACTTAAAAGCCTAGAACGTGTAACAGTGGTATCTAGAGGCCTTTCTCAGCTGTAACTACCCCTGCATGTTCATTGTAGTGTTGCTCCTCAAAGCCAGACTTCCAAATCAGAAAAAAAAAACACACTGTCAGAAATCCCATTTTAGGCTACAGACAATGAGAATTTGAAGCCACAAAGACCAATCCCTCTCTCACATGTCTCAGGACAATAAGTTAACAGACATCTCTGGTTTAAGTTGGTGATTATCTCCATGTACACAGACTTCTATCAACCTGTTGATATATGTCTATCTATTAAGGAAAGGTTTGAGTACATGCTATTGGAATTGGCTACATTACCCTTTTTGTGCTAGTGATAGAGTTCTAAATTTTGGTTTTGATGGGAAAGAGTAGTTACAAGAGTCATCAATTCTATAACCTTGAGTAGCAATCTCTACTCTCACGGATCACATTATGTATTTCCGACTTTCCATCATGTATCCTACATGTTATAATCACTGAAGAGGCAGCCATTTTAAAATGAGGTCTAGAATAAGCTTTTCTGAGAAAACTAAGGAGAGGACACACTTTTAATTCCTTCTTTACTGTGTTTTCAGGCAGATATACATAAACAAAACCTTTAATAAGCTCTATAGCTTATTTTTTATATTTGAAGCAGTCTGAGTGTGACACAAATTTCTGCTGAGTGGGACAGTGTACAAATAATCTAATTACAACACATTATCTATTTATTATGTCAGAATTTAGATTTATTATGCCCTGCTTGGCAACTGCTTCAACACTATGTAAATAGAAACAACAACTAAACACAAACCAAATCGCTCCAGGTTTTTTCAGACAACAGAAAGATCATTAAGTGATAATAAGATAGTTATAACAAAAATGCACAGCAGAAATACGATAGTCATTAAGAGAATTCTCTGTGTAAGAGTGAAAATAACATTCCTGCTTTATCGCTGTTGTGCATAAGCTATGTGGTTCATAAGGTAAATTAGGTTTCTGTGTCCTGTTTGATGATTTTGGTGGCTTTGTGCCACCTTCGCTAGGTCAGGTGGTGAGAGGAACAAGCGAGAATTTGGACAGTGCAGGAAAACTTCAGGTGCCTTATGACTTCATTTTTGCTGTTATTTCATGAGCCTTGCTAGCACACATTACTGGTTACAGCATACCAGGATTAACCTCAAATCCCCCCCTTAGAAAGAACACAATATTCTTTCCTCACATGCCGTGCTCATACAACTGACGACTGCAATTTACCTATTCTGACAAGAATTCTTCAACAAACGACTAATGTAACCTTTCCCAGAACACATCTCAGTGGTATCTTTCAGCTGGACGTTCCCCAGCTAGAAGCACAGCGCATTCGCTCCTCAGAGACCTTCCTTGCCTCCTAAACACCAAACTTCGCTCCTCCCCCATTTTCGAATCTCTTAGATATTAAAAATAAAGAAACGGCACTAACCATGTCAGAAGAAGACAGCCCGAGATCGGTTCAGTCCCCAGAGCTGTGATCAGGTTATCACGCTGCGGCCGGCGCCCCTTCACCCCGCCAGGGGCAGGCGGCCATTACCAAGAGCGAGCTGCTGACCAACCCGCTGCACCTTTAAAGAGCTTCCGGGCGCCTGGGCCAATCAGAACGACGGACGCTGCGGCCGCGGGAACGTCAAAGCGCGTGCCGCGGCACGTGATCCCGTTCGCTGCCAGGCGGGCCGGGCCGGAGCGGCCGCAGGGCCGCAGTGCGGGTTAAATCGGCCTCGTTTGCGCTGAAATACCGGGAAGCGGCTGTACTTTGTTGTGCTGGGGTTCTGTGAGGGATCTCTGAGGAACCTGCCTGTCGCCACGGGGCAGGGTGATATGTGCTAGAAGAGAGGTCACCTCAGGAGCTGCTGAGGAGATGCTTTGGTCCACTGGTCAGTAGCATTTTCATTTATATTCCTTCCCTTTTTTCATAGCACTAGCATAACTTGGGAGGTTATGCATGAGTCCAGCTTCTGTAAAAATGTCTCAACCAAAATCCGGGGAGGGTGGTGTGTGTGTGTGTGTGTGTGTGTGTCTAGTTTTTTAAAGGTTTTTGAGAGTTTTATCAATACTATTATTTACATGGAGCTTGCTGTTATGCTTCTAATTTCATGTTTAGTATCCTATATACCATTAATCTAGCAATTATAAAAGCTCAGTTTATCTCCATCGCTCTCTTCATAACGCTTTTGTTGCTCGTTAGAAGGTTATCTTTGTACTCTTCTGCCGAGCCCTGTGCACCGGCATCAGGTGTGATGCACATGTAGCCGCGTCATCTGATGCGAAATGGCAGTAAACTGCAGCGCTAGTTGTCAGTCAGATTCCCGTTATGCACAGTGCACACAGTAGTGCCTGGATCCTGTTGCACAGCATCCATCACATTGCCTAAACTCATCCTCATTTTGGTTTTTGTGTCCTGTCTAGAGGTCAGGTCATTTCGGTGCTCACTGGAGACACTTCTGGAGTGGGAATGGCAGCCTGGTGTTACGTTACGTGGCCGTCATTAAAATTCCTGTGTTGCATCGAGTCACAAGAAATATAAGTAGGAAAGTGAAATCTTGACAAGCTTAATGGTCATCTGAAGCTACTGTGATTTATGAGTTTGTCCCCTGAAATAAAAGGTTTAAGTTGATTGTACTATTCAATAACAGACCAAGTGACATGATCTGTCTCAACTTTACTCAAGTGGCAGTCAGAGCAGGACCTTACCAAGACCCCCTATTTATGCTGTCTCCTGAGCGTGAAGACCTTTGGACCAGTGTTTTCTGGTCTCGGCAATACCTGTCTATACAGGGCAAGCTTGAGCCAGTGCATGGCTTTCTGCTGAGGGACCTCTGTGTAATCACCTAGTTACACTCAGTAGATACTAAGTAGCTTTTATAGAAAGGAAAAGGAGTTTTACTGCCAGTCATGAAAAAGCAAAGACAAATTTTTGAAAACTGTCAATCTGTCTTATTCCAGAGTTATCTGCAAATAGATCTTAATTTGGTGTTATTTTTATTTGATTTTTTAAAAAATTTTTGGTTACAGAAACAGTGAAGGGATTATTATGTGTTGTTTTCATTATTTGCAATTTAGCATTTGCTTTGTGAACGTAGCTAAGTGATATTTCTGTTTGTTGATTGGATGAGTCCCTCATTAGAAGTTTTCAGGAAATACTTGTGAACGTTAATGTGTGTTGCATATTCATCAGAGCGTTTGCCACTGTGTATTTGCATGAGTATTCATTAAGTTATCTTTACCTAGAAATAGCTCAGAAATAACTGATTGCTTGACTATTCACTTAAAGATAAAATGTATCAAATGGGGTATGGATTCACTTAGTCACCAGGTATTTACATACATTTGTCAAAACAGATTAAGAAATGCGCTGGAGATGCAACTTATACCTGGATATTTCATGTTGCAGTCCCAGTTGATGGGCTGATTTCAATGTGTCCTTTGCAGCATTGCTAAGCATTCTAGTAAACACACTTTCAGAATTGTTTCCTAAAATTCAACCTTCCTTATTCCGATTTTATTTCATGATTTTTCTTGTACCATAGTAAATAATTATTATTTCCTGAATTAACATTTTTTACTATTTTCTGGGTTGTTGTCATGCTTTTGCTTGGTAATTACTTTATTTAATCTTTTTTGGTGAATTGCAAGATGTTCTTTCAGTGTGCTTTTTATGTAGTGTGTTTTGTTGTGGGTTTTTTTTTGGTTGTGTTTCTTGTGTGTGTGTTTTCTTGTTGTTTTGTTAAACTCCATTTTGTAGCTTACTTTCTGTTCTAAAGTGAAAACAGGATTTCACCAGGGCATTGCCATATCCTGCTTTGTCTCTTCGGCACCTTAGAAGGTGTCTAAAACACCTTTCATTTTTTTTCTGACTATATGATTAATTCATGTCTGCATATACTATTCCTTTCTATCTTCCATATTACACCTTGGATTTTCATCTTTCAGAGTTTTTCCTCCCATGGTTTGTTTGCATTATTTGATGTCCTTCCTTTAATTATTTTCTGAAAATTTTAATTTTGGGTACCCTTTGTGTTGTCTTTTTATTCTTGTGGTGTTCAGAATTTGTAATTTAGTATCTCCTGTGAATTGCATTAGTGCACTGAGCAGTTTATGTTTGTTATATAATGCTGTTATGAGAGGTTTATACCTCCAGTGACTAGTGGATTTAAGTTTTTGCTTGAAACTGTATTTCACTGGAGTCACTGCAGCTGGACTCTGGCAGCTGTAATATAACACACTCTCCTGACCATAAAAATATAGTACTGGGCCTAGCTAGGCATAGAGTTTCATACCTTTTGTATGGATGTAGAGCATGGGCTGCATCTCTCTTGGCAGATTAAGGAATACGGATGCATGGCCAAGCCAAGTGGATTCCAACAGGGAGCCTCTGAGACTGGCAATTGTTGTCACTCCCTTTGGTTGATCTCATTGGGACTCTCAGAAGTTCCTGGTTTCGTAATGGGAGCTGGACCGCTGAACAGAAAAAGAGGCTTGATAATCAGGCAGATACACAACCCCAGTTATTCCATGTCATAGTGGTGGCATCACATTTTCAGGCTAAGATGACACATGTGCTGGGCTTGCCCCATGAGGGATGAGAAGGATGTAGAACTTCAAACCCTTCATCTGACCTCCAGACTAAGGTGACAGAACTAAACTGCACTTGGTTTGAAGCTCTTCCCTCACATTGAGGACCGCCTGCATGTGCTGTTGCTTCCCTGGGTTTTTGTGGCAGTTACTCAGAAATTGGTAATACTTGCAGGAGAATTTATTGAATGCTCGAAGTTAAGCTGTCCTCCCCTTTTGCAGAGGGATACTGCAGGATCAGTGCAAGGAAAATTACCTCTAAGCAGCCATGTCCTTTGGAGAGAGAACTCTGATGGACAAGAGCTCAGGGAATATTTCAACTATTATTAAAAAAAAAAAAAAAAAGGCAGGCTTCTGATACATCTCAAGGTTAGTTGGATTCCTCTCTGAATTAAAATGATGATAGGAACCTTAATTCTCTCACAGCATTTGGGTCCTGAATAGAAAGTAGAAATCTGGAATTTTGAAATCTGCTTTTTTGGTTGATGGATTCTGTTTTGCATTCATTTATTGGGCAAGAGTGTTAAAGATTAGCCTTTAAAGATGTTGTGGTACAGTGCTGTGTTAGTTGTGAGTAACTGAATCAGCTTAAATGTCAAAAGCTGTTTGCAGGATTTTTTGAACATTAGTTTGTTATCAGTGAGTCTATTTCATTTAAAAAAAAAAAAAATCACACCTAAAAATATCTGTCCTGTCATTGGAAACCAAAATGCTGAAGATTAAGGCAGTTTAAAGCTTCCACTGAAAAAACCAAAAACTGTGAAAACATTGCTCAGCATACTGCTCTCCATGTGAATAGAGAAAAAAAGCAATAGAAATAGTTTCTTATTCTGAATTCTTACTGCTAATTCTGTTTGATAGTTTGTAGCTAAGGAAGTATTTTTTGAAACTGTCAGGCTTCAAGATGTGAGTGAAGTCATACTGACAGTCATTTGAAATTTCCACTCTGGCATTTCGAATTTGATTAAAGGTTTGAGCTTTTAAAGCTAAAGTGCATGTTTTATATAACACAGTAGGGGCCCTATTGTCAAATGGTCTGAGGAACCGTGAATCGACAGCTATCATCAAAATAGCACAAATCCACCAGCAAGATCTCCTAAAAGACTGTGGGGTGTTATTATAGCACCTAGTGGAGTATAACATGTTATTTATTCTGCAGACATTTTTCTTACAGCCGTCAGTCCCTTTGTAACAAAGGCTCTATCTAAAGGAAACACATAGTTTCTCTGGGGCATGCGAGTCCTTGTTGAAGAAAGTTCTTCAGTGTTTCTCATGCAAAGTAACAGCGGAGACGAATTTATACTCTCGTTGTACCAGTAGCTTGCGCACGGTATTTTTTTAGTGCATATATGATTATCAAGTACTGACACGGGAATACAATCTCCATGATGGGACTGTTGTTGCAGTACTGGGTGAAGCCTCCCCATTTAGCATTGATGAGGGGGCAGAGGTTTCATTCTTATGGAAAAAGAGGTATCAGGGAAGGAGGAAAAAACCAGATGTCTAAAGGCCCCAGGCTTCCACGTGTTCTGGTCAGGTAACCTGAAGGCTAGAAAGCAGAATCTAGTGCTCACTGTGGTCAGTTATTTTAATTTGAAAAGAGGGGTGAAACAGCAAGGTAGTGAAGCAGTTATTTTCTTCAGTCTGTTACTTGACCCATATAAGAAAGTGGAAAATAGGTGAGAATTTGACTCCTCATTTCAAATAAAGCCAAAACAAATATATAAGATGAAGCTGGCTCTGCTGAAGTGTAATGAGCGGGTATTTGGGTGCTTCCTTCTTGCTAGCACCCCAGTTTACAGTCCCTTGTCTTCTGAAGGAAGATAACCGAAGTTAACATGACAAGCACATCATATGCCCAGCAAACAAAATTATTCACAAAGTGATCTTTTGCTGGGTTTTCTTTGTCTCTACTTTCTAGCCCTCTTCAGCAGTCTTGGTAATTAGGAAATATTTCCTGCTTTGTCAGTTCAGATTTATTTGTTCTCGGTTAGTATCCCCCACATGGCTGGAATACAAATTGTTTGCTGGAAAAAATGAAAAGTGATGAAGAAGAGGGTGATTAATGACCTAACATTTTATTTTACCAGATAAAACGAGGGGTTTCACTCCGTTTGCCTCCAGATAGTGTTTTGTATTCATTTTGCAACACAGTTAGAATTCAATTGTATCAAAAGTGAAAATTCATAAACCTACAGCAGTTTGTATGATGTATGATGAATGATTGATTGCATACAGCCAGAAAACTCTTGAAAAGATAAACTAATTCTGTGATGAACAACGCATTTCATACTCAATTAATTATACAGTACATTTTGTTTCAAAATATTAAATGCCTAGAACCATCTTCTGCCTGAAAGCATCTGGGCTTTGTAATGAGACAAAAGTCTTGGGTTCAATCAGCTGTCTGTATGAGAGTTCAGAATGACTTATGTCTGAATTAAAGAGAGGTTTAGGGCAGTGATTTCCTGGCAGGAAATTAATAATGAGCTAAATTAGAACATGCCTAGAGATGATTTAAACAACTTAGCTAGCATTGTCTGTGACAGGCTGTCAATTTTTTTTTTCCCCAGTTCTGCTGTTGTCTAGTAAATAATTGAAATCATTAAGATGTTGGTAGTGTACTGTGACTCATTTTGCAAAACCAGACTCATTCATATCATCTTGCAAGAAAATTTTTATGGAAAAGCAAAAAAATCCAGAAGGAAGTAGACAGTCTACTGTATTTGAACAGAAGATGGGAGATCTGAAAAGCATGTTCTTGCAATGCACAAAGTGTTGTGGTTGAGCATGGCAAAACACAGGTCTAGTGTTTCCAACTGAGACAGCTTTTAGTGTTGCTTTGTATATTGTCAAATAAATCCTAACATCAGAGCAGATTTGAGTCCTCTTCACAGTGCAAAGGATGAGAAGATTGAACCAGAGGGAAATAGCTGATGTTTCTGGCTCCTTCAAAAGTGGTATTGTACTCCATCAGCTTTTACTCCCTTTAAATCAGTGTACACCAAAGAGAATTAAAAAACACACAGAGCTGGGGAGAGCGCTTTAGGGTTAAACATTCAGATGTCTGAGCTGGTGGCAAGAACAAGCACTTTCCCTAAGCAAATTATCAGGAAGTTCTGTCTGCCTGGTCAGGCTATGTCGTGCCAAGATAAATTATTTCTGACCTTTTTTATTATTTGGAGGTAAAACAAAACCAAAATCATTTATCTTACTGTCCAATTCTTAAAAAATTAATATCAATTCTACAACTTCAGGGAACAAATCAAAGAGGGCATGAGTAGTTGAATGATAGCCAGTGAGACTAAACTGCCTGCTGTGTGCTGAGAGATCTCGTTCAACGGAAGTGACAAAGCGATACAAGCTCATATTATTCAAGTGACTTCTGAAAATGCAGGGCTAATTATATGATTGCCAGTCATTTCGGGGAGGGGTGGAAACAAAAAAAACCCCCACCAACTCACTATGAACAATTTTACCAGGGAGGCAGAAAGAAAAGGGAGATTATTCATATCACCTTCACAGCACAACAGGAACTGTGGATAGCTCTGCCTTGGCAGTTCCTAAGACAATAAAACGTCCCATTTTCTGTTTCCAAAGACTGAGCGAACTTCTGACTGGAACAGCTTCACATAACATGGAGTCTTTAGAAGTGCTGCAGCATTTCCCTGCTCTGCTGTGTCCTTGCAGGTGTTGGAGTAGAAACAGTTCCCAGGAGAAAACCAGAACTGTAGCAGCATGCAAGAGCATCCCCAAAGAAGAAAGGTTGGCAGGTAGTGCTCACAACCCATTTACTTTACAATTGAATTTAAATCCCGAGGGCTGCTTATTTTTTGTACATGAACAGATCCCATAGGACTCAAATAAGAATCTTTTGCATCCCAGAGGAATACACAAAATACTGTAGTACTAGTCCCCTCCAAGAAAAAGATAGTGACTAAACATCTATCAATATTAAAACTCAGCAAAAAAGTGGGTTTGTTTTCAAGATATTCTGGTAGAACTTTTTTTCACTGAAATAGCCTAACAAGCATAGTTCCATTAATTTAAGTGCAGTTAGATCAAAACAGATCATGTACAGTGTGGATTTTTTAGACTTGTTCATAGTGGCTTAGATTATAGGAGCTAATTTTCCAAGCATCAGCATCTTTCAGAGGATGAGAAAGACAAGTAGATATTGGGGGAAAGTTACAGCAAGGGGACAAAACAACATTTCAGTATTACTACCGTTTTCTTTGTGGTCCAGACTTCTATTTAGTGGTATAATAAATGCATATTGTTTCATGGAGAACTAACAGAACAGTAGATGAAAGCAATGGATCTGTAAGCATTGAAGTTCCCTTACTTGAAAACTGAGGCGGAAATTGTAATGGAGAATTAGAGACAGAACCAAAGTATTGGAGTGTTTACATTGTCTAGTTTACTGATGTTCAGTTATATCTTAATGGGATTGTTGCACTTAGGGTATTATTTACAGGCACTGTATTTTTAAGTTAAGTGAGGTTACTTAAAATATGACTGTCTATTGTCTAGAAATACAAATAAGTAAATGCTACTTGTTTGTTTTTTTTCTTCTCACATTAATGCAGAGTTGTTTTGATACTTAATCTTTCTCAAACATTTGCTTTATCTTAGCAGATAATTAAAAGTATTTCTACTCGGTTTTCTTTTTCCTTGTGGGAGAAAACAACAATAAATATCTTTTAAAAGTGCTATGAAGTCAGGAAGTAGCACAGCAGTTTTGTGGTGAATGCAATGCCAATTACTAGATCCAAAGCTCCAAAACTATTTGCTGTCACATTCCTGCTTCTTTTTTAAGGGTAAGGAAACTAAGTGCATACACTGCATCATATTGGAACAAAGGCATGCAGAGCAACATTGAGATTAAAGGCCACTTTGCTGTGCAAAGTGGATCCAGTAGGTTTTGGATGTTATCTTTGCTTGAAAACCACATTCTCTGGGGCTGAACACTAACAATAGTTCAGCTGTGGGTTTTCCTGAACCCACCATACTGTGTGGTTTCATCATGACAGTTTCAGACAGTGCAAGTCTAAAACGGAGTGAGATGTTAACTATAGCAATTGCATAATCCTCCAGCAATTACACATTACAATTTGCAACAGTCCCAATTTCCAAGTACATTTGATACGGAATAAAAAGTCACGTTGGAAAGCAATTAACTCAACAAGTTGTTAGAACATGGGCATATCTACTATAAAAAGGAAATTCTTAAGAATTTCAAGGCACAAAGGAATGATAGGGGAAGAGTTCAGGTGTCGTGTACAAAAAATAATTTGATACCATGAAATTTGAAAGACACTAATAAGTGTTCGGGCACTTTCAGAGCCACATTTGCAGGGAGATGTATAAAAGAATGCAGCTGGCCCTGGTCTCATTTGCTTTGGCTCCCTTTCTGTTCTGACCCAAGGAAGTTTGGCAGAGCATGGGAGCTTTCTGCTGAACATTGTTTAGTTCCTTTGTGTTAATATAAGGACTTGGGGTTTATGTTGCCTGTTTGTTTACAATGTTTGTTTGGTATAACATAAAAACCAACAAACAAGAAGATCATTTCTTTTATAGTACTCAATTTCATAGACAAACTAAAGAAAGCATTTAAGACTTGAAACTCCAATAACATTTAATTTGTTACAGAAATTCTGAAATTACAAATGTTTAATAGGATTCATTATTCCCCAAATAATTTTGGTTTTTTTTTGTTCCCAAACTAAAGTAATTAATCTTTACTGCCTATGCATAAAAAGCTACCCCAGTCATAGTAATACAGTTTACCTGAAAGAAAATAATTTTTCAGCTTAAGGTCTCAATTTTAAACTGCTGTAATCTTGCAGTCAGTGTTCTATGATTTTAGTGGATTGGCATAGGATTTGTGATGTGAGTAGTAACGCAGACGTATGCGTGTTCAGGGCACCTCAGTGACCACTCGGACATCGGCTGTGCCCCCAGTCCTGCAGTACCTGTTTGTAGCTGTTTCTGTCTCCTTTTGTAAACACTGTAATCTTGCCTATTTAAGCCAGTCTGCACGTTTATTAGAAGGCTGGTTTTCAATTACCTTCCAAATACTGCCATAGATTGAGAACATGGATTAGCTAGACAAATGATTCAAAACTAATTAGTTAAAAATAGATTCCCTTTTTCCAAATACTCTTTCAGTCCCCTTCAGCTATTTAGCACTTTATAATGAGCAGAATTACACTAGTGGGCTACCTTTCAAATGCATTTTCTCCTTAAAAATCAATAAAGACCTTTTAAAAAATTCAATAGTCAACACCCATGACTTATACAGGTGACTAATTCAATACAATCAACGTATCAAGTTATTTTAATTCTACAAGTGCACGCAAATTGTCACTGTTTACTAGAGCACTTATATTAAAAGTTCATCCATGAAAATTACAGACTGTCATTATAATTTTTATTTTTCCTTACGTAAACCTTTCAGAGAATGCTTTCTGCATTTACTAGAACAGGGTCTATTGGCACACAAATTACTCTTGAAAACAAAACAAATCATTCCCAAAGTAAATTTTAAGCAGAAACGTACATTTCAGTTGATACAGCAGCACAGTTACAAGAACATCAGCTGTGTAACAAGATACATACAGAACTGGTTTGCAAGCCAAGCCATACTATAGAAACTGATCAAGCAATGATTCATTAAATATGCCCTCCTATGCATGATTTGAAGCCTGGGTTAGGAGCACCGCTATAACCCAGGCTTGATTCAATTACCCAGACAGTAAGAAAACAATAGAATTAAACCAGAAATTAACACTGAAATTACAGTGAAGCAAAGGCAGAATATCTCGGGAAGTGTCCCTTGGATTTAAATTCAGATATTTGAGAGTGGTTTGAGGAAGTTTAGACCTGGTGTGTTG
Organism: Pampusana beccarii; assembly: GCA_013399365.1. Taxonomy (NCBI): domain Eukaryota; kingdom Metazoa; phylum Chordata; class Aves; order Columbiformes; family Columbidae; genus Pampusana; species Pampusana beccarii. The sequence continues at coordinate 545,389 of VWYH01000649.1, read as the reverse complement.
TATGAGTGTCATCAGTGGTAGACAAGAGGGGATGACAGAAGCTCTTAGCAAGCAAGGATATGGTTCTGGTCCCAGCAAGGTCACTCAGTCTAATTTTTGCAAGAGACTCCTGTGGCACCAATATTTAATTCTGAGCACTGAAATCATATGGTAGGGTGCGGAGCAGCTGGGGGGCCCTTAAATTTTAGGTAGAAACTGTAATATCTTGGCACAAGCAAATATTGTGCCTCCTGTTTCTAGTAAAACTGTGGGGACAGAAACTATTGCCTGTGAAATCACAGGAAGTGTCCTGCGGCTTTCACTGGAACAATGCCTATTTCCCTCACAAGCCAAAGAAAAAGGTTCTGAACTCTGTCAAGTAACTAAGCCTTGTTTTTGGTAATCGAGGTTTATTAAAAGCAATATGTCACTATGTCATATTATCTTACATATAGAACATTATTATTGAAATAACTCAAATTTTTCCATTTCTTTTCTTTATTCTCTCTTCATGTGTGATTTGGAGTTGATGACCTTTAAAGTTCTCATAATAAATTATAACATACTATGCTGAAAATAAAGGAAAATCCAAGTTTCCATATAATTAAAGGATAGCTTTTTGTATAAGATTTACATAGATCACAAAACTTCCCAATAAATATGTAATATCTGGGAAAGATAATATTTTTTGCTGCTTAATTGTATTTAGTTTTATTTTAGAAAGTGTCTGAAAAATACCCCAGGATTGCAATCAGATTACAGTTTTTAAATTGTCATGAAGATGGATTAGATTTCTTGTACCATTCACTATTCTCATTACAATTATCAGCACAAGAATGAATTCATAATATGTCATTTCCTATTCATTACAGACATTGTCATTGCAGAATGTGAAATGAACATTAAAATGCCTCACACATCCTACACAACATGACAGTACTGTAAATCAGACCAGTTTGACCTTTCCAGTGTTCAGTTATTTGATATGTTGGTCAGTCCTATTGCCTGTTTACTTGAAATTGGTTGAACATGCTGTTGGAAAACTTTGCCTTCATTTAAGATATTAAGCTTACAATAGGCCTAACATAGAATTAGTATGTCAAGATTTGGCAGACTGTGTTAAAGTCTTTATCAAGTTGTGTGTTCCCATTAGCATATATATTTGAAAATATTAAGCAAGAGACCATGTCTGGCTGAAAAGGGAAGAAACTCAAGAGTAACTTGCCAGAAAGAACTTCAGAATATGGCAAATTCCTGTAAAAACCCACGCTGACATTCTACTTTTAGAACATGAGTCACATTCACCTTACAAAACTAATGGAACCATAGAAGAGAAAATAGTCAAGATGATATAAAGAATAGCCACAACATTAAAATATTATGTTAATCTACTGTCAGATTTTGGTGGCTATCTTACCACATGAAGCAAATGCATCCTCATTAACAAGTATAAGTTATTAATACTATTACTCTTTCTTTTTCTTTTCTCCTCCTATTTCTTCCTGCCCCAAATATAGCCACACGTTTTCACCTGTAATGTCAGTAATAAAGCAGCTTTGCCAGGTGTACTGCACACAGGATTTTGTTATATGGAAGGTGGTATGGGCCATAAGTCATCTTCTCTAATGGGCACCTCTTTTACTCTGGCTTGGTAATAATCTGTAATTAAGATGATTAACCAGTGGGGGGAGCAGTGTAGTAGATGATTAAATGTTGATTCCTTTGTGTTTGGGAAATAAGTTAAATATTTAAAATGCTATTTTTAAGATGGTGCGTTATAGTAACTGAATAAATGTCAAACACTCCCTACTGCTTAGCCAAAATTTTCAAAAGTAATAAGAAATGTGGGGGGTTGCCTGAAAGGAAGTTATTTTCAAGAATTAATTGGCTTACCTTTTCTAAAAATTTCACTTAACACATGTAAACTTAAGCACCTTACCTTTTTTTTTTCCACATCTATGTTATCTATATTAAATCTCAGGTCCATTAACACTATTTCAATACTTTTTATTTAAAAGCTGAAAATAAAGTATCAAAATTATGAAAATTAAAACAGAGTTAGAATAAAGGTACTCTTGCTATTCATGATGGTTGAGAAAATGAAGGGTGGGCAGTGAAAGAGGAAACGAGAAAATATATAGGTACATTAAATATATATTGGTGAAACCCTTGACAGATTTTTGTCTAGTACAGAAGCTCTTTCAGTAGAGTGTTAGTCATTCAACTAAATAGGATTAACAAAAATATCAGTAGATTTGTGCAATTACAGTATGCCTCAAAAGCCTTTGAGGGCAAATATCTGGAAACATGAATACTAAAAGGAACTGGAAAATCATTAAAAAGACTTTCATTAAATACAGTGTTATGCAGGAAAATGTATTGGAAAAGCAGGCAAATTAATTGAAGATTTTGAATTTGATAAGAGATTAAAATCCTTCTAAATATAAACCATTGGTCACTTGGCGTACTCTCAGGCCTTCCACCTGCTTCACTTTGTTCCAGGATTATAAAAGCTATTTTAGAAGAACAATATTTACCCCCACAACCCACCAAATGGGCTCAGTTTTGGGAGACACGTTCTGAACAGCTCTGCTGTTACTTTAGTGTTTCTAACTCGTTTTGAATCCATGAAGAATACATGTGACTTGTGTTGGTATGTGGACATGTATGATTTTTGTAAGACTAACCTCTAATTTTGGGTACAAAACTTCAAAGCACTAAAAGGAATTAAAGATACTGAGCAGAAGAAGATGAAATTTCTCAGTTACTAAATCTTCTCTAGCTTTTTGTCTCAAATGGATGTTAAAAGCATTTGAAATAAAGAACAGTGTCTCCAGATCAACCTATCTAATATAAAAATATAGAAAACACATCTCATATCTTTTTTTTTAATAGCTTTGAAATGAGTCTCAATAAAGGAATTTCAAATACTTTCTGTCTTTTTCAGGAAATATGTTAATTTATTATATTTTTCCATTTTTGTTATAAAGCAGTCAGACTGCTAAAGGGTTTCTACTTCTGAAATGTTTCCTATACCTTCAGAAAAGATATCGTTTGCTCCTGCTTAGTTTGACTTAGGGTGTTTTTTGCTTTTCTTTTTGTTCTTCAAGAATCCAGGACAACTTGCTGGGATTTACCCTGGCTGCAGGAAACATGTGGAAGTGTAAAATGCCAAGCTTCCATTTGCATTTCTAAAAACTCTTTTCAGCCATAAGTTTTTTCCGTGCTCTGGAGCAACTGGTTTTTTTTCTCACTTGAAATTGCTTCTCATATATTAATACATTAAAACCCTCTCACTCAGCTTCACTCTGGCCAAGTCCTGGCTGGCAAAGGAAGAATTCAAAGGGAGGATATTTAGAGTAGCAGATAGCCAGGCTAATTTATACGGAAAGCTTAATGCTTTTGAAGCTAGGAAGCTCTTAAAACTATGTAGTGTTCAGTCACTTAATATACTTTAATATAATCTGAATTAAGTTTATATGTCTTACTGTGTACTTACATTTTCTGCAGCAAGCTTGTAGCATCTAGAAATTCTTCTGAAAAGTAGACAGAAGAAAATATTTAGTTTATAGGTCCCCTCCTCCTGATGATGATTTCAAAACAACCATCTCGTTCTATTGTACTTTCTCCTCCTTCTTTGCTGAGTTCTGGCTATTATTTTTTCTTTCTCAAAAGCTGATTTTGAGAAAAAGATGGATGAAAATATAGGAGGGGGAAATAAACAAAACAAGACAGCAAAAACAAAACCACAAAACTGCTTTAAATAGTTTCCATTTTTGCTTGGCTACAGAAAGAGGTTTGGTCTAGGTGAAGTTGCTTTAATGGAAACAAGTAATTCCTGGTAACTTTAACTTTGCCCAGAATAGCAAAACTTGATGAAGTAGGTCTTACGGTTTAGAATTGCCCTGGCTGTTGGGTGGTTATAAAGGTCTCTGTGGCAAAAACAATGAGTTGATTTTTAAGGTGCTTTAAGAAAACAAATGAATGCTGCAAGTTTGGCTTCTCAATCTATCATGCAGAACAGCCTTGTTTTTTCTAAAGGAGGGAGCAATAATTAACTTAAGATCTATTTCCTCCTGTTGGCTGTTAGTTTTATAATAGAAAGTGAGAAGCGGATGCAAACTGTCTCCTGGATCTTTGACATTTCTTGATTTCTATACAAGTAAGGCCCTGATCTTGCAAATTGTTATGGCCCACATTTTCCACAATTTTTATTTTTATCCTTTCAGTCTTGGAAAGACATCTTGGAGGTTCTCACTGTTTTAATTTCTATTGGGAAGAGGGGCCATGTATACGGAGAAGGAACTTAGGCTGCAAATTGAAGATGTTTATTAAAGCTGACAGATTTGGATACTCTTCTCACCTAGTCAAAATTCTCAGTAGTTCTGTCACATCAACATCAGAACCCAGAGTGGTTTGAGTTGGAAGGGACCTTTATAGATAATCTAGTCCTGTCCCCCACAGTCACATGCCAAACACCCAAAATCACCGTGTTATATCCAAGTGTATAGTGGAGGGCTGAAGACGACCTTCTTGAGGCCAATCACTTGTTATGAAGTACAGTGTTATAATCAGCTTTTTACTGTGCCATCTAACAATTTATAAAAGTATTTTCTTACATGAATTATTTCACTGTTATTGGCATGCAGGGCCTAGTAATTAATTGTCCTAAAGAAATTCATTTCTCACTGACCTGTCGTTGTTTTCTGCCTTTGCTTTAGAACAAAGCTGATGTGCTGTAAATCATTCTCAGTCTGCAGATTGCTCACATCCTTAATTACAGTTATTTGAAGACCAATCTCTCTCTTGCAGGAAAAAAAGAAAGCTAAAAACTTTCACTCTACGCAAGTACAAATTAGACTAAAAAAGAAACCTTTCACATAGTTTAGGTTCAGCTGTCTAATTTGTAAATGTTGGTTGTAAATTATCTAATCAGATGGTTTTCAATTAAAATGATGCACTACGTTCATTGTACAGAAATTCCACTTGTGGGCTCACTCACTGGGCAACTGATTAAATTGCTGTTCTTAAAACCAGCCCTTCCATTTTGTGGTTACAGAATGTGAATCAATCCTGTTGGAGTAACGGGCCTCGGAGATAAAAATGCCTTACAGAGTAATAGATGAGTTCAGAATATTTGTAAGAAATCAAAAGAAACATTCTGGTTTTGATCGAAGTGAGACCCTGCATTTGCCTTCTAAGAATTATGTATGGCGTCCGTTATAACAGTAACTGGGGCAAATGCAAATGAAACCTCTTTGGTTTTGGCTGACCTGAAATACAGGAAAGCTCAAAAAACCCTCCTAAAGTGACTTTTACTTAAAGTGGTTGTTTCTGGAGTTCCAAGAATATAATTAAGGAGTTAATTCTGGTAGCAGGGCCATTGTCTTGAGTAAGAAGGGACATGATGCATTATTCTAGCCTGTGTTCTGTAGTCTATGCTGTCTTTTGTAGGCGCTCCAGTGGAAATAGTTTCCTATTTATCCTGCTTATCACTGTGTACTGAGAGCATTATCCTAAACCAAGTTGGTACTCTCTTTAATCCAATTGATCCTGATCTTCCATAGCCTTGAAAGGAAGGAAGAGTGTATATTGACACTTCCGATTGTTCCGTGTTACTGTACTCAAAGTCAAAGGGAGGAACCTTTCACTTTTTGTTAAGTGATGAGATTACTATCTTGTCCCTGGTTCCAAAGTCATGTTTCAGGAGAGGAAAATTCTCTGTGCTTCTCCTATACCAGTTATCTTCCTGTTAGAGTTTTGAGAAGCATCACTCAAGCTGGGCCAGTGGTGAATTTTCAAGGCTGAGGATTTGAATGTGGTTAATAAAAAAAAAAGTAACTGAAATGGTGGTGCACTCCTGCTAGAAACTTGTACCTCAAAATGGATGAAGTAAGTTTAGTGATGAATGCAGCAAACTGCTAATTCTAGAAATAACAGGGACACAGGGATTGTCAGCCATGCAACTGTTGTTCAGCTATAAAGAGCATTACCTACCTGGAAACTTACTGACAGGTACCTTGTTAGCACTGGAAAAAACAATTCAGAAGGTTGCATTTCATTATACGAAAAGATCACTAACATAGCAAAATAATTTATTTGATAGGATGACAAGTGGAAATAGAAGAAATATTGAGAACAGCTTTGTTTTACAGCAAGCTATGGAGCTGTTGGGTCCCTAGATAAGAAATGCAGATGAATCTGAAACATATGAAACATCTCTAAGGAGGAAGTTTCACCTTGATAGCGATGTTAGAGAAACTACCCTAAATGGTATCGTGTGTAGTGAGAGGCTGCTCAGCCACGTCAGAGAGATGCAGACAAAGAGGTGGTGGAGCAGAAAGGAACTTTTTAAGTGAGAAGGCACAGGGGATTCAGAAACGAATGACTCTGAAACACAGGTTTGTCAGAATAATTTTCTTTGAGTTTTAGTATGTATGCCTTCTCCATTCTTTAGGGTTTTCCCTGTGTGGTTGTACTGCTGAGAGCGTTTCATTCCCATTGCAAGCCATGATGAAAGGGCAGAGGATCAAACTGAGGAGGTGACAAGTCATTACCCTTATTCTGGAAGAGAATTCATTTCAGAAGTGACAGGTTTAGTATACGCAAAGATGCAGAAAGACTTTTTTCCTACTTAAACAATGTTTCCCTCTTAAATAGTGACATATTTCTACCATTCAAAGAATAAAGAGATATCTACCTGCCAAAAACAAATCATAGCTGCTGTCAGAGGCTTCTTCCTCAGATGCCTTTAGATCAGGTACATTCTGCACTCAAACGCCTGACATGGCATGAACCTGCGATGTGCATCGAATTGCACTGGAGTGAGAAGGGCTTGTGCTGGAAAGGGAATCTGGGGCCGTTCTTCTTGGCTGCTCTTCTGTCTATACCTTTGAGAAACAATGACCTGAGAATGTACATTTTTATACTTGTAGTGTCAATGTACACTATTTAAACAGACAGTTTAGATTTTAATGTTAGATTAACATTTAGATATTACTGTGTCGAATGCTATTCAAGTCTGAAAAATAAACGGTAAACAGAAGTATTTCAGTAAACGGAAATGTTTAAAATAGCAAAGACTTAAAAAAAATCATAAGGAGCTACTTCGTTTGTGATGTTAGTGACATTTGCTTCAACAAAACGCAGCATTTCCACCGTCTCACTTGAAGATCGTCTCCTTGGGTTTAATGTGCTTCCTCCTGCATAGAGTTGAGGGCAGTCAGAGAACACTGGTATTTCCTTTGCCATCTGTAGCTTGGTGCCTCCCACCCTCCCACCCCTCTTGCCCTCTCAGGCACAGGCTTAGGTACTGCAGAGGGTATTTTTGAGATTATCTTGTCTGACTCAAGTTATTCTTATGATGTAAAATAATATCAGTCAATTATTTCTTCTTGCTGCCTTCTTTTCCTGGAACTCCCAACCTTTGTTGCAGAGAACCACAACGTTCCAGGCAAGTAATATGAACATTATGGCCAAGCATACTTCCTGAGAATACGCAGGGTCCTGGGGTGAATTTGCACCTACATGCAAAATGGACCTGCAACTTATATGGACAAGTCATTTAGAAAAACAGGCTAAGTATCCAACATATCCTTTTATTTTATTTATGACTTAGAAGCCTTCAGTCAAGCTAGGTTAATTATGTAAATGGTACAACAAAATGATTTTTCTTCTGCTGGTTAATTTTCCTCAGTGTTACAGGTCACTGAACAGTTTTGGTTTTGCTTTTTTAATTTCAATGAATTAATAGCTTTGATTTAGTCATTGTTTCCTGAGGTCTGACAGATACTCTAGAGGGTCTTAACATACTGCGCCTATGCTGTTCTTTTTTACAGTTAAATTGCTGTATTACAGCAAGCTGCTAATAAAATAATTTCTTAATTCTTCTTGTCCAGCCACAAAATCAGTGGGCCTTGGCTGCTAATTTAAAAATCTAGTACTTATAAAGGCTTTCTTTGTATTATTTAGAAATATTTTGCTAAACCAAACTTACATAATTAAAAAAAAGTAACCAAGTTCAGTACCTATCCTTTTGTATTCTATTCCTAGAAAATTTTTGACATGACTGTCTTGGGATAACAATAGTCACAATTTTATAAATGTCATGTATTACCAAAACTTTAAAGAGGGCTGAAAAGACAGAAGCAGCTTGTATTGCTATTTGTTTCTCATTATTCTTGAAGTGGGACTTCCTCTCTAATGGATGCAGAGCTGTGAATAGATCTTTCTCAAAAGACTCTCAAAAAAACCCAACAACCCCAAAACCTCATGGGGAAAATGTTGATATTTGGAGTATGTGCCCTACCTCTCCCAGCACATTTTGGCAGGTGCCCTTGTGCAGACTGTCAGCATGTGTACTGAGTAGGTGTGACACAAACCAGAGCAGTGCTGGCTCATTTATTGTGACTCCACCACCTGAGGACAGGCTGGTGCAGGGAAGGGAGGATTTCTCACTGCCTCCTGTCCAGGATGGTGCCGATTCTGCTTCTCTTTATGTCACACCACTTCAGTGAGGTGCGTAACATGAAATAATACAGCAAGACGTAGCAGTAACAGCAAGTACTTCAGGAAGGGCCCTGTTCCCCTAGATCATGTTCTGTCTGCTTCAGTAGCAGTTACTGCATTGGCAAGGGGACGCAGAGAGGTGAATGCTCATGTACTAACCAGCTGCAGTTGCTGAAAGGTGAAAGTACAGTAGATACTAAAGAACACCCAGATTTTTTTTTTTCCCCGTTGTTTTGCAAGACACTAAGTTTCCTTCACTCAGTTTTGCAACTAAGAAAGTGGCAGTTGAGGATTGCTGTCTTTGTCAGCTGGACTGTTTCAAAATGTTGATGAAAGCTCATTTAATGCATCTTCCGGAGTTCAGAAAAGCAATTCTCCTTAGAGAATCTCTACTGCTGCTTAGCAGTGTCACTGCTAAATGGGAGCAGACTGTTCACTGATCTGTGAACACTGAGCAGCACAGCCCTGTGAATACCCATGTGTTTGTAACTGCAAATATACCTACCTACTTCATGATAGGTAGCGGGATAAAAAACTCCACGTTAACATGGAATGGGTACATTTATTTACATGGCACAATGAAACACTGCTTGGGTGTGCTATGGTGTGCCAGCTTTCTGCTATGCCTGTGGCAAAAAGCCTGTTTGAAAATGAGTTGAGGACAGAAGCTTCATTTACAGGTATTTCTACATGAACACGAACCTATGCCTGCATTAAATATCACATAGATATAGTTTGAGCTTGCTGACTACTTTAGGAAGAAGATAAATGATGATGATGTTCTTGAGGCCACAGGATTAAATTGTAGGCACATGTGCATTGAAACATTCACAATGCTGTTTTATAGTGAGCTTTGTGACCATGTGTAGGACAACTTGAGAGTTGAAAAATACTGTATTGAATATTTAGGATTCTGGGCACATTTGGTATATTTTGTTTTGACTCTTAGTTCAACCACACTGATGAACCAAGTTCATATCAACCTTTATGAAAAATTAGTATGTTCTGTAAGCTTTCAACATCACCTAGAGGTATACTTGAAGTGTATTGTAGATTTTTTTCTAGGGGAAGACAAATTAACAATGGCTGAAGCTTTCTATGTTGCTGACGGTAGGCTTAAAAAAGTACATTTAAGCAAAAAACTCTGGACCATTTTTAGTCTTAATTCTTTTGCTAGATGTTGAACAATATGAACTGTCTCAGGCTTAGAGAGGCAAAACAAAATATCCCCCTAGCAGTTTCAAATTCTGTCCTAAATCTTCCTCCTATAAACCAATAGGTTTTCAAAAGAGGCTTTTACTGAAGATACCCTATTCTAAAAATAAGGTTTCATTTCCTTTTCCCCTTCTGTAGGATTGTGATTAGGGCTCAAACCCTTTGTACACAGGACAGCTTGTTGCAGGGTGCTGTTGCCTCAGATGGCCGACCTGGGTTTGCATTATGTGTTTCTGATACAAAAATGGCACCCCAAAGCCATCTTGTAATGTGCAGAGTCATATTTGCTTTATCTTAATTTCCTAGCCCCAGGCTGTGGAGTAGACCTTACTAATAGGTGGCTTAACTGCTGTGATTCCTCAGGTGTGCCATGGACATCTACATATAGCCAGGACATGGATCATTAGCTATAGAAAAGCTTGGATTTTTCTCTGGTATTGTTGCTTATCTGTGTAAATGTATCACAAAAGGGACTGTGGTGTCACTGTGACCCAGCAGACTAAGAGAACCTGGAAGGAGCCAAGGGAAAACCTCCAAGCTGAAGGTTCCAAAGAATCTTTGTCCCCTCACAGATTGCTTCTTGCATCACGCTCAAATGATGTATGGAAATGAAATAAGAACAATGGATGCTGAATGCCAGCTAATACCAATGCTTTGACAGATGATGCTCAAAACGTTCTGTCCAGAAAGGAAACACCCGGTGCTTTCCTTGGCCTTCAGCACTGTTCGAAAGACAATTTGCTGGCATTGGTGGATGAATGAATGCCATGTTCCTTTGGGCCAAATAGGCACCTGGGACAAAACAGGTCTGATACCTGCACCCAACACAGCTTTCTTGCCCAATGCTCTTTATAGTTTCCCACCCTGAAAAACTGAATTTGGTATAAGATTCCTAAAGCTCAGTTTGAACTGTCAGAATCTGGCCTGGCAGAGCAGCAGGGATCTATCAGTGATTAGAATCACATCTCATAATTTCAAACTGAGAAAGGAAGTTCTTGACCTTTATAGAAAATCTTTTCCTCTTTATTACTCAAACCATTTGGGGTAGCTTACTACCTTAAATAAAAAAAACGACTTATTTTAGATTGCTATGAGACCCCTTTCAAGACTTCTGAGGCTGCAGCTTGGAGGTGGAGAGCTAGAGTGTTATCTGTTATAATGAATATGAAGATTTATGAGATTAAATTATAGAAGAAATAAAAATGATGAGTTCCCTGATTTGTAGGGAGGAATCTATTTCTGCCAATTATACAATCTCTTACAGAACACGGATGTTTAAATTTTACGAGTTTGTCTGAGAAATCAAGCTAAAACTGATAATAGTGGCAGGTTCCTATACATAGTGTGTGGACATTACTACATTTTCCCCTTAATAAATATATTAAATCAGATTAATGTTGATTTGGTTTATTCCGTGGAACTCTGCATTTGACAGTTTAAGTCAGCATATTTTGAAGCATTTCAGGGAATTTTTAAATTCTCTATTTTCAAAATACAGAAGTGCATTTTTAAGAATCATTGATCAGAATTGAGACTTTTGGGTTGTGATTTAGGGGACTTTTGATCAGCACCTTTCTTTTTAAAGAACAACATCTAAGTGTCAAATTAGTGATAAAAAAATGAAACCCACTAGGCTCCCAGAGCCCTCTTTATTAGTTGTTACCTACCCATCAGTGAGCTGCTGCAGAAACAGAGGCTGTGACTGTGTTAACCTGCTATCAAATTCTGTCATTCATTGTTGTCATAATTGCCTGAGTAAAAAGCTATTGCAACGAAAGCAAATACTTGGTTTGGGCAGAATTTTTACACCTTTCTTTAATCTCTTTATCGTGGCCTATTGATGCATCTTCTTACTAAGCAAGGCGTAAAATACCAAAGGAAATGCTAAATGAGAATCTTTTATAAACTAAATTTTTAAAACTATTGAATTAAACATGGCAACATTTCTTTCCCGGATGAATTAATGTTCATCCGTGCAGAAAATTGTGAATGTAACATTATTTAAGCAATTTAAAAGTGAATTAAAGATTCATCCATTGTATCAGGTATCTGACTTCAGGCTAACATTTTAATCTCCATCATTGTTACACTGTTTGCCATTCAAAAACTCTGAGAGATAAAGATGAAGGTTAATTCATGCAGAACGAAGGCTCAGTTCCTTGTTGGTAAGAATGGTTGGGTATCAGGGAACTGCAAAATATGCTAATGGAGTTATTGTTTACCTTAGTATATTAGGCATCAGTTTATCACTTGTTTGAATTAATTGTTTTTAGCTTTTGCATTTCAGATTTTGTGTTTGTTGCTTTCATAGCTGCCATACTGACCACAGAAAGACTGCATTGTTTTCTGTTGTAAGGAGACCCCCAGATTTTATTAGGACTATTTGTAAATATTTTTGCAACAGTTGATTGACAAACAGCTTTCTGGAAGGACTTTGTTTAAAAAACAATAGCTCTCACTCTAGCATTTTTCAATTTGCTGAGTTATTGTCCTTCTCTGACAGCTTTTCGTCAGCAGACCTGATTCATCTCCTGGTTAAACAAGTTCAATTTTTTTCATCTAAGCTACTCTTGAATTTTAACTAGGAACAGTGAACTCATGATCAGGTTTGTTACATCACATTCAGACATGCTGAATCATACTGAGAAATTCTTTTCACGGGGGTCCGACTTGGTCCAAACCATGTTCCTTCTTGGAACAGGCTAACAAAAATTGTCTGTAACACGAGCAGAGCTTTTACTCTACATCAAATATGCAAAAAATATGTAATTAGCCTATATGTATAGGAATATGCAGTGTGAAACTCTGCACCCAAAGGCAGTCCCTTCAGCCACAGAGCTTGTTCCAATGGGTTGGAAGCCAACGGCAAGAAACTTGCTTCTTACAGGACAGGGCTTCCCCAGGGAGGAGGATTTTCTTCCTAATTCTCATCTCTGAGGTCAGGTGCTGTTCATAACACAAAGGTTAAGCTTACACTGCAAACATGAATTTTACAGCTGTGGACATTGATGAAGTCCCCACAAATGACTGATCTTTTTGAACTCTGCTTGGGCCTGGAACATCCCGGGGCAGCGTGATCCATGAATTAGCTGCAGTGTAGTTATTTTGTTCTATCTCAGCAATACTTCATGGCAGCTGTTTACTTCTTCCAAGTTTCCTCTTATTTTCATGCCTCTTCCTGAATAAAACAATGCATTTTTGAAGGAGCAATGAAATGATATGGGTATAAATCATACAGTTCAAAATTAAATCTTACCTCGTATTTGTGATGATCTTTTCCCTTGCCTAATGCAGAACTGAAATATTCTTTCCCTTAAACAAGTACCAGCAAGCCTGTTTCTCTACTATTCTTCTGTAATTATACATAGAAAGTAACTGTCTTTCCTAAGAACTGAATGGAAGTTACTGTAGTTCTGCTTACTTTAATTAGATGACCAGATTAGGAAGACAATTAGTCGTTCCTTTAGTGATAACGACAGGCAAATGTTATTGTATAAATGTGTATTAATACACAGCTAAGTATTTTCCACCATGTTTTGTCAGATTCTGAACTATTAGATCCTGCTTATAAAAGTCCAGGTGTAGCAATTAAGTTCTTTTTGTTTTCTCATGAGAGAGAAAGAGCAAGGATCATGTATTAGTTCACAATATGAGAAACGAGCAATTAAGTTAACAAAACTTCACAGAACTGTCTTGATTCCCCACCAACAACAGTTTTATGTAAGTAATTCTGCCTTTAATATGCAGATATTGATGAAATCAGAATCAGATGATGCAGATATTGTTTAGCAGAAAAAACAGGCTACAGTATTTTGAGCTTCTTAAATCAATCTAATGAAGTCAGGCTATTAAGATGTGCGGTAATCAGACAAAAACAACAAACATTTGATTATGAAATGTTTATAAATATGCTAAAAATATACTTTTTTAAAGAAACATATTAGAAACTAGCTGAATTTCAGTGGGTGGAGAATTACACAGAGCGGAAGCTACAAGGATGATTGTTATTGGTAATTACATGTTCTGACTAAACACTTTCGAATCTTCGTGCTACAGTTTCTTGTATCCAAGTAACTTTATTTTAATCTCTTTGAACAAAAAATAGACAATAATAAAGGAACAAAACCCCAAAACGTTCTTACAAAGGCCCAAGCTTTGCTGCTTTTTTTTTTTTTTTTTTTTTAAATGTTTGGCTACAGAGAAGATTTAATTACTGATTGCTCATACTACATAGAACTGGCAAGAAGAAAGGTCATTGAAGTTTTCCTACTCTCTCTTGAGTGCTTCTCTATAATAGTCTGTCCTTACAGAGGGGAATGTAAGCAGTTGTTCTCAATATTTACTGTTCTGACCTCACTCAAAATGAGTTCTGTATGCTTTTCACATGACTGAAAGTAGACTTACAAATGAAGATGCCATCTCCTTTATTTTCAGCATGGAGAGGCCACACTCCGGCTAATCTCTTTTGGGAAGCTAGAGGGTATCACCAGTTCAGTAAAATCTTTTCCTTCTCCCAGATACTAGATGGACCCTTGGTTAAGAATATAGGAGAGAAATGTACAGCTATTAAAAACAGAGTAAGGTGTGTCATTCGCAGTTATGATAGCACAGGCAGTCTCGATCCACATTCAGAACACAAGAAAACTTCTAGTCCAAAGAGGTGGAAACTACCAGCAGCAGAAAGGCATGGTAACAAACCTGTATGTTACCAGCAGCTCCTGTAGACTTCTGTGGTTTTATTTTACGATAAATATAAATATTTTAGAGATACCTAAACATGTGGTTAGACAATCGCACCAATAAAGGTGATGCATGCTAGGAATAGTTACTTAAAACATAAAACATATCTAATGCAGAAACCGCGTGGAATTTTTTCCTTCCTCAGCTTTGAAAATCTTGCAAGTTAATAACTTGCATGGGAGTTAAGGATCAACACATAGACATATAATATGAATACACTGGCCACTGAACTCAAATATAAGTGCACAAATAAATGGGAATGGACTCAGAAAGTACTGCTGGTTTGGGGTGTGGTTTTTTTTTTTAAGTCTTGGAAATGAAGAAAATTTAAAACTAAATAAACTGGTTTAGGATGAAACCTTTATTAAGGCCTGTTAAAGAAAGGCAAAAGAAAATAAAGGACTAGATTCATTGAGTGGAGAAGAGATGGTGTTTGCCTGCCAACACTGCCTGACCCAGTTCATACAAACAATCACATTTTTGTAGATGAACTAGTGGGGAATGCAAATGGTTTCTTGTCTCTTAGTGTCTTAAAACAAGTTGTACACTCGGTGCTTACCACATATTTTGCATTGGTTTGTGCTCTTTTTGCAGCTCCACCTCTACCCTGCTGAACAATATTTACCACTATCACAGGCATTTCGAAGTATTTCAGAACTGCATGTTTAGCTGATCTTGGATTTTTGGATGTTTCTTTTTTATTTGCTTAAACAAAAATGGATGAATTTCTGCTACCAGACTTTCCAGGGTTATCTAGAAGGACTTAGTTTCCTCTAAATCTGAATCTTAGGCATCTACTGTGAACTTAAACTGATTCTTAAAGAAGATTAAATTAATTTTTATTTCAAATACGGCTTTTTCCAACACCTTTGGGAGCAGAAAGGCAGAAGAAAAAGAGAATATGATGAAAACACTGAAAAGATGAGAGGCACACAAAAAATGTGAACTGCTGAATTTACTGTCTAGCTATAATGAGGTATTGCTTAACAATTAAGTTAAATTATGCAGCTGTTTCCTAGTATATTGTGCTAATGCATCTGAGAAATTATAATTTTCTGATTGGAGAATGTTATGTGGAGGAAACTGTAGCTTTCCCGACTCCTGCAACAATTCATTTCATGATTAAAAAAGGAAGCCAGTATTTTTGCAGCTGGCAGGAACAGGCAATAAAGGATGACAATCCAAGGAGGCCTGTTAGTCACTGACACAATAATATAATCCCAAACAAAAGCTGCAGAAGGAAAAAAGCTTGAAATGACACACAGTCACAGCTTATAGGGTTCCGTGGTGAAGCGACTATATAGCCCACTAGTAGCAGAAAGAGGTTTGAATGTTTCAAGGAGAAATGTTGTCACGTGTTAGTTCAAAGACACGTACTCAAAAATTTCAGGGACCTGTTAATACTTTAAAATGAAAATTATATGTACATCAGGCAAATACATCAGCTTTAAAAACCAAAGCAAACCCCAACTTTGCTAACTAGTAAGTCTTAATAATCTTTAACTTTACTAAAAAAAAAATGTGTGAATGAGGTTTAACTGAAAATTGAAGATTTGGAAAAACAAAATGGTCTTGAAAAAGTAAATGAAAGGAAATATGCTGGTGTTCCAGATTTTGCATGTGGAATGCACTTATGGGAAAAATGGCTACAAAAAGCAGAGAAGAAATTAGGTATGTTAATTGGAGCAGGTGGCTTGGTTTTTATTATTTCATTTTTGACCAGTTTGAATTCTTGAGACTATTTAAAATTCCAGTCAGACAAATTCATAAATAAATCTGTATTACTCGTTGTTTAAAGTTATTTGTGCAAAAAAAAATCACAAACCCAAAATCTCTAGATGAAAACACATAATAGCTTTTGAGAAAAAATGAAAGCTTTTCAATTAGCATCCATACTTCAGATGATGCTTTTATTCTAATCATCTGTTTTGCATGTTTCTTTTGTTTTAGTCAGCATTTCCTTTTAAAAAAGGTTGAATTGGGGGAAAATATAATTTTATTTCACGTTTTATGCATCTGAATAACATGAAATGAGGTTGTGTTGTGCTTCATGACCGTGCATATTTAAACATTTTCTATAAATACAGTTACTTTTGTTGTAATCTTGTGACAAAACACTGCCTGAAAATTATAATGAAGAAACCTAAGAAGAAAAATTTGGAATAATTTTTGCTTTTGTTTTCACTGGTAGTTCCCTAAAGGCAAAGCAGATTTGGCCTTTTAATTTCCTTGAGTGATCTAATTCTTTACGCTACTTCTGTACTAGCTTTTTATATTGAGTTACAGTATTATTCATCAGAAAAAAGCCAGTCAATGATCAAGTGAGTTCAGGAACTTTTTTCAGTCTTGTCCACTATGTATCCAAGCTGAAGTTTCCCCTAAGCAGAGGGAAAGACTTTGTTGAAAAAATTATTTCTGTTTCCCCATTTCTCATGGAATTATTGAAGTTTTTGTGGGGTTTTTTTTGACCCATATAACAAAATAGTATTTTTTTTCCTGTTTGAAAAGGACAAAATTTCAGGAAATCCTCCAGAATATGGAAGTTATTCTTCAGAAACAACCTTGAGGGAACTGAAACAAAGATCTTTAGAACACGATGCATTAGTCCATACTCAGTTCACTAGTTAATTTGGCAGCAGGTTTGAATTAGTTAATAACTAGTTAATAATGTGCATAACTGCTCAGCCACTTTACCCTTGCTGTGCAGTGGTCACTTACATCTGGTCTTGCCCCTTACAAAGTAACTGATAAGTTTCGAGATGCTCAGATATTGTGGACCCTTCCTTGTGTCTGTCTCATGTTCACGAGGTTGTGAAGAGCCGTGGGCTTTCGAGGGAGTTGTAAACCTAAGCTTGAGCACCAAAACTGTGCTACAGTGTAAAGCATTTGTTTTGGATGTGTCTGTTCACTTTGTACATTTTTTGAGCTGTACATTAATTTTGTGCACTCTTTCATAAGCACACATGCCAGCCTTCTCATTGCTCTTTTGTTCATGTCCACTTGACCTGCTGCAGGGATGGAAGAGGCTTGGGCTTTGTAAGAGCCAAACAGGGAAGAGCTGAGAGAATAGATAGTGTGTGAAGCCAGGTACTGTTGCTCTTTGGGTTATCGTGTAGACTATAAATAAAAAAAAAAAAAAAAGGCAGGAACAATTTTTAAAAAATAGCAATTACTGCAGGAGCGAAACAGGGAAATCTTACATTAGCGTGCAATTTCTGAGGTTGCTTTTCTTGTCAAAACTTTCCCTCTTCTACTAAGCAGGGAATTTAAAGTTAATTTGGTGAGAATAGCATGAGAATGCTAAATTAGACAGGGAAATAAACCACTATCTTTGCTGCCACAGCTCTTACCTAGAGAAATATACTTCCAGTGACATCCTTTACTCTGAGTTACCTGATTGCTCCTGACCGGTGTTCAGACCATCACTCGTATGCTAAAGTCTCCTGACTTCAGCTGCTTATCTGCTGTGAAAATGTCTTTTGTCTGTGAGGAAGGTGCGTCGCCTCTGGGAAGCCAAGTCCTTTGAAATGACAGATTTGAATGAAATGAATAATTACCTGAGGTGCACTTGACCCTAGAAAGCGACTAGAACGATACTGTTATCACTGCACTGCTATATCTATAAATACAACGATAAAGCTATGTATACAACCATATATATGTGCCATGTGGTGTCTCTAGTATGAATGCACCTTTATTAAGATACATTAATAGCTATGAATGTCTATAGCGTGTTCATAATCAGTTTCTGAAAACAATGCAGTTTGTGTGTTGGTAGTATGAAAAGTATAAATAAAGAAAAGTGATTCAATGTGCTAAGTTCAATGCTGAGTCTCACAAATATTGTAAATTTTACAAATTACTTATGTTGCAGCCATATAATTTACACTTCTTAAAATGGGAGGTTAGCACAAAAGTTGTCGCAGACTCTTAACTAGTGTCATAAATATTCCACTGTAATCCATACAATATCAAATCTTTCACTGCCTCTCCCCTGAAGGTATTTTGTTCAATTTTCATAGTTACAGCACAATGATAAATTAGACCTTAACGCTGTTGTGCCACTAAGCTACCCAAGGCTTTTTATATGCAACTATCCAAATGTTAAAAAAATAAAGAAAGCAGTCACACGCTAGTGTGGAGCACAACATTGGGGTTTTTTTTCCTTTCCCAGAAGTATGAAAATTCTTGTCCCTTTCTTCTAGTAAATTACTGGGAAGAAAAAAAAAAAATTGCTTCATTCTTCCTTGCATTACATTTGTTGTTTCTCTTCTTTCAAACAGACCAATTAAAAGTTTTTATACCTAATAGAATTTATTAGCCTCACATGAGTTTCTCGAGCAGTTTTTGTGAAAATTACCTGTGCCTTAGGCTCTAAGGCTCTGTGCAGTTTTACAGTGAACACAATATCCTAAGGAAACTCAAAATACATAACAGCTTTTTGAAAGAGATTAGCGTATAAGTGATGTTGTGCCACAATCTAAGAGACAAAGCCCTTGAAACAGGTTTTATTTTAAGTCAAGTAGGCAAAGCATCAACCTGAGAAACAGTGATGTTAATAACGGGGATAAAAGTCAGTGTTGAAAAAAGAGATTGTACCAGAAAGGGATACATAGAAACCATAGACATGCAGTACTTACCTATAGCTATAGAGGTAAACCCAATTTAGCCATTTTTTTTGTGATGGACTAATTAATTTTATTAGAGAGTAAGTAAATTCAGCTGTGAGTGTTTGAGAATCTAATGACTTCCAGAGATTCAGAATGAATTCAGCAATAAAAGCTCATTAGAAGGGAAATGGATGCCTAAAATATCCCTGGTGTGCATAAAGAAAGAGTATAAAGACCATTAATTGAAATTAAAATTTAACAGTAGCCTAATGCTGCATGACATAAAATTCCATCTGTTGTGCAGAGCCACTAAACAAAGATACATGGGTAAGTGTGTGGTGTCTCAGCTTTGCAGCCAGTCAATGAATGTATTTTAATGTCAAACACTCCACACAATGAGAAGTCTGATATTCAGAAGAGTCAGCTCAGGGTGTGATGATTCCTGTAATTACTAAATTAGAGAGAAAAAAGTAAAAGTGGTGCTGCTTTAGTGAGACATTATATTTTTTAATTAAGTAGGCGGGATTTCTTTCTGCCTTTTTTTTTTTTTTTTTTTTTCTTTATTTTTTTTGTATTTTTTTTTTTTTAATCCTTACAAGTGTAGAACAGGTACCCGTGCATTTTAGCACATACAGGCTGTAAAATCAATGCCCCATGCCAATCCTAGAGTTGCCTGCGTGGCACAGGTGTCTGTGCATCTTGCAGGCTTCAAACAGAATTCAGGAACAAAGTCGGTGTCCTTTCTCACAACGTCTCTTCTGAAATGCCGTGGAAGTTTCTGCAGAACATGTGTAAGGAAGTAAATGATATCTCTGAATAATTTATCCTAGAATGTCTGGCTTCTTGTGCTGTTCACAAAATGTCTGTGAATGTCTTTTTTTTTTTTTTTTAATGACTGATTAACAGTGGTTGCTGTAAACCAGTTCCAGTGCACACATCTCTGGCATGAATTCCCCTGAAACAGTTCTCAAGACATGGCCTGATGTATTGATGAAAGGTGGTTATATTGTGCTTGCATTTCCATATTAGATGAACACAGCTATAATAATTCTATTTTGATGACTAGAGACATGCAGGAATCAAAAATGGTCTTGTTTGATAAATGACATATCTATTAGTTTCTTTCTAGAGGATTTATAATTATTGGGAAATTTCCAACATGATTTTCCTTTCAGGATTATGTGTTAGATTGAAACAACAGCTTTTCGGAAAGTGAATCTAACAAAGCAATTGTGTGATTCATAGCACAACACAACACAACTGTGGACTGTGATTGTTACCTAAGGCTAACTGCATGCTGAATAGGCCATAATGTCAAATTAGTTGTTATCCGAGATGCATATAGTACATTTTCTGAGTGCCTACAAGTGCATTAGTAATTCAGCACCTCCATTCTGGGACATCTCTCAATGCAGAGTTAATGGCTACTACAGAACACACATAGTGAAAGAAAATAATGGGCTGCGCAGAGGAGAGGCACCGTCGGGTTGTGTGGATCGAAAGAACGGAAGGAAGTCTTTTACAGGAAAAAAGTTATCTAAACAGAGATCAAAACAAAGATGTGACTTGTTTACAATAGAAAATTCTGTGGGTGAGTAGGAAGAGGGAAGAACTAGAACCAAACATAAAGCCGAAGATAAAAAATTAATTCATATTCAACAGTTTTATGGGTATTTAGCTGAAGGTAATTAACCATTGGAAGAAACACAGCAGAATATATGGGGATGACCTCTTTTTAGTCTAAGACCAAGGTTCAGTGCCTATCTGGACAATTCTTTCGATCATTAAGACTCTGCAAAATATAAATTAAATTGATTGCTAATGAGGATATTTCTAACTTTGATTTACCTGAAGTTTACCCAAAAGAAGAGCAGGGAGATTTTACACAGAACAGAAAAATACTAATACAGATCTATTTCTGTGTGTTTCTTGAGGGAGCCAGTAGTAAATGCAACAGTAGTGGTAAACAGTGGCATTAAAATGTAGAGAAACAACAGGTGTGGTGAGCTATTTGCCAGATTTCCAGCCACTCTCTTTGGCAAGCAGAAAGCAGGTAATTTACCTGCAGCACATTCTGTGAGTGACAGAAGAGCTGGCAGATGGGGCAGTCGTGGCAGGAGGGGTGACAAAATGACCTTTCTTGCATCTCCTTGCTCCATGTCTTGCCATCCATTCTGTAGGCTTGGTTTTTGCCGACCCACCAGCTGGCTAATCTCCTCTCATTTATCTCTGTTTGTGAGCTACAACATACTACAGTAACTTTACAATTAATTCATTAATAAGAAATGGTGCGTCTCTTAGGTAGCTCAGTGCTTCAGCCCAGATCTTTCACTAAGCACATCTGTAAGAACAATTCTCTTGATGGGCAGCTGTTCCAAATATTTCCTAAAATTCTTGTCATGGCAGGCCTTAGACTTGGCATTTGCTGAAATATTTACTTCATTTTTACTGGTTTGATATCAGTATTTGATTCAAAGTACGTATCATAGTACTTCTATTATTCTGAAAACATTGATTTGGGATGAAAGAAATAAGTGATTGGATATGTATTTGTAGCAGCAAAGTACATATGCAAACAATATTTAACATATTTTCAAATTGTGCTTTGGTAGATCAATGCATCTATATGAAGCCTGTCAGACTGTGGTGAACCAACTGTCTTTACTTTCTTTCCCAGTAGTAATCTTTGCTTACAATTAATTGTGAAATGCATGTGTCTATATATATTGTCCATTAGAGAGATACCTGACAGCTTCTATATGCAAATGTCCCTCTCTTTCAGCCAAGATGTAATGATTATGTACATAACATTTATAAACATATGGTAAACCATTTTATAGAATGGATTTTGGTATTGCAGGATACTTGTGGAAAATATTGTGAAAGCCATCTGGACGCAAGTAAGATAATGAGGGGTGTGACAGGCAGGCTGCTAGCTGTGAAAGTCCTAATATCTGCTGTATTGTTATTGCACTTGTCCTTTTTCATCACGCAGACAAGGAAAAATGTGAACTTACTAGAATGAACATGAGTAGCCCAGTATTTCACTCAAGAGAAGTTGTGAACGTGATCTGTGCGTGCTTATTGAGATGTTGGGAAATTGGTGTCTGTGGTAACCTAGGCAAAACGGTCTTGTTTATCAAATAGTTTTATCTTCCAAATAGGTGTTGGATACTTCATGTCCGATTTAAGTCTGTCGTATCTGGAATGATGACAACAGTCTAGGTTTAACATCACATCTAAACTTCCAGCATCCAGCAGAGCACCACCTCAAGGACAATTTTGTTCAACTTCTCGTTGAAGTGGATCCCACCATCTTCAAATCACATTTTTTACCTTTTCTGTATACATTGTCCTGATGAGAGAGCACTATGGTCTGTGGGAGTAAAATGAAAACAGTGAGATATTTCACCCCAAAAAAGCAAATACCCAAAGTACAGGGGAGAGTTAACATATTTTTTTACCCAGAAAAAGTAGTCTTTAAGAAGTCAGTCGGCTAGATTGTTCTGAAGATTCATTTCAAACAAAATCTCCCTTTCTAATTTTTTTTTCTCCAGCAACATCTATGGCTAAATTTGGTATCTACCTAAAGAGATTTAGATTTTATGCCCATGTTTTAAGGCAACTGAGAGACCCGTGGTTAAATATTTTTTAATGTTATTTCCTGAAGCTGCTGTGTTTGACTGTTCTTCGAGGAATCAATTTTGGGGGATATGCAGTCAACTCAGTTTTATTGCAACCCATTCCAGCCATTAAGCAGCATAATTTCAGCTACCATGGAAATGCTGATTAAATCTACAGGTTTTATTTTGCCATTTTAGCTGCGCCTTGACAACTAATTGCTAGTTTGATTAGGCATCAAAGGGACATTGAATTTTTTGAATAAAAATGCAGTGAGATAGCATCCCAGAAAGGCATGGATCGCTCTCATCTGCATTTATCACTTGCTGAATGGTACATTGATAGTCACAACTCCTTCCTCCTCTGAGCACTGTGGTCACCAGGAACTTTGGGATCATGTCTGGGGCTTCAGTTTGAAGTGAGGAAGGAAAAGCACCCTAATTCATAAAATCATTTTGGTTGGAAAAGATCTTTAAGATCATCCAGTCCAACTGCCAAGTCCACCTTTAAACCATGTTCCTAAGAACCTCATCCACATGTCTTTTAAACCCCTCCAGGGATGGTGACTCCACCACTGCCCTGGGCAGCCTGTTCCAATGCCTGACAATCCTTTCTGGGAAGAAATTTTTCCTCATATCCAATCTAAACCTCCCCTGGCTCATTCCTCTTGTCCTATCGCTTGTTGCTTGGGAGAAGAGACCAACACCCCCCATGCTCCGACAGTTCAGGCAGTTGCAGAGAGCGATGAGCTCTCCCCTCAGCCTCCTGTTCTCCAGGCTGAACCCGCCTGGTCCCTCAGCCGCTCCCCATCACACTTGTGCTCCAGACCCCTCACCAGCTTCGTTGCCCTTCTTTCTGATTACATGAGAAGTGTCAATGCCACAATTTAAGAGCGGCTTCTGTCGCAGCACAACTGAAGCTGGGGGCTGCTTGCAGGCACCGTGCGAGGGCAGGAGAGGGAACTTCTCGCCTTCTCCGAGTGCCCTGGAAAACACCACGGCCTGGGGCCAGTAGGTCAGATGAGGTTCCCAGTTTTAATATTATGAAGATTGCTGGTGGATTTGCAGTTAGCAATTCAGGCACATGCCATGGCCTTACTGGTCTGTACTGGGTCTGTGTGGGGAGATGATGGTGGCAGGAGCCTGCGGGGCAGGCTCTGTGAGGAGAGGCCGGGGCTGCTCCACACCAGACTGGGAATAAAACAGTAGCTAACTGATAAGAATCATCAGCGTCAAGTTATTGCTTTGACTAAATTGTTAGATATAATTTTTTTAGTCTTCTTTTGACGGTGGAAGAACCAACTGTAGTACGTCAACTCAAACCGGCAGAGTTAGGCACATGTTCTTCCTCTAGTATTATTTATTCCTCTAATACCAAGCAGTAGTTAGAAGCTTGAGCCAGTTATATCCTTCCTGCATGCTTCTGCCACAATTAAGGAAAACTGAGAAAAAGTTACGGGAGAAGAGACATCTCGATGTGTTTTCATTGCCATTACTCTCTACTATTGTATAAATGCGGCCTTGCTAAGTTTTTAATAGATACAATATTGGAAGCAACTTCAAGAAGTACTATGGCAGGATCTGTTACACCTTCTTTAGTCCTAACAGCCTGTTCTTTTACCTGTTCTTAAAGTTTTCATGTTGGACATGATGTCCATGTTAGTCCTGTTGGTAAGGGAGGGGTTGAAATAGAGGCTTATTTTTTGGAGAGGAAATTGAATCCTTATTATTGCAGTTTAAGTTTTTCTTATCCAGTAAACCAGTTAATCACTTTTGGTTTACAAAATACTTTTGCATACCTGTAGACTACCATACTAATTTTCCTTATTCTCTTCTTTTGAGCTAAACAGTTCCAAATATTTCTGTCTTTGCAGGTATTAAACCCTGGCTGTTTCATTGCGCTTGTTTTATTCTATCCAGTCCAATTTGTCCATGTTTCCTGGAAATCAAGCCAAAGTTTTATCAGTTCTGTCTGCAGGGAAAGGTTGCCTGATGGATCTTGACTCTATTTCATTTTCAGATGTCTGGGGGGTGTTTGGCTTTTACTCAACCGTGTAACACTGTTGACTCATGTTCATCATTGATGCATAATAAACTTCACATCCTTTTCTGTAAAACTGCTAACTACTTGTTCCACGTCCTACATTTGCATAACTAATTATTCATTCTTAGATGCAGAACCTTGCCTGTGTCCCCACTGTCTAAACATCCTATTCTTTTCTTCTGTTGTCCCATTTGTCAAGTTCATTTGAATTCCTAGCTCGTCTTCCAGTTTATTTGTAGTCCCTACTAGCTTTGTTACCTGCAGATTTAAAAACTCATTGAGATTTCACAGGTCTATACTGAAGACAAAGGTCTTAATACTTGGTACCCATCCAAATCTCGAAATGCAGCGTAATCAGGAAATGCACGCAATCCTTAAACAGTGGACTTTCTCATTGTGAATTTTTGAGTTGTCTGTTCCCATGTGATGTGCATTTGTGAGCTCTGTTAGTTCAAGATGATGAAGAAGAATGCCCACTGTGTTCTATAATTTACATTAAAAGACATCCGTGTGAAATAATTGGTGACTTGAGACCAGTTTCTTGAAAGAGCAAGAAAAATTATAATACATTTTACCAAAGTAAGAGGTTACATTTTAGGAAATCTCTGTTAATTAATTTTCAAAATTACATGCATTTGATTATTTGACTGTAAATGCAATTTTAGGATGTTTCTGTAATTCAAAATTTCAGGTTGGCTTCCTATCTCTCTACAATGCATGTTACTAATGGCAAAGACAAGCTCTTGAGGATGCCTTTTAAAAAGCTAACGCCTTCAAAGATTTGTTACCATTCCCTATTGGAATTTACTTCTCCAAGCCCAAGGAATGTTGTTACACTGAAGTCTCTCGGCTTTCTCAGTGCTGAGTCAGCTGAGCTAGCTTTTTGAGAGACTTTTTTTGAATTATACAATGTCTGGTACCGGGATGGCCACTGTTTTCAGATGGCCTTAAATGAAAAGACGTGTTTGAAGCTTGTTTGTGGTTTGTTTGGTGTCCTTTTGTTTTTAAGACCCTGGCAGCTTCTGGTGAATTTTTATCTATATTTTTGAAGAAGCCTTAGAATTTTTCAGAGTTTGTTTTGCCTTTGTGTGTTGTAGTTCTGTGCTTCTCTAATGTTTAGGGTGGATTTCCAGGACCCCAGGCCAGGATACAACTGAAAGCCTCTGAAGAGAGTCCTGTCCCTGCAACTTGGGGCCCTTACACCTTTTACCTACAGGGATTTAGTTGTCTGTGGCTTGAATTTTAACACTCAGAGGAAGTACGTATGCAACAAATTGGGAAAAGGCTAATGCAGAATATCCTCAGCACTGTAAGAGTTAAAGATCTCCCATGCCATTAGTCAGAAAAATCTACATTTTGTAGACAGTAATGATTTTTTTTTTTTTTTAAACTGTTGGTAAGGTCACCATGGGGGACAGCCTGCAGTGCTCCTGAGATGGCAGTTAAAAAGTTAAAAGATATTGCATTGAGCAATCCTCCCAGCACTCGTGTGACAAACTGATAGGGATGGGTTCATCATAAGATTTAATAAAGTTCAAAGTCATTGTCACTGGTAGTAATGTTTTTTAATTATTCTGAGACACAGTGAATAAGGGCGTTAACTAGACTTTGTATTGCAGGAATTTTGTATCATTTAGTAAACTGCTTTGTGGTATTTTCCTTTGAAAAATATCTGTTTGTGCTGAGGGGAGGGAAATTATATTCCGAATTGTATATTCTGTCCCATTCTAGATTCTCAAATGTCAGTGTGTTGCCTAGTTTTGAAAGCTTTTGAAAAGGTGGATTGCAATTTAGCGCCCATGTGTCTCCACACCATTGTACAGAATGATGACTGTACTTTCGGAACATTGTAAGGAGGGGGAAACATTATGTGAATGTTAATATGTTTACAGACTACATCAGTTGCAAAGTTATCATGGTTCCTCAACTAAATCCACTGCACTAACTCAACATTCCTGGTGTGCACAGGATATACATCAAAGCCACTCAATACACCCTAATTTCAAAGTGTTTGTGCTGCCTTAAACCAGAGTACAGACAATACTGGGAGGAAGGTCAGACCTGTCCAGTGAGAACTGAAATCTACATTACAAAAAAAAAAATCTTTGTAAGAAAATTAATTTCCATTTTTAATCACATGTGATGGAGATGAGCATTTGGAATATTCTTAAATGTTGTGGGGTGTCAATACCCAACCAGATGGCTGTAATGGAGAAATAAGGAAGGAGGGGGGTGTATCTTCACCAAACACTGAGATGCGAGACAGAAAAATAATAATAAAATTTGCATCATAAAGGCAGTCAGAACTTTATATGCACAATGTCAATCCACCAAAAATATAAACAGAACAATTTGCTTTATTAATTTCAGAGTAGTAGTTCATACAAAATTGCTTTAGAAGAAGGAAGTCCTCGTACCTCTAAGTGTGTGGTAGTGAATACATGTGATTAAAGAACTCATGTTAATCTAAAATTTGTTGAAATACACTGTTCCACGAGTGGCAGCTTGCCATGGTTTAATTCCTACAGGGAAAAGTCATACATACAGGAGGTGGGAGGGGAAAGCTTGTCATGATGCTGCTGCACTTTTTTTTCCTCATTTTGTATACACCTTAAACATGTTATTTATGCTTTTGTAGAAGGGTTCTTCAAAGGAAAATGAATTGTCGCTTAAAACGAAATAATAACTTTCAGTATCTATTATATAAATATAAGCACAGTTAAAATAGTATCTGTTTCAAGCTTTTAGTAATATCATTAAATGCAGTGAGAAAAGTTTACAAGACTTAAAACTGATAGTGTGTAGATAAATATGTAAGAATAGTAGGATCATTTCTCTTTGTCTTGACTAAATGTATTTAAATGTATTTAAAGCTTCATTACCAGGGAGGGTTAAAGTTTCATCTCTTAGAACTGTTCTCAATACAACCAGGCTGGATATCTCAGAGGAGGCTCAATAAAGCTGGAAAATTATCTCGGCCTTCTGTAAGGACACCAGAGAGCAAGAAAGCTGTTATGGCTGTTTCTGTTACTTGGGTATTTTCATTGCTTCTGTTGGATATGGAGAAGTTCTTTTCAAAAGGGAAAAAAAAAAAAAATCACACCCGTAATCAAGAAAGTATTCACTTCGTTTTTCTGTTATTCATTGGAAATACATTTTTCTCACTTGGTTCTGTCTCCTTGCAAGTAGAGGAAAGAAACTTTCTTTAGCAGTATTTACATTCTATAATACGAAGCAGGCCACTTCAACAGCTTTTTACTGCTTGCTACCCTTCTAAAGACTCATTCAACTACCTTAATAAGATGATCTTATTATGCCCTCAGTTCAACTGAATTGCTGTTGGTCACCCAACCCATTAGCAAAGGCAAAACACACAGCAATTCAGCTTGACACACTTAATGAGAATTCTGAGGCTGCTTAATTCATCAGCCTTTAACATCAGGATACTTCAGCAAAGCTTCAGTGTTATGAATGTTATGTGCTGAATCTTTTGACAATACATAATGATCCTCATCATTGAAAAGCCTGTGAATAGAATAATCTGATCAGTTCATTAAGACCAGAGAGGTCTGAACACACTAATAATGCCATTGTTTATGCTTCGAACACAGAAGACCAAATTAATTTCTGAAGTAATTCCATGAACTTTAATATAGTGTCTCCATGGAGACTTCTGACCTAAGGAAAACAAGTGTTTTGTTTCTGTGAATGCTGAAACTCCACCATGACAGTGCATTTTGTATAGTTAACCTCTTTGAGATGTATATTATTGGGCATTTGTCTAGAATGAGTTGTACATGCAATTTTGCTGATTTTGAACCACTTAAGTACTAATAGGGAAAAGTATGTAGTTCATCTCTACTGAGCTTGTTGGAGTTACACAGGTGACCTTACCATAGTCATTTTTGATAAATCATATTTTAGGGAATTATATACATGATACAACTGTAGTAAGTCTAAAGACGTTCTTTGAAACTAAAGCACAGTACTAGATCTGTTTATCTATGATTTCTCTGCTGTTGGAACAGAAATGGCAAGATAGTCAGAGAATCTGTTCTGACCTAGTGAATCTAACCTCCTTCAGGATGTGCTCCTGTGTGACACTAATCAGAACAGCTAAATTAAGTTCCTGCTCTTAATTTCTGTATAAGGACCATGGCTCTCCCCAGTGATTCTAGGGGGGGTGTACTACAACTAATTTAGATATAGTCAACATACTTCTGTCACTTCAGACTTGATGATTTCCCACCTTGAGCAACAGTTGCCATTTGAGGCAAAGGAGCTGGCAGAGACATACATCAGTTTCACAGACCAGGATAGCATTTTAATTGCCTGAGCATGCTAATTGCTTTATGAAGATTTATTAGTAATTTTTTTTTTTTGAGGCCACTGTGTAACTCTTCTGCCAAACTGTACAGCTGTTCACAGCAATAGTAACAAAACTCTGATTTTTTGCATAACTTGCAGCATTACCCTGTGAGTGATACAACTGATTACCTGACTAAGCACCTTGTAATATTTTAGGGAAATTACCATCCTGATCAATGTTACTGGAGTAATTATCAAGAGGTAAATGAAATGTGAGTGATGAGTAAATTAGCTTGAGTTGAAGATCTTAAATCCTTTATATAGTATCTGAAATCGCAGTTTGTCCACTTCTGTGAGTTGTGTGGGGGGGGTATCTTATCAAGAGGGTCACAAAATGTGAAAGGCTCTGCTTAACTTAAAAAAAAATATTAGGAGTTATTCATATTGTTTGAAGAAATAGAAGTCTTTTCTTTAAGGCTATTTCACAGGAGAGTTTTAGACAGAAATTTCTCCATTTCTTTACAAACAGAGGTCAGTGGAGCCCTGCAAATTTCTGTGCCAGTGGAGAGCAATAACATACTGAAGTGTGGTGGTCCTTAGTGAAAGGAATTTCCTTTTGGCACTTCTACCAGTCATAGTCCGAGTCCTGGACTGTTAACTTCCATGGCCATTCAGACAGAATTGACTTTATGCTTACAGAGCTGGAGCCATGCCCATGGTAACTCCTTTCTCTCCTCTGGTAATCAGAAATACAATTTAGAAAGGGTTTGTAAACCTTTCATTTTGGAGGAATAACTATTTGTCTGCCTGTCTACTCATGTCTACATCAACAAGCAACTTCTTCATCAAATCAGTGAATTTGCAGCTTAACTGAGTTTCTTAACCAAATCACTAAACTCTTCCAATAAACTAATACAAAATCTCTCCTGTTTCCCAGTGTGGAAATACATCTGGGGTAGACTGCACTTGACAGTTATAAATGTACAATTAGGAGTGTGATTTGATGCAAGAATATACAGCAATGGATTCATGATTATATTGCTCACTGTTGTCACTACTAACTCTTCCAGAAATAATTGGCATGAACGCTACTTCCTTATCTGCAAATAAGCAAAATTTTCAATGAGTTTTTTTCCAAAAGCACTGATTATAGTACTCCCTAGAAATCTGCAGACTTAAGGTGAGGAATGGTTTGTTTTCATAGCATTTACAATTAGTTTTTATTGTTCCTAGTACATTATCTCCGTGTTCTAGCTTGTGATTGTGAGGAATCAACACGTGGTAGATCAACTATTACCATGTTTCAGAAGTACTTTCCTTTGCTAAGTTTTATAGAAAATGTTTGTTGTAGAAGTGAGATATAGGCAACTGATGTATCAAAATGCAACTTTCCTGAATATCCCCGCCATCAGTCATTTCTCATCAACTTGGTTCTGACATTGGTAAACCTAGTTCTTTTAAAACTATTTTCTATAGTGTTCACTTGTAAATGGAATACACAAAACGTTTATAATATCTTAGTCCAGTTTCTCTGTGCACGCATTTTCTTTATTGGTCACACCTGATCCTGAAATACCTTTGGAGCCATGTCAAACTTAGAGCTAGAACATTTGGAGCAAGTTAGTGGTTCACAAATAGTTTTTTCATGACACAAAGCAACTGTTTTCTTCTTTTTTAATAATTTCTCCAAAGATAAGACAGGGTCTTATATTAAGTTTTGCCCCAAAATGTATTGCTTTTTTACATGTATAGATGCCTGGACACTATTTAAATTAACCTTTTTTATGAACTGTAGCTAGGGCTTATTTTTTGAGTAGGGCTTATATTTCAGACATATTCAGAAATTCTGAAAAATCATACTAGGGCTTATTTTGGGGGAAACAGGGTAGCGCATGGAAGTCAATATCCTCATTCTTCCTCTCTAGTCATAAGAGAGACAAAGGTTCTGGATACTTGAATTACAGCCTAAAATATGCATTCTCACTCTATATAGAAACAATAGGATATGTTTCTTTGACTTACAGCTTGACTTTATTCATAAATGTACATTTTTGTAGTATTTTTGAGGAACAATATTGCAGACCTATGGAGAAATAAAAGTTTGACTGATTTTGGGAAGACCTGCCTTGATCTTGGCATAATCAGCAAAGTAGCACAGGATTAATTTTCTTCTTACTTAGACTTTCCAATTTACTAATTTTATGCAAAAATAAGGCGCCTATCCAAACTAAGTAAAATATCATTTTTCCTCAGTGTGAATCATTACAGACATTTCCTAATTCCTCTTTCCTCACCTGAATCTAGTGTGAAGATTTCAGTCAAGTTTCCCCTGCCCTGTTAGAGTGTGTGCTCATTCAGATATTTCATTCTTGACAGATAGAAATTAAAATGTCAATCTCTACAGTTATTTTCCTCTTTCCCCAAAAAAGTGACAGAGATGGAAGGGTAACCATGATCTGAATGAAATATTTAAGGGATTTCTTTAGTGAAACAAAAAAGAAGGAATAGCTCAGACAAGATTTTTGAAGAGGTAAGGCATGAGATTGTTTAGATCTCTTTTCCTTACTGGGCTTTTTCTCCTCAGAAATAGGGTTGTAGCAGGCTTTGTCCGAGACACTATGACTACCACCCACAAGCAAAATGGGAATATTAAAGCAAAGAAGCTGACATGCTGCTTCCTCATCACAAAAGGTTGAAAATAAAGATAAAAGCTGTTACCTGAAATGTAATCCTTTGTATGAGAGGTCCTTGCTTTCATAGTCAGGCTGCAACCAAATGATATATTCAAAAGCCAAGTGTTAAATCTTCTGTGTAAATTAGCAGTTTCCCCTATTTTTATTAGTGGTTTTGTTAAAAGACACATACTTTTTCCAGTGAAGCAGTGTTCTAGCAGTGTATAAACATTTTCATTCCTAATGAAATTGATTGATTTTTCTGAAAAAAATACTATTTTCCTGCACTATGCAATCGCTGCTTCTTTTCAGCAGGCTTTCTCCCTGATAAATGTATTTTAGACATATTAATATGTTACAGTTTTCTTTTTAAACACACCATATGAGGTTTTTCCAGTGCAATATGCTAGATGAATTCATATTTAATTTATATAATACACAGAAAAGATTATGATAAAATATTTCATGTAAGATGTGATAAAGATGTCACCCATTGTTCATTTATAATGTTTTTCATTGTAGGCTACATATTTAGGTCAGATTAAATTGCAAGGAAAATAATTACTCAAATATCAGTAAGAACAGTGTTTGTGCTATGCCGAATGAAAGACTTCCGTTCCTAACTAGAAAAAGTTTTAAATGCAGAATGGATTTGAAGTTACAATTATTCCTTAAATAGTTTTTCTCATTTGTAGAATTTGCAGGATAATTCTTAAGAACACCAAGATTAAATGTTCCCCTAGGGTGGCTCTCATATGCCCTAACACACTGACACCAGTGAAAAAAAGAAAACTTGCAGTGCTTTGGAGAACAGCTAATCCCAACTGCTGAGTCCTGTGATGACAAAATGAAATTAATAGCCTTTTCTCCCCTTGAAAGAGCTGAAATAGAGAGAATTCATTTCAACTAATCACTGTGAGTTATATATACCAGATAATATTTCATTTTTTTTGTTTGGTTACACCAATGGAATCTCCAGGAGTTATAAAGGGTAAATAAATTAAGGCAAATATTTGGCCTCTTGGCTTTGTGTTTTCAGTGAAGATAAAGATTTATTTTCCTTCAGTGTAACTATTGACCCCCTCTTTGTTTTGGTCAATACTTAGTTCTTGACTCAATTAATCTCAATAGATACCCAAACAAAGATCAATATTTATTTATTGAAATCAGTGGGAATTATGCATACGTGGGGAGCAAATAATGGATTTCCAAGAATTTTCTTTTACCGGCTTACTTAAATTTCTGAAAAACACCGCTTGTCAGTGGAATTAAGTAGCATCTCTAACCATGTCAGGGATATTAAAGCACGTGAAATTGTCCGTATTACTTTTAAATTTAAAAGTTTGACCTTTGTGTGTTCTAAGTAAGAGGGTATGAAGATTTCTTAGGAAGACAGAATAAGAGGTTTTTGCAAGATACTCTGGTTGCCTGCTTTGAGACTTGAAATTAATGTGTTCCCAGCATAGTAATGGTTTTCCCTTCTAGTCCTTGGCCCTCATTTACCAAGTGTGGGAAAGAGAAGCTGTTGTACTGTGCAAGTTTGTAGCTTTTTTCGATGTTCCTAAGAATCCTTTTTCATTGCAGGAGAATTGTTCACACTGTTTTCCAGGTTGACTTTTAAGGCACTTCTTCAGCTGCACATTGTTATATGCTTTCTATTCATAGCTCTTTGGCCTGCTAGGGAAGAAATACACCGAACCCCACCACCCCACCACAGGAAGCAGCTGAGGCTGCAGTCATCTTCACAAGACAGTTAAATGCAGTTACACAGACCCATCACTTGCTTGAGTTGCAAGTAACAAATATTGAAGGCAAGCTGAAAGCAAACTGCTTGTGGAAAAGTTCACCAACTAAATTTATTCAAAATATGGGCAAACGCCTAAAAAATGTATTTTTCCTGTTAACGGGCTGAATTATTTGTTGCCAAATAATTGTGTTGCTTAGTGATCTGCAGAGCAATTAACCTGTCGCTTCACACACTAGTTTACTAAATTTTTTCTAATTTCCCTTCATATTAAGCCCCGGTTGTTAATTTCAAGATATTTGATATTTGTTTAATATTTCCTGATAAAATATTTAAAACGTATCTTCTTCAGAAACTCATTGATACCAGAGAAATTCTGATATTCCTATCAAAAATATTCTTAGAATATAAGGAATCTGTGGAGATGATGTGGTCCTACCTCTGCCCAGAGCTGGAGCATGTCCAACTGGGTCTTGAATATCTCCAAGGATGGAGACTCCACAATCTTTATGGGTATTTTCCTCAACGTTAGTACAGAGCCTACAACATTGGATAAATATAAAGGGAACACAGTTTTTTCACCAGAGAACAGACAGAACACTGTCAAGCAGGGAATCTCTCATTGCTTTTCAGGCAGAACTAAATTTCTGCAAAGTGGGCAGTATGCTTGCTTATTTTAGCTCAGCCATTAGCTGAAGTTTAAATATCATATTTAAAAGAAATCAGACGTGGCATTTTAATAAAGAGATAGAAATTGATAGGAAGAAAACCAAATATTTGTGTAGCCTTGCTTTATCTTTCACACAATATTTGGGACCTCCAGAAGCAGTCGTGGTGCCTGCTTGTTAAAGAGCACACACAAGCCCGAATGTCAAGTGACATTCCAGATAAAAATAATAAAAACCTTCTGATGTGATAAAGGTGCCTATTCTTTAAATAGAGATATCCTTTCTGAAAGCTGGATGATAAAAGGTTTAAGATAAGATTCTGTCGTTTCTGTTTACCCAGCTAACCAGTCAGGCTTTAGTATTACTGCTCCTAAACAGCAGTGCAGCACCATGAGGGCATCTCTGCCTTCATGTGGATGATGGTCTTGCTTTTGAAGCAAATCTCTGTATCATCCCCACTTACTGTTCCTGGGTCCACATTACAGAAAACTTTCAGAGTATGAATTCCTTTCAGCTGAAATGAAACTGGAAAATACACCTGTAGAGAATGCTTCATGCGCTCCAGCTCTGAAAGATATTCAGTCCATGGGATCAGAAGTCATCCAAAGTTTTAACGAACAAACAGACTGCCGCTTGGACAAGGACAGGTTGTCAGGAATTTGTTGCTAGGTAGTGGAAGTCCTGTTTGGAAATCGGAAATCCTTGTACTCTCTGCTTTGCTCCAAAACAGGGAAATTAACAGCAGAATTAAAAACCCCAAAGAACTGAAAGATTTAACAATTAGTAAATTATCTCTTTTTAGATAATGCACTTTAGTTCTATTCTTTTAAGGAGCTGCCATATAATAGAGCTATCCAAATAAAATAAACTTTGCAGTCCCAAATAAATACATGTTAAGTATGTTACCTTTCTCTAGATGGTTGATTTTGACTTGATCTGTTTAAATTCTCTTCAGAAAGCAGTTAGTCATAGACTGTCAACAAGTAAAAACAAGACTGTAATTATTAACTCATAGGGATATGTTGCTGTTCATAATTAGATATAGATATGATATCCAATTTTATAATTTCATTAAAATGTTCAAGCAAATTACAGCCTTGTAATAACTCAATAGCAGTTTTATCTTTGATATTATCTTTGTTGCTAGTTAATATTGACATAACATCTTCTTGTAAAAATGGTTATCTTTCTAATCAAATCTAGTACATGGCTGGGAGAAAATGTGTGCTAATGAAGAAGCAATGCATACTGGAGGTGTTTGAACAGTTTTACTTTCAATTAAAAAAAAAAAAGAAGAAAAAACCACCCACTGGACCCATTATTAATCCAAAGCTATTTATGTACAAGCATCTGGCCACCTACATACCAGTCATCTTTTGGCATTTATTTCTGATGCTGAATAAGTACAGTTACAATGGGATTTTTTTTTTTTTGATTTTTTTTTTTTTTAAATCCAAGCTGCTGGTATCACAGGTACTGAATGTTCCCATAGCGCTATGACTTGCAAGCAGATGGTGTGAGTACAGTAGGAGAAAGTAGGATGAAAATCCCGTTCAGACACTGGGCTGGGACACTGGTGAAAGCAAGTGCCAGGCTTGTATGTTTTAGAAGAGATCTTGTCCAAAGGTACTCAACAGGGGTTTTTTTGTTTGTTTTGGGTTTTTTGGGGTTTTTTTTGGTCTGGCCTTTTTTTTCTGTGGCACCCAGATTCTGGCACAATATTTACTATTACGCCCTTTGCTACAGTATCCTTGTTTGCCTGGTCCTAATTTTCATTTGGGTAATTTAAATAACTACTTTCAAGCAGCGAGTCTGATGGAAAGGTTTAGGCAACTCTGAATAGATGGTGTCTGGTATGTCTCTGCTGTTTTCTTCTGGCTTCACTTCAGTAGGTTGCTTTGGAGTTGTATCAGAAGGGAAAAAAAACGAGGGAGGTTGTTCAAAGTCTTCACCAGTTGTACCAAACACAAAGCGTGTGATATTAAGGATACCCTTACAAGTTCTTTTAAAGTAATTTTTTCCCCAGTTAAATTATTTTGAGATACACTGCAAGTGACACATATTCAGTGTATCTGTGGGGGGATGATGTTAGATTATGGTAGAAGAACGTGAGCCTAGTGAGAGTACCAAGGACAATAGTCCTACTAACAGTCCGGAAGAGCAAAGCAGATTACAGAGAGAACACGGCAATTTAAAAGTTAAAAAATACCCCTTAATATCAGGTGTGATTGCACCACTGACTTTTCCCTCATTCATGTGATTATTCAGTATTCTGCAAACTTCTGTTCCCAAATCTCAGTGGTAGTGGCGCTAAGAGAATCTCCTAACTCATTTTATATTTCTCGTTCAAAATTCACCATGTGTGTTTGCATCTGAACCCCAATAACTTGATCTTTCAGCTGGCCTTCCAGCCAAGCTGCTCACGGCCTCAGCTTCTAGAACTGGGTAGGACGAGGTATGTACAGCACAGCTGTGCCAGACAACGCGTGTGTGTTTTATTATAAAACTGGTTGTGATGGCAAAGGATAAGTGGTAACATCTCCAATTGTTGATCATGGACATATCTGTTTAGCTCTCATTACTGCTGTACTGAAGCCTCGATCCTCAATGTCTGATGCATTGGTAAGAACAGAAATATGAAAAAAAATTAGTCTGGGAAGAAGCCAGTTGAATTAAATTTACTGGCGTGATTATATCAGATAATGACTTAGAATTGTATAACCTGTGACTGGCTAAGAGAAGGTAATTACTGTTCCAGCCAGGAAAAATAAAGAAGTATTCAGCAATATTTTTTCAGACCCTCATGCTGAAAGACCCATTGTATGGCCACCACAGAAAAATCTGAATAAATATTGTCCCATTCTGTTAAAAATGAAAGAGGGTAATATGCTGTAGAACATGGAAACAACACAGTATTGAGAGAAGGAAAGAAAGAGACAGCAGATGCTGTTTTCCAGACTAAATCTCCTCTGATGCACTCCAGGGACCTCATTTAATCAAGCATCATTCTCACACTTCATCACGTATATTATTCAGAAATGATGAAGAATTCTGGGAATAAATTAGTCATTTATTTCAGGATAAATGGTTTTTAAAATTTATTATTATTCAAACTATTTTGAAAAATTTAGTTTTTCCTTTATTTCTCCCAGAGGACTCCCAGCTCAGCTTAATCAGAAACTGCCACTTGCAGGGTCCTGAAGGTCAGGACCCTGACTCTCTTTGTGAGAGTCATTTTTCTGGGACATACCTTCTTCTGTTATTGCATTCTATCTGCCTCTGATTATCAGATTTAAAATGTTTCTTTTGGTGTATTCTGACTTAGGGGAATGTCTACACTGATCCTGTGATAAAAAAAGAATTTATTTTTTTTTCTGCATCTGTGCATAAAAGTAATTTAACATAAGAAGGACTCTCTCCCAAAATAATTTCCTTTTTTCCCCTCACGTCTTGTTGACTGTTGGTTTTCCCTACCCTTTTACATTATCCACTGCTGTTTACCTTTAGCACTTTGCTTGTCAGTTTTATAATAATGGTGCAACATAACTTGACACTGTCGAGGTAAATGTATTCAACACTTTCTTTAAGACCTTATACAAGCTGATACTTCTCCAGGATGGATTCTGTCATATTTAATCACCCAGAGTGGTGTCTTATCTCCCTTGTTAAGGGGACTACCAGGAGCTGCTACCCAGCTGCTGTAAAGTATCAGAGCACGGCTTTTGTGGGAAGATCACATCTTTGTAAATGGTAGCTCTATTTTTCAATTATTTTCGATAGAGGGATTTCGATTAGGTTAATATAATTTATACACTCTCCATACATGGCGATGTCTGGGTGAGAAGTGGGACAGCCATGTGATAAACTGCATTTGTCCTGTACTGTGTCTCTTCACTCTGCACCTGATCTACCCCTGGGCACTTCAGGCCCCTGCCAAGCGTTATATAGTCCAAGAGGAAAGTATGCATTGTAAGTACTAAATTATATTAGCTTTAGCTTGAAAATGCAGGCAGTGAAGAAAGGTTCTTACAGAAAGATTTCACCCTTTTGTATGTGTGTGTATTTTATCCGTATCTATATACATTTACTTTCATTCAGATGTCAATATTTTTTTGCCAAAATTGCCTAGCCTTTACCAGAAATTAACTTTTTCTATTTTTAGTCAAAAATTATTTTATTATTTTAAAGGAGAATAAATGCTGACTTTTGGAAAGAAAAAAGAAAAATTTCTATGGATTTCCTATTAACAGTAGAATCGTAGAATCATTTCAGTTGGAAGAGACTCTCAGGATCATTGAGTCCAACCATAACCTAATGGCAGCACTAACCCATGTCCCTAAGAACCTCATCTAAATGGCTTTTAAACCCCTCCAGGGATGGTGACTCCACCACTGCCCTGGGCAGCCTGTTCCAATGCCTGGCAACCCTTNAGTTCCCTCAGCCGCTCCTCATCAGACTCGTGCTCCAGACCCCTCACCAGCTTGGTTGCTTCCTCTGCTCTCTCTCCAGTATTTCAATGTCCTTCTTACGATGAGCGGCCCGAAACAGAGCACAGGATTCAAGGTGGGACCTCACCAGCGCTGAGTACAGTGGCACAATCACGTCTCTAGTCCTGCTGGCCACACTATTCCTGGTACAAGCCAGGATGCTGTTGGCCTTTTTGGCCACCTGGGCACACTGCTGGCTCATATTCAGAAAACATTCTTCCACGGAACTTAAAACAGGAAAATATATGGATAATTTTTAGTCAAGTCATTGAACCTTGATGGAAGTTGAAGTGATGTATTACGAGTTAGTAGTGAGCAACAGGCATTAACTCTGGGACACTTCTGTAGACTGTGAAGGTGCTTTGCAGCCCACCTTCCTTGTCATTCAAACATTTAGCTGAATGTATAGGTGAATATAGATGAATGTTCAGCTATTTGTATAAGAGCAGCCCAGCCTGCCAGCCCTGGTTTCCTTCCTGCAGAAAAGGAGGAGCAGGAATGAGCAATTATTTGTTTTCAGGCTTTTTACTGGCAGCACTGAGAGACGATGTGGCTAAAGCAGGCATCTGACCCTGAGAGCAAAGATTCCAGAGACCGGATGGAAAAATTCTTAATCCTTAATATTTGCAATGCCAGGTTAGTTTGCACATATTAATAATAAACTTCAAAGTATCCTGCCCCTGTTATGTGCTTAGGATGCTCCTCCTTCATTTAGCAACCTCAGGAATTAACAGAACAACCAGAAGTTTTAAGATCCAACTGAAAAAAAAAAAAAAAAAACTAAAAATTAAGAACTGTGTTGAAAATCCATGTAGAATTGTATAACTAGTTGCTTCCAAATGCTCAATTATTGTAAAAACCATGGCCTATTCCTGGAGAGCCCTGGAAGGGACTGGTAGAGCAGTTTTGAGTTCCGTTTCATACAAGTTTTCTCTCTGTATCTTGTCACATCTGTTTTTCCATCCTTTCATTCCCTGTCCTCTTTTTTCAGATGACAGAAAGCTCTCAGCATGTCAAACATTGCCCAAAAGCAACAATTTTTGTTGTTTACAATAGTGGATGACCAGGAACTTTAGAGCAGAATTATGAACTTCACATGCTGTAGTGTGATGACTCACCATAAACCCAGTTCCATTCTTTAAAATAAAGATGGATCTTTTTAATGGGCTTTCTCATTATTATTTCAGGACAACAGTCTTTAAAAAGCCCTCAGTGTGAGAACCCAATGGGGACTGCACCAGAGAGATGTAGGAAAACAGTATTACCTTGCAGTTACTCATGTGTGCTGTGATTCACTGCAATGAACTTCACGAATGAGAAATCTGTGTAGGTGATACAGTGTTTTAATGAACTACGTGATCACATTAAAAGATCACAGTTCAAATCCTCATTAAACCTACATTCTACAAGCAAAATGAGAAGATATTTAACAATATGTGCTGTGATATCATAAAAGTTCAGTCCAACTACACGGTGTAGGCTTAGAAAATATTAATGCAAATTTGTGGCGCGTATTATAGGATATTTAATACCTGTGTATAGCATATTTATCCAGCAAACTTCTAGTATCTAATGAAATGCAAAATGTAGGAATCTGAAAGTCTTCCAGCTGTCAGACTTTCCATGCCTGGAATCCAAAACAAAAGAGGGGAGAGGTGCAACTTGGCCTTCTTTAAACAATAACTTGGTGCTTCTAGGCAAAAAGAGTAATTTTCTTCCCTTCCCAGAGCCAAGAGATTAAAATCTTCATTTTTCAAGCAATAAGCCAACTGCTTAGTCATAGTGCAAGGCTCTAAAGAAGTATTCCCCATTCCTCTTGTGACAGTGTGCCGCTAGGAAGGGACAGTTCGAATATCATGGAGCAGTGAAAAAAATCCCAGGCAGGGCCACACTTACACCACCTACTGAATAGAGAGGACATCAGGCTCCAAACACTCGGCACGTATGTTTAAACCTATGTTTAAGTGATAAAGTGATACGCAACTTTTAGGTTAGGAGTCCAAACTAAGAGAGTTGTATTCTCAACACTGCTCGTCAGTATAGGAGTTGGTGTGTAACAGACAAATATTACTGTCAAAAACAGTGAAGACATCCTGGGTTAAACTAGTTAAATGAGCACATCTCACATAAATACAACTTTTTGTCTTATCTGTGATTTTCCTCTTCATCTTTCCCTCAACACAGCACTTATCAAAGTTATTTTTCTTAGTTTTACAGCGTTTTTCATGATTAAAGCATTTATATTTCTGAACTTTGTCCTCTCTAAAAAAAAAACCCGAGTGATTAGATTAGAAAGCGTAAATTCTAAAAGTAGCAAACTAAATTTAATATGAATGTTTCATTAAATGAAAACTGGTGTTAAATTTTAACTCTTGAGAGGTATTTGTAACACCATTTTGGTGAATTGTGGGATTTCACAAATATAACATCTTACTACTGCGTGCAGTGGCTATAAAAAGGAGGAAAATAAGCAAAAATCGCACTTGAACCAAATTAAACCTAAATCCTTCCTGTGCTAGGATGAAAGGCAAACTACATTTTGTTTTTATTGCGCTTCACCTGATTTAATTCCCATTCTCAATTTGCAAAATACCTCCCAAAATATGGCCAGTCCTCTTTGCTCTTGCCTAGATAGATTTTTGATCTTGTGACATTACAGCTCCATGTTAAGATCAAAAGGGATACAGATGTCAGAAACCGAAACACCGGTGTTAACTGCACTGGAAAATTTAAGGCAGCATAGGCGGAGTGAAACATGTTATTTCTACGCTCCATCTCTTCAAGCACACAGTGGTAGTTACAACTACTTGTAGCCTCCCCTCACCAATGTTGTGCCTTTCTTCACCATCATCTTATCCTCACATAATAACATTTCTAGTTGTAGTCTTCAGTCTTACTGCTCTCAGCAGTGGGACTCCTCAAGGAAGTGGCTTTGGGGATGCAGGGGGCAAAAATGGAACTGACCAGGATTTGTAAAGTCACAGATCGTCACTGGCATCAACTGCTTTAGATCCACTGGTGGCTTTGGGAGGTCGCAAGGACTGCAAACGTTTTTCAGGACTGAACACCTTACCCCTGGCCTCATCAAGATGTGAACAGTGGCTTACAGCTGAAAGTTCCCATTTTCTAATATTTATTCCTGAGCCTTCTATTTGCGCTCCTGAGGAGAGGTGGGGAAGGGAGGGAGGGATTTAAAGCTGCCTCTTGAGCTAAGTTAGTCT
This sequence comes from Pampusana beccarii, assembly GCA_013399365.1. NCBI lineage: Eukaryota > Metazoa > Chordata > Aves > Columbiformes > Columbidae > Pampusana > Pampusana beccarii. Next base: position 503,573 of record VWYH01000649.1, on the reverse strand, counting down.
GGTGGTGAAAAGTTCACCACATCTTTGGATATTCTGAGTTTCCCTGAGCTCAGAAAAAATCATTTTGAGAAAGAAACAATTTATTTTGTCGTAGAAAGGAAAAAATGTTAGGTTGCTAAGGTTTTATACAAGTTTATACAAGTACAGTGTCACAAGTACTGAATCCATACAACTCAATCACTTTTTTTTTTTTAATTGGAAATAAGCCTTTGGCTCCCCTAAAGGCTTTTCAAGTTTCCCAGAAATATGATAAACCAAAAATGTATTGCAACATAGCAGAAGAAAGTAAGTATGAAGAGAGGTGATGATGGTTAGCATTGGGTAAATATGAGCTGAATGGTCAGATTTAGAAGTCAGATGCTTTGGTTATGTCTAGTAGATTTGACCACAAAACAAAACCACTTCACATGGACACGTTAAAACAGTGATTGTAATGCTGAAATTTCTTAGACTTTGTGCTTGTGATTTGCAGTAGGATTAGGTCACCATTTTGCTTTATAAACTAAGCACTTTATGTACAATGCATCACTTTGATTTTTGTTAGTTTGAAAAAAAAATGAATAATATAATCTCTCTGATAAGTGCATATTTATTTACATGTTTATGAATAATTTATCTAGTTCTTTCTGAATTAATGAACGCCAGGTAGCTCTACAGTGAAAGACAGAGAACAGTTATTGAAGCCAACCTTATAGCAAGTGCACATTTGTTTTTTTGGCATACCTTCAGTGGGTTGCATCATTCAAGGAGGGAAACAACTTTCCTGCCCTGCTGCAATGGTTTTACCTGCATCTCTTTGTGAGCTGCCAGTTTTATTAATACAGTTGCTTTCTATGGGAGTGTGGTGGAGTACCACGGATGGAAACCACATCATTGCTTCTTTACCAAATATTAATCTGACACATGATTGTATCCTGGACTCAGAAGATATATTCCTTACTGAGATTGTGTCCTTTTCTGTGTTTAAGAAATTTCAGTTTACAGTAGCCTAAACTTCCACTAATCTTAAGGATAAAGATAACACTATTTCTTCTGTGGCCAAGGCAGGAGGAAATAATGTGGCCATCAGGATATTATTTGCTCAGGATATTGTTGCCATGGTCCAGTCAAGGCTGATCTGGAATTTGTCCACTAGAATTTATAATGGAAAGTGATATATGAGAGAGAACCACAATACATTAATCTGGAGTCAAAACACACTGAGCCTGTCAAAATATTAGCATTCTATGCATTCTGCTTTTGTCTTAGACTTTTGTTTCTGAGAATCTTGTGGCCAGCTCCAAAGAAAACATACAACCTTGCTGACAGAATTAATATTTGGAATTTGTGAGAAAATAAAACAAGCATGTTCTCCAAGCAGACCCCTTTATGTGCAAAGCTCCTCTTGCTTATCGCTGCCCACTCAAACATGCCAACACCTACTGTATTTAAAATCCCGTATGACAGGTTTGTGGGTATCCAAATTGTTCCCAATGATATGTCATGCTGAGTGTAATTATTAAATGTAAGAATTACTAGCACCGTGTACACCTAATGCTCTTTCACTTAGCAGATGGCTTATGAATATCTGGGATGACTTGGTAGCCCTGAGATGACTCAGACCTCAGCTATCTGAACACATGGCTACCTGTCATCACCTGCGCTGGGTCTGAGAGCTGCTTTAATAACCAGCTTTAAAAAGATTTTCTGTTCTTTAAACAGCATATGCCACCAGCATATTTTTAGTGAAGTATGAAAACCACAGATGTAAACTGTAGTCTGAGCTTCCAGTGGCCAGTCTTTTTTTCTTTTAATGGTATTACCTCAAGCCTTTGTATAACTTCAGTTACATTGCTTGTTGGATCAATATCATCTGTCTGATAAAGAATGACATCGTATCTTAAGTACATAAATCCGTTAGAAGATCCAAAATGTGAATCCATTTTGTGCCCACCGTTCCCATGCACATCTGTTTATTTACATGTTTGGAATGGATTACTTACTGCTTTCTATTTCTTGCTTTCTCACTCATTTTCTCACCTCTCACTTTCTCTCGCTTTCCTGTTCTTTCTCTCTCTTTTCCTTCTCATCTCCTCTCCTGTTCTTGAATAGTCAAACAACCTGCTGCTCTGTCATTTTCTTGCTTTACCATGCCTCACACAGTACTAAATTCTACACCTATTTGTTTCTTTCCAGTAAGTTTTATCTTCTGTGGCTTGCTTCGTAATAATACCTTTATCAGAGACCATGTAAGTTCTGTAAGTTTTAAAATCTGTAGTGTATTGATCTATTATCCCAAACAGTTCTGGCCAGAAATGAGTCAATTATGTGTTTTGTACAATGGAAGTCACAACCAAATTAGGTTTTCTAAAGGTGAATGTATTCCAAGTCATTAACACCATTTTTTTTTGCATGTGCAGGAACAACAGTGATGGTCAGTAAATTAAAAAAAAATATTTCTTACATTGTAGCAACATTTCCCATGGAATTTAAGTGCATACTACTGATCCCTAGTCAGGTATAAAGCAATGATGAGTTCTATTTCATTGTATCGTTTAGAAACTCAGCTGCAACTCATTGTAAAAGGGCAGTATACTGAACATAAAAATTTCAAAAAGAAATCCAACCAAACAAAAAACCCACCGAAAGCAAACCAACCAAACAAAAAAACCCAACTGTGCTACAAACTGCAGGAATCAGGATTCACATTTTCTTGCACTATTTACAATTGTTCAAGAATTTACATGTTGACAACATATCCTTTATTGAGCACAAATATATACTGAAGTGTGAACAGAGAAAAAAATTTAAAAAGTGAAACAGTTCATGGAAAAGACACTTGAGCAAGGGAGTTGGTAACAAAGCCAAGAACTAGCTTGGACTTTCATTTCCTGAAGTTTCTGTGAAGCTCTGTGTGAGTGTCTTATTGGCAGTTTGTCATTAAATTTAATTAGTCCTAACTGGATCGTTTTTATGCAGCATTTTTGTGTCACCATGGTAGTGTAATATTGTTACAATCCGGGAACGCTGTGTGTTCCCACAATACATGGGATCGCGCAGAAAATAAAAGTGTTTTGAAAATGCAGAAGAAGTTTCTCTCCATTAGCTAGCGCTAGATACACATGGATTCTTCATTAATTAGCAATATTTAACACAGTTGGGCGACTAAAAATGGAAGCAAAGCAAAGCATATGGGTGTCAGTCTTGAGCTGGTGTAAACTTGCGCAGTTTAATAGGAAATTCAATTGAATTTCCCATATTTAGAGTTGCCAAAGGTCTGACTCCTTATTTATGATTGCTGCTTATGCCAAAGGAGTTTCCAAGAACTCAGCAATGAGGGCACAGGAACTCCATAAATGCTTGATTAGTCAGGATGTAAGTTTGGTTTTGAATTCCACACAGAAATTTCTGTGGGTTTTTTGCCATCTTCCTTCTCACAATGATCGTGTAAGAGGCCAGGAAAGAGATTTTACTGTGCATTTTTCTTTGGAAGGAAAATACATTATCCGCAGACCAAGGAGGAATAAATACATCTTAGAAGCAACTTGCTGAGCTAGTTGTGGGTTTTAATCATTATTAGAGACAACACTGATTGTGTTATTTTAACACTCTGTGTATTCCCCAGTCACAAACACCAGTATTTGCTCCCATGTGCCTCGATGGTTTCAGGGTTTATGCACGTTTAAAACATCTTCTCAAATTATGTTTTTTGTGCACCTGCTACATTTTTCTACACCTTCCCTCTTCCAAGGCTGCTTCATCTGAGCCTTCAGCACCCACCTGTGCCTGCAGAAGTCAGGGATGCTATTACTCCATCTGGTCTTACTTTGCCTTTGGCTTTAAAAAAACCCCAAAAAACAACCCCAAAAAACCCCACTTGATCCATACAATGTTTTGTATGGAGAGCAAAACCCACAGTAGTTAATATGGTTCTTGGCAGAGCTGTAGTATCATGAGAACACTCAGAAAGCTCCCGAGTGTTTGACCCAAACACGTTGCATGTGCTGAGCTCTACATGCAGCTCTGTAGGGTCTTGGTCACAGCCAGGCCCCCATCATCATGGTCACAGTGACACTGCTTTGCACCTGGCTCTACGTTGAGGACTACACTCTCATTTCTACAGGGGTACTATTTCCCTACTGCCCTGCATAAAGTACTCCACTTACGGGTTCATTCCTGCTCTTTCACTGAGAAAAAAAACAGATGTGCTATGGCGTAGACTAATAATCTGTTTTGTTTTTTTTTTTTTAATTTTCCGTCAAAAAACCACCCACATATAATTCTGTAGATGTCTTGTAAACTGCTTTTGGTAAGCTGTTTTTTTTCATTTTACATATTAAAGGCCTATCGTATTATCATTAGTGCAAGAACAGCAACCCAGAAGGAAGACACTAGAAGGAAAGTAATTTTTTTCCTATCTGTAAGTAAGAAAAAAGAAAAACAATTGAGGTATGTGTGTTTCTTAATAGTGATTTGCACACATGTGCCGCAGATCTCTGTTGTTACAGTGGGTTCTAATGTTTCTCTGGAGAAATCAATTATTTCCTCTACTTACCTACGTTAATGGTGTGTCAATGTAATTTATGACATCCAAGCACCAAATTGCAGGGAAGTGTGGTAATGCACTGTAAGTTGTCTGGAATTGTCAAGTGGTACCAGAGATATTCTCCACATTTGAGTTGTAATCCCAGTTCCCTCCTGAGGCCTGAAAGCTCGTGGGAATCTCCAGCTTCATCAGTCAGGTGTTTCTGGCTACGATCAAAAGTGGTAAATGAAGTTTCTGCAATCTGTGCTTTAGAAACATAAAGGAGCAGATCCTTAGCTAGCGTAAATTGTTATACGTCCACTCACTTCTACAAACCTATTCTGTGTGATACTGACCACAACATCCTCTTAAAGGCAAATCATGGCTGAGTATTGAGGAGTCGCGCTGGTAACTGAAAATCTGAATTTAAACATTCAAAATTTGTGGAGAGTTTAGATCTGCACGGAACCTGTCTCCTTCAGACCTCTGTCTATCCCGTTTCAACCCTTATTTGCATTGAGCACAATTTGTATTCCAGGATCATTCAGGTTACAAGTGTTTAGGAGACAATCTCATTAGAATCTGGTTTGGCTTGAAATTGTTGTTGCTTTTCTCAGCTCCGAGTTGTTTATTGCTCTCAAGTTTAGCAGACTTTTGTTTATACATTTCTTAGTGTGAAAATGCCATGTGTTGGATTTTGGCCAGGCTAGAGACAGTCAGAAGTGGTTTTAGTTCATTGTTCGTCATCCCGCATTGTACTTACAAAATCTTTGTCCAACTCTTAGTAGACACAAGCGTCTCTTCATAAAATATTACAGCACATTTAGCATTCATTGGTGATTGCAATGATGGTGGAGCAAAACCAAAGTTTCAACAACCACCTTTTCCTTCACTATAAATATGTTGTTTGTAGGATTTATTCTTGGCACTACTATTTACATATTTACTCTTTTTGTAACTGTAGTGCTTAGGAACTTTTGTCAGAGAGAAAGAGGTTTTTTGGCAGTTCTCCCAGAATTTGCCAAGAAAAAATGATTACTCATGCAAGTTTTTACAACTTCTTAACATAACTTCTTTCTATTTAACGGATCACATTAGAACATTTCATTCAAACTGATCACACAATCCCAAGGATTTTTTAACTCACTTTATACAAAAGGGACATTACAATTCTAAGGTTTTTAAAATAAGGAAGAAAAAGAAGAAAAAATTGCTGGCTTAAAAGAAAATGTAGAGTTTGAAAACCAAATTCAAGGAATTTTATCAAAAGTAAAAATGGAAAGCCATAGATGCTGATTTTCCTTTTGTCTTTTCAAAGGGTGTATCTTGTTCCCAGAAAGCATTTATTCACATTTGAAAGTCAGACTATGGAATAATACTTCACTGAAGGCCCATAACATTTAATTAGAAAAATATTTAAAAGCAGAATATCGCCAAATCTGAGAGAAGACCACGGTTTTGCATGAAAACTTTGTCTTGGGCCCATACTGTTTTTCCATTAGCTCATCAGTGAACATAACTGATTCACATCTCCTGTCTCCCTAAGTTAAACACCACAATTACTTGAATATGAAATATCTATTTGATTTAATGATTAAAAATTGTATTAATTTTCTTCATTACAAAATATGCTTAGGCAAAACATCAATACTGAATTTAAAGTGTCTAGCAGCTAGGAAATTCAGCTGTCTGTGTTTTAGGCACGGTAATCCAGTGTGTTGCAATATCATCAGCATGAAACCAGGCAAGGCTAGCAGGTTAAGTAAGAAACCATGAGAAGCTCATTGACTCTGGAGAGGTTACAAGCACGATCTCTTCAGGACCAATGCAAAACAAATTTTCTGTCACTTGACACCTTGACACTATTAGTGTATTTATGCAATTGTATTTGTAATTATGAAAAGATTGTTTATATAGCTATATTGATATACTTGAGGTTGTCTGTCTTTCAACATTAGTAAGAAAGCTTCTTATGTTTCCTTCGTATTTCCATTCTCAAAGATCGTAATGGATAAATATCAACTATAGCATAGTGTCTTCATCAATGTTCATTGCTAAAAAGATAGGAGGAAATTTGGCAACACTGAGACAGCTGTCGCATAATTCATAGCTCTTATTATTCACCAATTCCAAGTCAAATTTTAAGTAATTAGTTTTGTCTGTCTGTTTACCCTTAGCATACATGCTTGACGCCCCACTTAATTGCTGCATTTGCCCGTATCTCAGCACGGTACTTCTGTCGATTTTCTGTTCTGAAAGGACCTGCCTGCTTCATCCTCATCACATCACTAACACAAAGTGCTAGAAAAGATGCTAAAAGAGCCTCTGCATTGTGCCTGTGTCGCACTGTCAGTCTGGGTAATTCCCAGATGGGTAATTCCCAAGTGGGAGCTGCATGCCTGTTTCCAAAAATCTCCTTCTATTGTATGCCGTAAGATCGGTAGACAGTAATTAAAAACTTGTGACAGGAAAAATCAAATCACCACTGATGTACATTTTCAAATCCATGCAGAATACGAGGTGGTCCAGATAAATGAAAAATGAAAAGGATCAGGAGTAATTTGACTGGGATGAAAGTGGCATGAGAAGTGAGATTAGCAAAGATGCGTGAAAGAAAAGTAACTAACAACAGCACTCCAATAAAATATCAAAATATTTTATTCTTAATACCTATTGTGAGCTGTGGGCTTTCCAGTAAAGCGCAGATCCACACTTTTCTTTTTGCATGTGCCTACGCTGTGTATCGGAGCATGTGTTGTCCCTGGGGGAACAGAGGTACAGCTGGAGCAGGTTTAGCTGCCTCCTCTCTCTCCCTGTTCTTCAGAGGTAAAATGATATTTGCTTGAAACGGATGGGAGGGACAGCCACTCGCTGTCGTGTTTCATACAGTACATAACAAGCCTGGATCTCTTGTCAAGAAAATGAAATGAACTTACTATGTCTGGATGACCATCAGGAAAATGAATAACTATTTTGTAAGCTTTTCATGACGTATACCTAATATTGAAGAATAGTGGATATTCTATTTAAAAAAAAAAAAAAAAAAAAAGGCAAAAAAAAAACCCCCAAACCAAACAACAAAAAAACCCCCTGCTGTTATCCTTCAATTTGACTCCAAATTCTGCTTAGCATTTGAATCATTTGGAACACATCTGCCTACATATTCCCCTGACTTCTTTCTGTTTCAATTCTGCAACTCGCATTTGTGGGATAGTTGGTGAAATTACAGATTCTACTGGACAGAACTTAAGACTGGTGTTTGTAGTAGTTGAAGCAAGCGGAATATAGCATACGCAGTTCACTGTTGTGCAACAAACATGCCTTATAGTATGATTTACAGGAAAATATGTTTTTTTTAAATAAGAATGTTTCATCATCACTAGCACCTTGTGTTCTGAAGAAATTGTTACAATGTTCCTGATAATAATACTAAAATTAGATGAATCAGACTTGACAAAGAACTGCTGTGCAGGGAGTGCTACATTAATTTCAACTACTCCTTTGCTGTCTTGTCTACCACAAAAAAAAAAACAACATAAAAACGACTCCACCCTCCCTGAATGTTTTAGAGAGGGAGGAGTGGGAGGAGGGCAACAGAAAGCAAGAGAACAATGAAACAATAAGAATTCAATACTAACAGGATCTGTCAACCTTAAAACAATGAAAAGATTCAGAGTTTGGAAAGCCGTTGTCTGCCATTCGTACAGAAGGAAAGAGGGAAATCAATATTTATTTCTTGGATATTGCCAGCCCAGCATGTGGTATTGATATTTTCAACAGGACAGAAAGGCTTTTCACAACAAACCTTTCACTTTTCCACTATTAGAGGAGGTCTGTGCGCTAGTTCGAATATTACCTGGTAACACCGCTCTTGTTTAAGGTTTTCTTTCGAGGAGTTTTACATTATTTTTATTGGTATTATCAGTAAGATGTTTTGCATTGCTATTGCTATTTTAATATAAATGAATACATAAATAAAAGGCTCCTACTGCTGCACTACACAGGTGATTGCCTGTGAACAAGTTTGCCGCCAAAGGGTGATAAAGCACCGTCCTGCAGGCCATGGGTGACACGAGCTGCTTTCTCTACACCAAAAGCTTGAGGCGTTTGCTGACTGCAGCACTTTGTGGTGGGCCCTTTTTATAATTTTCTCCTCGCTGCCCTGTAACCCCCAGAGACACATGTGTGGATTAAAGAGGAAGGGCCAGGGAGGACTTCTGGTTGTTATTCAACCTTGACACAGCTGGGACATCTCTAGTGGCAGCTTGTTTTCTCAGCTCCAACTCTGAATGCAAGGAATTCATCCAAAAATTAAATGTATCCTGAGCTGCCTTTGAAAAACTTTTGTCTGTGTTTCTTTGACCGCTGTTTTGAATGTACCATATGACATGATTGCTGTTTTACAGCTTCCGTATCATCACTCAATCACGGCGATGTTGAGAGGGAGAGAAGCAGAAGACTAGTTACCTCTGTTAGAGCGAATAGCAAAGGCTATGCTGATATGAACTGTGCTAGAAATAAACTCCTACCTATTAGCACTAGACTCTTATCCACCTTTGCGGAGCAAACTTTTACAAAAATCAGCAAGGTCTTGGGGGTGGTTTTCAGCCAGGGAGGCTCTGGCAGCCTTTCCGGCAGGTCTGAGCCCTGCTCGTGGCTCTGTGCCTCTCTTGTCCTCCTTGTAAATGGGGCTGCTGGAGCACACAGCACATTTCAGGATCTGGTAGCAAGGCAAATCTCCTCACTGTCCTCCTCCCACAGCTTCAAGCATTCTGTTTTTATATACTATTGTTTTATTGGATTTGTGCCTCCCAGTGTGCTTCAGGCACTCTTGAACATCCTGTGATTCAGGAAGATTTTCTTTCCGTTGCTGCAGGCTTGCAAGATCAACTGTGAGTTATTTTATCTTTTCTCCAGAGAGCTGGGACTGCTCTGGGTTGGATTGGCAAAATCTTGCTGTTTAAAGTCCAAAGACTGTGTTCCAGCTCTTGTCACTGCAGTCTGTGCCAGGTAATTCTAGGTGAATTAGCAGAATTTAAGCGTGTATCTTGCCTGCAAACGATTCAGATCAACCAGAAATAAACATCCCTTTTCTTTCAGAGAAGCAAACAAACGAGGAAATTTAAAGGTAGTCTTGCTGTGGCACCACGTTTGACCTGCATTAGATTGTTTTCGTTTCAGCGAGAGAAAGATTCACAAAGAATCACACTTGTATTACAAGTTTTCCAAAATGTTTGCTTTTGCTTCAGCAGAAATTATTCAATGAATACAACTAGAATTAAAAAATAATTCCAACCAAGCCAGCATGGAATTATTAACGGATAAATGATCTTCTGAAAGTAAAATTAATTCCTCCTTCCCTGTCAAATATTTAAGCTACAGGAGTTTTTGGCTGAAAAATGACTGTCCTAGGACATTTCATATGCATCTCAAGTGTAGGCGCAGAACTGTGTGAATTCAGAACATGTGAGTAACACTGAGACCAAGGGCGTTTGAAAAGTGACCTAGAGAAAGTGATTAGATTTGCGTGAATTAAACAGTCAGCGTAATCACTAGAACTTAACATCTGTCTTAATGCCTAAAGTTCGATTCCCTGGTCAGAGAGACGTAAAAATAAATCCCCTAAGTGCTAGGGATGGTGTTGTTAACACCTTCACCCAAGAGTGAGTGGTTCTAGTCTGAAAAGACTGATCGTTGACATTTTGAGATTATAATTAGGTGCCAGAAAGAGGTTTCTGACCTAAATTAAACTAAGATAGCAAAAATTATTGAATGTTTTAGCCCTGAAATGAAGGAGAAAGTAAAATCACCCAAAGGAAAAATGTGACACACTCTCCAACCATCCGTGGGCCATCCATGTGAAACTGGTGGGAAATGCTCCAGCAGCTCTGGGGTGTTATTCTCAGATTCATGTACCATAATATGTTTGTGGGGATGATCTGTAGGAGTTTGATCTGTCTTTTCTCTTTTTGAAAAACAAATGCCTTAAGACATCTGGAAATCTTGCCCTCAAAACTTGAGGGCTTTGAAGTCACTATGAAAAATGTTGGTTGTTATCTTGTTGAAGTTCACATCAATATTTCAAACCCAAATGTTGCATTCATGTTTTCATTTGCCTTGCTAGAAATATTAGTTTAATTTCCTGATACCGTATGTCTATTGATTATATACAGAACTGATTACATGCATGCTCAGCTCCCACCCCTAGTGTTCCCTACTACCAGTTCAAGGTGAGGAGGAAAAAAAAAACGAAACAAAAGTGAAAACGGCTTTGTAGGAAATTCACCCATGTTCAACAATTTCCTTCACAGATCTCCAAAGGAAAAATGCCTTAGGAAGTGCTCCCTCATTGTCTCGGATCAAAATGCATCTGCTGGCAGCTGATCTTCAAAGACTTTGCACAAGAGACGCAGGTTGCTTGTTGGTTTTATGCTACTTCCTACAAGTAGCAGCCACAGGACACGGACCGCTGTCTGTTCTCTCATCAGAGGACACAAGAATCACCACCTGCAGTGTCTTCAGAGGTAAAACCAGCTGGAATGAAAGCATGACCACATTTGCATCAAAAGCTTCCCAACAGCCGTAGAAAAACGGTCTTTAGGGGAACAGGGGTAATTCTTCCAGGCTTGCTTTATTTAAATGCTGAAGATGGAGGAAACCCCCTCTGTTTTGCTGACGTAACTGAGATTTTCCACTGCCGGAATCTCCGGGTTTAAATCTCAGATTTCCATTCTCAAGGGCATTCCCGTTATGTCAGTATCTTATCCACATCATACAACATGTACTTTATCTACCGCCTGTTTCCAGCTGTGAGATGCTGACTTCAGATGGGAAAATGCTGCCACACCTCACAGGTCTGGTGGTTATGTGAGGTCCTACCTCAGCACGGGAAAAGTGGTTTCTGCCCTGCACCAGGCACTTGGAGAACCAGACTGCACAGAGCTCCCCGATGTTAAGTTCGTGCCTTGATCTGGTGACATTTTAAAACTGCCATCAAAACAGCAATTTGTCAGAATGAATATTCACCTCACAACGTCTCCAGCGGGTGACCCAGCCAAAAAGGGAGAGTAATTCACGAGTGTGGTTCTGGCCGCTGCCCTAGTTGAGGTCAGCAGGGTGATTGTTTGGGTCTGCAAGGTCAGAAGAGGATCAGAAGAGGGACAGTGGCAATCTGGACCTGTGAACTAATATCACCCTAGAAGGTTCGCAGGACATCAGCATTAACACATAGTGGTTTTGTGCAGATCCTGGGCTCCAGAAGACCCATTTGTACAGGTCAGTTGCTAAAACTCACACTGCAGAGTATGTGGAAACACACACAAACTCCAGGATGTTTTGGTTTTTTTTCTTTCCCTTCCTCTCCACTGTTTTGGAAATGTGGCTGGTTGTCTGAAATGCAATCAACGCACACTTGACTTTTGAGAATGATACATATAAAAGTGCTATAGAACATAATTCACTGCAGTCAAGTATTCTTGAATCACTTTTTAGATAATTGGTGGGATTAAATAAAAACTGACTGTAATTACAAAAGTATGGTTTAATTTATATTCTGCTCTGCAACTTATCCAGTTTTTGAGCTTGATTCTTTGTGGCCCACCTCACTGAGGTGCTTTTATTTCTCTTTGCTTTTTGTTTTCTTCCATTCAGGAAGCCTTTTTCTTCAGTTTTCAGCATGTTATTAGTAAGTTGTCTCTCTCCCCAGCTTGCTTTCCCTCAGTGCATTCTTCCCTTGCCTATTACTTTTGGTTTTATTTATTCTTAATGGCCCCAATTAGAAAACAGGAATCATCAACGCTTATTGAAGCCTGGCTTAACAATGTATCCAGTCACTGCCTGATTCAACATGCTTAAACTTATTAATTTACTTGAAGAATTGGGACAACAGTGATTCGTGCAAGGACTCTGTTATGCTCTCCAAATTAACTGCATTTTTGTTTGCTATAAATGGTTTGTTTTCAACAGTGGAAAAGTTGCCAGGTGAAATTTAGACATAGTATAAGGCACTGCGGCTGAGTGGGGAAGAAAAATATGAATGATGGGAGAGTTTACAGCTAGCCCATGCAGCTGAAATGGCATGTTAGCAGCTCAGTGTCACAACACCCACTTAGTGAAGGAAAATGGAGGGGAAGCAAAGTCAAAAGAAGGGAAAAAAAAAAAAACAACAGCTGTTGCAGATATTTGAACCAGCACATTAGATGCTCACTCATCGTACCATCTTCCATATGCCAGATTACCAAGGAGTATGCACAATATGGACTTTATATATTTGTGGTATATCCAAGTAGCGTTATAAGGTTCTGAATGAGGTCCCAGCAGAGGTGTCGTCATTACCTGTTTGAGTGTCTTACTGTTACATTTATCTGCCTCACATCTTTAAACACTTCTGAGGCCTCAGTATCATCATTAGATGCCACTCAGAGATCTGTCTAAGGTTGAGGACATGGAATGACCCAAGATACATTTTCCAATTTCATCTTATGACTACCTGTAGTTCAGAATCTTTATTCTTAATACTTTGGATATGAATAATTAAATATTTAAATGTACACTTCTGCATACAATTGCTCGGGGGTTCTGTTACAGTGTATTTGTAGTCATGATCAGTAGCTGTGTTACTGAAATCATTTTGGCAGTATGAAATTTTTTCCAAAGTCTGTCAACGGCCTCAAGTATTCTATTCACATAATTCTCACACGTATTATATGCTCGTCAAAGCAACCTCAAGCAAGGAAAGCTAATGTTTAAAACACATGGAAATATTAAAAGACTTTAGGATAAACAGGAGTGCTCCTTACCCAGCAAACCGCTTGGCTGAGGGAACGTGGGTACACAATTTCCCTCATGGATAGATTTGGTTAACAAACATTTGATACAGAGCAATTGGAAGGATTGGGTGCTATAATAAATGTTACAGTCATTAAGAAACACTAACATGTATAAGTGCATTAGCATAAAATTTAGGACCAGCTCCTCAGTGGAAATTTAAACGAGATGATGCTTTCCTCCTACATATTGACTCTGACATTCCAATTCAAAAACTTGTTGAGCTCCACTTAGGGATTTCTGAATATTTCTTGATTTTAAATGGTATCTATCAGGATAATTCTGTCATTTGACATTTAAGCAAATGAGAGTGTTACATGCTTTCTGGTGTAATTTGGAAGCATCTATGAATGGGTACAGAATACTCATTCATTGACTAGAATTTAGGTAGCAATTAACTAAACTAACTTTTTTTTTTTAGGTGCCTACCTTCTAATAGGATGCTTCACACGTAAGTAATTAAACTTAACATTATGTCACAGGGCCAAATGCAAATCTATGTGATTCATTTCTTGCCACACAGATTTTTTTCTCGTGACAAAAAAATATGGTTTGTCTCTGCCTGTCTCTATTAGAGTTTCCGTTTTCTTTACTCTGTTTACAGTTTGTTGCAAATTAAACAATGTCATACTGACAAGCTGCAGTTTTTTTTCTAAATTTACTGGCTTGTTAAGGGTGAAAAAACTTCTTTTGGGAAAAAAAAAATGAATGTGCTTTTTCTGCAGCAAGTCTTAAATGAAAGCAATTCTCCATGCTGTTAGCATAAATGAATTTGGCTCAAGTGAAATGCAAATTAAAGCTGTTCTATGCACTTCTTTTATTAAAGACAAAATCTTTATTTCTATAAGCTGTTGATGGTGTTTCCACACATTTATGTTTATTTTGCTCTCCGACAGATTAAGTTGAGTTCAATGATCTAACTCTGACCCCTTTTGCATCAGTTCTGTATTAATACAAACCTATCGGGTCAGGTATCAACTTACAGTAACGTGCACTGAAGCTTCTTTAATCAGCCTAAAATCCCAGGGATGGGACAGCACAGAGAAGCCACTCCTCTTCTGTTTAAGGCTTATATTTTTGATCCCACTGGTATGTTAATGCTGCATTTTGGGGATGCCTATACAAATCTGTTTTTTCCAGTATTCGGACTTGAAAATAAAAACACGCGACTGTGTTAATGAGGTGTAACCTGTGTGAGCCATGGGAAGAGAGAGAGGAGAAAATGTTCATTGCCATTGCCATTGGGACTCTTAATGCTTTTGGAGCTGATTCAGGATAATTGAGTTGCTTTGCTAATAAATCTCACATGAAGCTACAGATATTTGAAAACACTTCAACTGCTACTTCCAGCAGCATCAGGAGCACTAATGTGAACCTTTTCCTATGTAAAATGCACTGAGAGGTGACTGTTGGGGGCTGGATGCTGCTTCCTTGATGCTTTAGTCCCAGTTCATTTTATTGAGGAATTTAATTGGATTGAGGCAGTAAAAGCATTTTGTAGATGATACAAAATAGAAACTGCAACACACACATATCAAGTGGATGGGAGCTGTTGTTAGTTCCTTCCTTCCCAAACTAGAAAGGCTAGTTTACTAACGCCCTCTAGAAAACAACTGTTCCATACTAAAATTTCTCAGTGTTAAAAAACTGTATTGACATCTATATAAAATACTTTTTCTGAGTTTTCTCTTACCACAAACATTAATCATTAAAATTCTCATTGCGATCTAGATGGGAACCAATGTAGAAATGACGCAATTTGCCTGCCAGTCCAAATGAAAGGATTTGTGTAAGTGACTTAAGTTTGGTGCAAAGCTAGACAGGTCTGTGTAGAAAAGGAAAACACGAAAATTCATTATTCCTATGCAGTATTGAGAAAAAATAGCATATGACCAAAACACATAATGTGACATATCATGTTTATTAAACTGTAGTCTTAAATACTGTTTTATTGTTTTCCTGTTAAAATGTCTTTGACAGATACCTGAAAGGAAATGCATAATGTTAATGAGTCAAAATAAGAAGCTAAACAAAATATTTGGATATTTTCTGACAAGAATTTTTAAGATTCAGAGGTACACAAAATCATCTTGTAGAAGCAGCTGATGAAACTGCATTTTACTACAGGAAGCTGTTCAGTCACAATATCTGCCTAGCTCTATCCAGTGATTTCTAGATCATTATTGCTGGTTCAAATAGAGTAGCTTTTCCCAGACATAGTATATGGAAACTATGAGAGAGAGATAAAAAATGAAAAGGCATTTACATATCCTGAAATCTGATTTACTGGGGTATTTAGCCATGTGCATCAGCACATGAACTGCGGTGATCTGTGGCAGTATTCATTTGACTGAAGGATCTGGCTTAAATGGGAATATACAATTTGGGAAAAATTGCAGGAACACAGATAATTGAAGTAAGCTTTAAAAACATGACAACTGCAGAGAAGAACTGGTGATAAAGTTTATTCATAAACCAGTACAGAAATTGCTTTTTTTTCCCTAAAATTGCAAAAGCTCATTTGTTTGTACCTAACCTCTGCCTTAGGCTTTGTGAGGTGCAGCCTGGGGAATCATCTTCAGCCCAATCCAGGTGCAGATGAATCATTCGGATAGTCACACCTCATCCCCCCGACGCCTCCAACTCAGGGAGCCAAGAAAAAGAGTTTTTCCAACCTGGCTTGGTTTCCTTTGGGAAACTATGCTGGACTCTGAATCCTGTGGCTATGTTTGGCAAAGGCCGTGTGCTTGGTGACATGCTGTGGTTTCTGTGACACGGCCACGCTCAGGATCCACCTCCTTTTTCCTCTCTCTTTTGCCTTACTCAGCTGTGACAAAGTAAATGCACGCACGTGCAGATGTTTGGGTGTGCAGCCATGTGAGCAGATGATTCATCTGGCTCACTGTGGAGGCAGGTGTGAAAAAAATGGAAGGAAAAGACTGCTTCTATACAAGAATTCAATACTAATTTCATAGAAAATCACTAAAGAGCTGATTAATGAGGAAGCTCACTTAATGCTTCCTAATTAGATTGATGGAATTTACTCTGTGCCCTTAATCCATTGTGTATTAAGGAGAAATAGCTAAGGCTTTTGTTTGAATGCTCTGTTTATTCCCACTCCTTAATTTCAAGGTTGTCATTTGTGCAGTGTAATTTCTTTTTGTTTCTTTGCATTAATAGTTCAGTGTAAATAACTTGTCCAGTTAAAAGCGAAATAGAAAGAAGTCTCCAATGGTATTATGGTAGAAATCTACAGGCAGAAATGTATTATAATTAAGCACGAAGGAAAAAACAGCATCATTTAATGGTTGCAGTGTTGTAAATCTGAAAACAAAGGAATGAGGATGATGGCATCTGAAAGTGGCCAATACAGTTTGATGATTATGTAGTTGCTGGAATCTACACAGACATTACAAGAGGTGACAAAAATCTCAAAGAGATAGATTAAATGCTTCTGGATCTGGATCCTGATTTCCCCAACGTATAGCTGCTTACAGCCTCTCGTCTAATTCCCATCCATCTACAACAAAAGATGAAATTACCAGAATGGCTTTCCTTCCAGCCTGATTAAATGGAGCAGGAAAATAGACAACATAAATGGTAATACATTATAATTAGAAACTTGTTTCAATGTAATAATCTAAGGCACAATTTGTGGCATAAATCCTATTTCAAGAAAGCACTGAAGCATATATTTAAGTCTATCTATATTGACACAAGGTACTTAAACATATGCTTCAGTTGAAATGTGAAATTAAAGTCAAATTAAAAATAATATTGAAGTATATGCGCAAACTCACAGTATTTTTTTTAGGAAGGTTTTCCTGAGTGAGGATAACTTTGAGAGCCTTTTATCGTGAATTAACATTGATTTCCTGAGCAACAATAAGCATAGACAGTTATCTGTGGTATTTCATTTCTGTCTTTCTGGAAAACTGTTTGGATGGACCAGTGTAGTGTTTCTTTGCTTTCAATGTTGCACCATACTCTCTTTTAAAAAGAAGAGCTTCCTTGCTGATCTCAGTGTACAAGAGTCACACATTAGTAAGCTGATGGTAGGAGGAAAAACACTTTTCATAAGGTTAACATTATTGCATTTCAAAACAAGTAATTTACACCTTTGTGCAAATTGCTAAGTTCCTTTTTTTTCCCCCTTCTTTTTCTGTTGATTTCAACACATCTTCGCTGTAATTGGACATGAGTTTTGAAGGTATGCGTTGCTGAAAATTAATGATTCCAGATAGGTGCTTTGAGGTGTCAGGTTAAGGGACAAAACATTTCGGCATTGCTTGTCAAATGGCTTCCTCTGAAAGGGCAGAAGAAAGCATGAGACATATGTGTTATTTAGAAATCAGTGCCGAAGATTCTGACACAGGTTAGTTTGTGGACAAACCCATGGAGGAAACATCCAGTTTCTGGTTTTTTAGCTGTACATAAAACAAGCATTTGCAGGGCACACTGCCAATAGCACCTTGCGTTTCCAAGTCCATATCCGAGAGCTCCAGGTGCAGGTCCTGCCCATCGTCCTCGTTCCCGTGAGCAGGGGATGCTGCAGTGCTCTCCTCACCCCTCCTGTCAGAACTTCCTTCTGTAAGTGCATTTCACCAAGTTTTCCTTCCTGTAAAAATGTTTTAGAAGACAATTGCTTGAATGAATAAGGCACCTAGTAATCAAAACCATGCCCCCAATCAGAGTTGTTTTTCTTTCAAGAGACTGATAATTTATGTTCTTTTCAAATCAAATAAGAGCTCAAATCACATCACAAGAAAAGTCATGAAGTATATTCTCTTATGCCACTAGAACTTACTATAATTTGTAGATAATTCTCTGGTAGATGTGATATTTTATAGATCTGTGTCTTGACACATTATTCTGTCTAATTCACTTATCTGTCTCATACTTGGTTCCTTTCTGATTATACTTCTTCACTCCTCCAAATAGAAATGAGAGAGTAACAACCCCTGATGACAAAAAAGAAAGGAAACTGAATTTAATAATCAAGCTAGCATAAAATGAAATGAATATTATAAATATTGATTATTTTAATTTGCAACAAATATTCTGCTTGTAAATAAAGACACTACTTGCCAACTAGAAATGTATGAAAATATTGCTCATATATAGAAGAGCTAAACAAAGCCATTAGTTTTGTAATTATGCAGGTGCTTTTGATTTTATTTTCTTTCTTTACCATTTTCATTTTCTAGTTGGTTTTTTGTTTTCTCCTTTCCCTCCTTTTGATATTGCTTTCCATTTGAAGTGTTGGGAAAACTAACCGAAAAAGATAAGAAACTAAACCACTACTGATAATCATCCCTTTAAAAATAGTTATAGAGGAGCATGAACTGAGCATCCAAAATGTTACTTTGAAATGGTTTTTGCTAATGCAGTAGCCGGTGGGTATGAAAGGAAAAGAATGAACAGTGTACATACAGAACTTTAAAATCTCCCCACTCATTTTAATTGAACTTCTCTAGGACTTTTGTGGTATTAGAACTTGGAAAAAACCTTTTGTCTATGCAAAAGCAGAGCCTTTATTGTGCATGTATAAACCTGCGTATGTCTGGAGGGTTTTTCATGTAAAAAAAATATGTATACGTAGACATATGCATATAGATATATGTAATATGATTACATATGCACTCACACGTGTGTGTGTTTTTTATATATAAAAAACTATATACATTTAATGTTTCTCTCTGTATTCCATTTCTGAGGAATTTAATAGGCACTGAGTGTGGTAGGGTAAATCTTATGGACCAACCGGTTCTATCAGATTCAATATAAAAGGATCCCAGTTTGTGCCAGCACTGAGCCATCCCCTTATCTGGTTCTAATTGTTGTAGATGAGCTGAAGTTACTGAACCTGAGCTTTACTCAGCTAAGGAACTAGTGCCTGGTTTCAGAAATGGTTTGCTCTTCTAACTTTTGATACAGTTTGTGAACCTCCCTCCTTAGCGGAAATGCAGGTTAAGAATTGGGGGGCATTAAACAAAAGCTACTAATTTGCATTTTTTAGTCATAAATAATGTGCTTTAAAAACACTCTCTAAGAGCAAACAGTGTGAAGGACACATTGAGAGAACAAATAATTTATGGGGTTTTTCTGTTTTGTTATTTGGTTTGGTGGTTGGTTGGTTGTTTTTGTTGTTGTCAGTTTGGTTTGGTTTTAAAATGCTCATAAATAATTTAACTTATTTTAATTATTCTCATGAAATAATTTGGAAGTCTCTACTATGAAGATGACACATACAGGACTTTTGTTTTTAAAATATCAAACAGATTTAAAGTGATAACTTCAAAAGTCCTCTACGCAGCAGCAATCAGCATAATGTGAACTCAGTAGTCCAATGGTATTCCTGTGAACATAAAAGCAAATGGTTTGTAAGCCTATCTCACAGCATCAGCTAAACATCAAAACAAGATAGAAATTTAAAAAAGAATTATGAATTATGAAAAGTGATCTGTTCTTTATCAGATACCAAAAATATCTCAAAGTTTTCTTTAAATACTTTTGCTTTCCTAGAAACATACGTGCGATATGTGCATGCGTGCATATAAGGCAAAGAACAAGGATGCTTGAAATGAAAACAAATGTATGTTTTATGGCTGCTAGAATCTAGCTGTGCTAAATTGGAGTGAGTCGCACCATTGATTTCAGTAGTACCTGGCTTAGATACTATTGAATTTAGGTCTTTCATAAAATTCAGACTTTAATAACTTTAATTCCCTGATGGCTGCAGAGTTGCTAAGGAAGCAGCATTTGACTTTATGCTACGAACTGCATCAGGATCAGCCACGGAACATGAAGGATTCCGCACCCCGAGCACAGGGGCTGCCTCCCTATGTACATTCACCCCATCTTGTGTCGTATCGGCTGGCATCATATACAATGGGTCACGAATTTCAGGAGTAAATGTTTTCTTGCCCACGTACCAACAAAAACAACTTTGTGAGAAAACGGTAATTTTAATAATGAAGGCCTTTAATCACTATTCAGATTTCTATTTCTCTTTGGGAGAAAGAGCCTAACGTGCCAAGTAGTTCATTTATTACTTGGCATGTGTTAATATATATAGAAAGGCTCTAATCTTCTGTCTAGAGGCTAAAGAGTCAGTCTTGTCCTTGCACTGACTTCTCTTGGAGCTCTTTAAGTTTCTGTAAATAATCCTGCATTCTGAATAGAAGAGAAAGGATTTGGGGGCGCTGTGGTTAGGAAACTTGCCTGACATGTAGATGGCAGACTGAAGTTCACATCATTGCTCTAACGGGAAAGAAATTGCTTTTACAGCCTGGAACAGCTCCAGGATAAATGAGGTGGTTTGTGAATAGAGCAGTTACCTGGAATGTGGAAGGTGCAGCTTAAAACTTAAATGGGTGTGAGGAGATTGTTTCTTCCTCTGAGCCACAGCGAGCCACAGCCACTGATCTCCAATGTTCTCGGGTGAGGATCAGTCTCGTGCTGTCTCAGTTCCAAAACTGTAGAAGCCTCTTTTCATTCCAAAATGGAAAACAAGGAGATTTTTTTGATATAACATTTTTTTTTCCCCCCCAGTATTTCCCTCCCACCTGTTGTAATGATCCCACCAAGAAACTGCCAACTCTGTGCCTCTGTAATCCTTGGCCTTTCCGAAACATGTAAGGCAAGACCCATATCGGAGTCAGATCAGCCATCTCTAATCACACCACTATAAGAAAAACTTACTGTGAACTGGAGTGACATTATAACACTCATGCTCTGCTTGAGATGCTGTATGATTAGTTTTCTATCTGGGCTATAATCATTTAGCAGACACCTCTAACACTGTAATCAGTTCAAAACTTAATGCTGTATTAGCTAAAACTTACCGCAATCAACCCCAAACAGAAAATGCGCAGAAATCAAGAAAAAGAAAATTAATGAGGTCGTTCTGTATTTCAGAAAGTGACGTTGTTAGAAGTCAAAACAGCAGGGAAGGTTCACTGCGGAAAGAGACTGTTCACAGGACGTATCAGGAACTTTTCTCATCCTGCTTCTATTGACTCTTCTCATTTGGGTTTCACCGTTTCTCAGGGTCCATGTTTGCAGTCCTAGTTTCTCATATGATGATAAGTAGTCCTAAGAGCATCATGTAGACTTTGTTTAAAATCCTGATGGGTCACTGGGCTATTTGGATTCAGAACAAAGCAGAATCCACAGTTTCTTTTCTGTGTGATTTTTCTGAAGTGGCTAAAAGCAGGGAATTGAAACACTTCAAAATGCATAGGTAGGTAAATACACACACACACGCTTTCAGCAAGTATGAAATTCTTATTTACAACCAGAAGATGGCTCTGCAATCAAGCTGGGCAAGCTGAAACCATAGAGATGCAGCATTCAATTTTTTTTCTTTTATCCTTTCAGTTCCATTCTTCCTCGGTGGAAACATTCTAGTTCCTGTACGCAGTGCTTTTACAAAAACTTCTTTTTCTTTTTCCCATGGCAAAGACTCACTTTCCCCAAAGTTTTCTATTTTTTATTAGGAGAGGACTCAAAGACAGAAGAAGTCTGATGTCTTTAACCGGCTTCCACTGAAGTCAGTTGGTATCTCACTGCGGGTTTCAGTGGGAACTGATGAAAGCCAAATACAAGCTGCCTGGAAGATCTTTTCCGTAAATCCCTGCGGGTGGTGTGGATGGCAGGTTCCTACACGCACCCGTCTGTTGTGAACTGATTTTAATGGTTTTTAAAAGCTCTCAGTGACTGGTCTTTGACATCACACAGCGATGTTGTTCAGAAATGGTGCTGAAGATGACATGGCATAATTTTCTTGTTTAGAACAGACTACCTGGCTGTTGGTGTTTTAATGTTTTGTAATACTATGAAGAGCTTATGTTACAGAACGTGTCTTTTGTCTGTCTTTGTCCCTTTGATATGTTACCAACAGCTGTAGCATTATCTGAAAAGGCTGCACAAAGTAACGTCTCACATCTTTGACATCAACCTCTGAACAAAGCCCACATTTGGAAAAGCTAACAGTGTTTTCCTAAACAGGGATGTTAATTGGCAAGGAATTCAGTTAAATCAACAAAGTAACTCCATTGTGAGCCTCAGGTTAAATCAAAGCAAGGTCTACCATACCTTTTCTTGGCATTTGCTTTGAATTAATACTGTAATACAAAAAGAAGGAAATTATAGTTGCTGTCTACTTTAGGAGAATTTTAACATGTGGAAACACACTGCTTGTTGTCTACATTCTCCTGCCGTACTAATTGTTTTAAAGGTTTTTTTGTTTTTAAAGGTTTTCCAGGTGCTCTTTATGGGGAACTGCTGAGTGTTTTTCTTCCTGTAGGAGAAGGCTATGCAGGCAAGAGAAAAAACTCTTAGCAATTGTTTGGGTGTACATTAATGTAGTAATCCCCACTTACCTAGTTTTGTCCATTTCCCATGTTTTTAAATACCAAGATATGGGCCGAGTTAAACACTGTCGCTCTATTTTTCTGCTAGTTGAAATCCATTTCAGTGTCACTTCTGTTGAGTTCTAATGTAATGAAGTAATGCAGCAGCAAATGAGGTCAATTCACTTTTATACACATGGAGCCTCAGACAGAAAGATAATGCTTTTATTTTTATTTTTTTTTAAACCTGTGCTCGATGCAATTAAATGGAATTTATGCTGACATGCTTGTCCTAAAGGACAGGTGGAATTTTCAGGATCTCAGACTGCTTCCTTGTAATTTATTCATTTCATTATGAACTTGCAACCCTCCAGGGGGTGTGACATAATATTATAATACATAATGTTCCTGAGTACTAGATTTTCATTTGGCTCTCTGATTTATCTGACAGATGCAGGGTGGGGGGAGCTGGAAACACATGTAGCTGGAAAAATCCCCACGGACTACACATATGCGACTGCTAAAATGCACAGGTTATTTCAGTTAACACTGACATTAACTTCTGTTGGAAATGTTCCCTTCTGATTTTACTTCCTCTGGTGAAATAAGATGGTTTAGTGTTTTATTTCTGAGTTTGCTTCCTGTAATTGCGCTCTCCCAAAACAAATGTATCTCAGATCTCACTATCAACTGCTTTCACAAAAGTGCAATAACTCTTTCATGAAGCTGTGGGTTGCTTTTGCTCTCTCAGAAGTTATAGAAACATAGATAGTTTCTACAAAAAATACCATTTATTCGCAATCCCAGAATAGATGCATGAAAATAGATGCTTTCCCCAAAAAATCTAGAATTGAATTTAAACCTCTAGTACTGTTAGGGCAATGCTTTTCAAAACCCCTTAAGGTTAAACCTCCTTTCAGACAAAATTGGGTGAAGACAATGAGTCCTCTTCATTCTACACTTCCTCAAGCATCACCGGAAAGCTCACATTAATGGAACTAGTTATTTTGTCTGTCTTTTACTAGAGGAAAGCAGCAACCAGTTCACCTATTGTCTTTTTTGCTAATACTTACATATAATAATAATTCACTGATACATAAAGAGTAATTGCTGCAAGTCTTTGTCCATTAAAAATGTGCATCAGCAATTCAGCGTTTTGGTTACTGCGTTAGCTTGGGTGGTGGTGTAGTCTAAACTGCCCTCAGTAAGATTCTTTGTCATAAAGTGCCACTGAATATCAGTGTATTTTTCACAGTATGAAATCAAACTGTGGGTGCTAGATTGAGAGAACTGCATTTTCTGTTCCTCCTTGTTCCCTTTGTCATTTATATTGCGCCCTTTTCTGGTGACAGAAAACAGCCGATGATAAAACTAGAAGGATACAGGAAAATCAGTTCCCCACTCATGCCAGAGTTACTCTTATATAGGTCTAGCAAATTCAGTGGTCTTAGTCTTAATTTGCATTACAAGTTGCTTATATGTCACTTGGTTTATAAAGGTACAGAGTGTAAATGAATGGACATGAGCCACACTTCAGCCAGTCAGAGCACAGAGCAATGCCATCTTAGCCACTCAAAAATTCCCTCAAATCCTCACTGATCGCACTTGACATGTTTAGTCCGATCCATGGAAGACAACAGCCTTACAGGACACATTAATTTCTTCCCTAAAAGGACCAAGTTAATTTTTGGTCAAGTAGAACACAGTTTAGGTGGGATATTACACCTGCTGCCAGAGTCCAATGGGGTGGCTTAAGCTTCATGAGCTAAGTGGTTTTTTTACTCAGACTGCAGGTAAGCAGTTTGTTGATGGCTCTTTTCATTCTTAATGCAGAAGAGAGAAGTGCTTCTGTAGAGCAGAGAAAATTGCAAAAAGCAGGTGTTACAGTTACTGAACACCTTCAATTCAAATTAATATGGACTATACTACCCACTGCAAAAGCTGAGGCCTCTGCAAAGAAAATATGCTGTAGGAACATGTACAGCAACTGCTAATACTTGTTTTGTTCTTGAAACACCTGCTCAGAAATCTATCAGATAGCTAATTTGTATCAGGAATAGCAAGTGCCATTTTTCTCCCTGTTTATGCAGCTTTATAGCCTAATTGGAAGCATTTAGGTTCTAAAGTCGTTGCCATTACTACGAAATCATTCTGGAAGCTTTGCCATCCCCATGGCAACTGGCCTACCTATATTAAGCATTTTGATACAACACCAATGTTTGATGGTATTCTTAATTTGAGATATTAATTTAATATATCGCTGCTTAACACCGGAGTTCACGTTTTATCTTTTTTGCTATAACCATGAGAAAACCTTGGTGCTGAACAACGGCTCGCTAAAGCACAGCCGCACAGTGAAGCAAACATCCACAGGATGAATTAGCATGGACTAAGGAACAGACAGTCTCGCATTAAACAAACAGGATACGAAAGCACTAACTTACTTATCTCATGTAATGTAATGTAATGTGTTTGTGGGTCTAGGTAAGCTCTTTTTTAAGAGAAATCACTAGAATCTTTTCCAGTTTTATAAATGTTGCAAGGAGAACTCACCCTGCTCAGGCAGACCCTACAGAAATCAGCAGCTGGGATCACTTCAGCCAGAGGTGTTTTTTCCTAGCAAAATATTCAGAGAAGGGTTTGAGGCAGGTTCAGACCCTGCTACCGATGTTAAATGTGGGGTGCAATACTGTGGACTGTGCTCTGTGTTGGGTCTGGTGAGCAGTGCCCAGGCAGTGCTCTAACCCTCGTGGTGGGACAGAGGGGTGGCACTCGGGTGAGCATTCCTCGTGTTTCGTGTTGTCTGTCCAACAATCCCCAGAAAAAAAGCCAGATCTAATGGACTGCCACAAAGATGTTCCCCAGGCTGGACATGGGGAAGAAATGTTTTACACTGAGCGTGGTGAGAGCCTGGCCCGGGTTGCCCAGAGAGGTGGTGGATGCCCCATCCCTGGAGACATCCCAGGCCAGGCTGGACGGGGCTCTGAGCAACCTGATCTGGTGAAGATGTCCCTGCTCATGGCAGGGGTGGCACTGGATGAGCTTGGAAGGTCCCTTCAAGCCAAACTATTCTATGATTCTGTGATTCTATGGCTGCTGTTCCTAAGAAAACTGATTTCAACCACATACGCCTGTGGGTAAAGTAGGGCTTGCGTTGTATCCGTGGACATAAGGCAGAGAAATGAATGACACCAGGTAACAGCCCAAAAAAGACTAATTTTCCAATGGCAGGGAGAGCCTGAAAGCCAACTACAGCCACCACGCTTTTCCTGGAATAAAACGACTATGCTCTTGCATGGGGCTACGAAAAAGCCCCATTGATCACAGAATTCCAAATACTTATTTTATCCATATCTTTGTGAATGAACTTGAAAATAATGTGCAGTGTAGTGGAAATATGAAATATTACCCTGCTTCAAAACGAGTTAATCTTTCCTGAACTTTTCAGTATTATGTGTTATTCATGCCATTGTAAAGCAAAGGCTTTGTGCTGGGATAGGGGTGGAGATCAGAAGAAAACGCAGCAGTATTTACAAATAGATTCTGCAAACTGTAGTTCAAAAGAGATGACATCTTCTGTAATTGCAGATGAGTATTTTCTTATTTGTTTTCTGCCAGAAATATATTAAATTATACTCACTGCCCCTAGCTAGTCTGCAAGCTTTTTTCTTACTGGCCAGAGTCCCATTCCCAGCAATCCTTTAAATTCCTCATTTTTCATGCAACTACCTTGATTATCTATGCTGTTAGTGTGCTCAGTGGCTTTTCGTTGGTAGAATGGATCCCAAGGGTATAATTCTTTTTATTACATTTCACCGATGTGTGGATAGAATAGTTCTTCCTCTTTGGAGGTCAGAGAAAAATGATCTATTTATTTCCTTCTAAATGGAGGATAATTCTGTTTTTGCTTGGCATTGAAACTTTTCTATCAGACACCTTCCTGGAGACAATACTATAAAAGCCAGATTTTTAGCAGATTTGAACACTTTCTGCAGTTCCCCATTGAAATATCGAATTAGATCTGAAATGATTTTCTTCTGCACTAGTGTCATTTTAGGAGTGCTTTATGCCAGGGCCTTTCATGCCAAATTTCATCCCACGGTGAATTCTTTACATGTAAACTCTCAAAAGCAAATTTTACAATAGACTTACTAACTGGCCCTTGGCTCCAGTAGCGCTGCTTGCAGGCTCAGTTGAAAAGCAGGCTCAATGGGTATAAGACCATAAGCACATACCCTTTTTAGAACACAAACCTTAAAGCTCCTCTGTAATTTCTACTCCCCCAAAGCTGCATTTTGCTCTTGCCAAACGTATATATTAAGAGGATGAGTACACCTCAATGTGACTGAAATGAGGAGTGGATTGTGGTGATTAAAACACAGGCATACATTTCTGTATACTGCAGCTGATAAACTAAAATTACTCAGTGAGCTGGGGATTCGGAAGGGATGAATACAACTGCCTAATTGAGTTTGTTCGGGTTTTTTTAATCACTTTGAAAACAGTTGTGACTCCCTCCTTTTGCCTCCTCTGAGTTTTCATGCTTTTAAATGGTAACCAGTTTTGACTTGATACAATCTCGTGGAAATCAGTGGAGAATTTTAATTAAATAGAATAGTGTTTAGAACAGGATTCAAATGCTTAGTATTGGGGGAAAATTAGAAATCTCTGTGTAGTTTTCAAATGAATTTTCATTCCAGAAATGCACAGAAACTCTGGCACAGTGGGTGTTCTCCTGACAGATACACAAATGGCATCATATGACCTGACCTTGGTGACCAACCTCAGGCAATGAAGAGCTTGTTTTGAACAGTGGGCAATGAAGGCAAGAGCTGATCCAGTTGGTAGTTCCTGAGTCTCCTATGACCTAAAGCAGATTTGAATAAACCATTCGTTCAAGGGTTTCATTTTCCTTTAAAAAAATACAATAATATTTCACAAAGTTTTAAAAATCTAGAGTTCTTTATGAAAAATTCAGAGTTAATAAAAAGGTGTAACTTCACAAGGTATGTTGTTTGACTTCAGTTCATTCTTTCAAGTATGAGAAAATAAAAACTAAAAATCTTTTACTTTTTTACCTAACATACACTCTCCAAGTTTGATTTCTTCTCTCCTGGTAGATAGGTGTATCTAAAGTTTAAGATAAAACCTTAGAAATTCAATACCAACTTTTTAGATCCAGTGAGCCAGAAACATACTAAATAAATAATGTCTTAAAAAAATGCAGTGTATTTATCATGGGATTGTGAGGCAGGTTAATCTGTAAGATGAAAGATGGGTCTCTTGTCCAGTTCCAGTAAGGCCAAACTAACTGCCCTTGCTTACAGTAACCAGTAAAGAGTAGGATACAAATGGTTAGGGCACATCAGGATGATGTACGGTATAGCTATGCAGCAGCTTATAGTATTGCAGCCTTTATCTCTGCTGCATACGTTCTGTGGCTTGAAAATTACGCTTAATATTAATACAACTTCCATGGGGAATAGAAATAGAATGCTATAACTAAGTAATGCAAATATATTTATGAACTCATTTTCTTTCCAACATGTCATATTAATAATGGCCATCTTTCTTTCATTCAATATTTAAAAACCACAAAGAAGTATGAGTAGAATTTACACCTATTGAAAATGACTTTTAGCTAAACCCAAAAATAGTCTGCAGTGTTACTACATTGTCATTTTTTTCTGTTGAAAAGACACAAATCTGAAACCTCGCAAGATCATTTCTTAACTGTTTAATAGTGACTTGAAGGTCCTAAAAGGAGATGTGGTGACAGAAACAGGGGACCATATTCACACTTTGTACCAGTATCACAAAATTGTACTGTTTGTGTATATCTGGTGTTTAGAATCTACATGTTATTCTCCTTAGGGGTAAAGGTACAGCAGCAATGTCACACTTCATCTGTGCCACCGTGGGATGCCACTGATAGATGTTGTCCTGCTTCACTGGCTCCCACTTCTGCCATTCCCTTTCAGAAGGATTAGCAGAAATGCAACCACAAGAGCCATTTGGTTCAGCTTGCTGAACTGTTGGGAAAAATACTTTCTTTTGAAAAAATAGCATGTTTTTGATAGATGGGCAAGGCAGGGGAAGAGAAGGGAAGAGCAGGACACCCTTGGTGTTTGACTGCTGTTGCACCAAATTGGGTGAGTGTAAAACCACATCCCAAGATGAAAACAAAATGACCCAGTGTTATGAAAACATCGTTATAGAAAACACAACTCTATATTTCATTTCCAAAAGAGTGCTTCTACAGCTTTTTTTTCTAGTAAATTGATCAATAATCTTTGTCTTAAGTGAGTTATTGTTATCCTGTCTTTCCAGTGTGATTCGTTTTAATACCTAGTGAAACAAAGCAGGAAACTTCATCGGTCTTTCAAACTTAGCATTTTGTCCCATGCCTAAGAGCTTCCAGATATTTGACAGAAAAAGAGAGAGCAGCCAGTAGCTCAGAGTTAGAAAGACATAGGGAGAGACAGTGGACTTTGTTATGTTTGATTCTGCCATAACATAACATAACATAACAACATAACATAACATAACATAACATAACATAACATAACATAACATAACATAACATAACATCAAATTGCAAAGCTATCTTCTTCAACATGATTTTCTAATATGGAGGATGAAAGACTCTTGAAAAAAGAATGGGGAAAAGACCAGCAAGTCCTGGTATGAAAAAAGAGGAGGATTTTTATAGATGTTTGGCACTACAGCTGCTCTTGTTTGGCACAAAATACCGGTCTTCTAAAATAATTTGTGCCATAGAAAGTCAAATTTTGACATGTCAATATTAGCAACATACACAAAAGGCATATAGGCAAAGAATGTATGATATCCAAGAATCCACAAAAAAAATGAAAAAGTGTTTGTGCAAAAACTGTAAAAAAGTTAATAAAATCACATAGGACAGCTTATAGGAATGTTTACTTTAGAAGTGATCCCCGAAGGTGGTTATCCTAACAACTTCTGTTAAATACAGCAACGCTCAGGGCTGAGCATTCATGCTGAATATTGATATTCATTGTGCATGTTTTTCTAAAGTGCCAAAGAGGCTCAGGACCCTGTTTTCCAAGGTACTGAATAAGGATGTAGAGAATTTCCAGCCCTGAGTAGATGTTAGTAATTACATATATTTAAAAAAAAAAAAGAAAAAAAAGAAGAAAAAAGATCCTAAACCCAAACTTGTGCTAGTGCACTACTTGGAAGTGTTACTTCAAAGTGTTTAGGAGCTTTCGTAATGTCGGGTAGCACATCCGAGTGGAGAATTTGTTCATTTACTTCTGTTTTCAGGCCTGGGTGGTGAAAGGTCTTGTGAAAGCTGATGAGTTTACTGCTCATCAAGAGACCACCTCTTATCCGGTTGTTGGAGCGTGAGGAGGTGTTAGAAAATACCTAAATATGTCACTTCACTGGCATTGCTTGCATACCTAACTGATGGATGGACTGAAATAAGGGAAATTAAACTTTCAAAGGAGAAAATAAATGGGAATATATAGTAAGAATCCCAGTAAGAGCACCAATTTTCAAGAATGCTATTAATACCATCTGTAAAAGGACAATAGTCAGCTTGGATGGGAGGTTTCTCCATCCTGCGTTTGATTAGTAACTACCAGTAGCAGTGTGACCACGGTTGCTGCTGTGACCTTCTACAGAATTTAGCTGCTCCCTTCTTTGAAGTATTGGATAGGTTGTTTCTGCTTGTGGCTCAGGAAATCTTAGAAAATGTATTAGAGGTCAAAGCAAAAAGCAGTGATGACAAACCTAAGAGTAAATCATAATTCTGACAGTGAGCTTCCTTTGGAAAATCGCATATCATTTCATTTTATGACTTGTTCCATCAAATAACACGGAAGGCATTAATACAAGGTGATATTTGTCACAGTACATCATCCTGGAGATTGACAAGAATCAGAAAGGAAAACAGCAAAGCAAACCAAGCCCCTGAAATTAGAAGGGGATCTGCACCGGCAGAGAGAGAATGATGTCAGGGTACAAAATCATACACGAGCAACAGCATCAAACCTTTTGCAAGACTGGGACAAAAACATATTGAAATGACAACAATTTAAGGAACTAAATGCAAAAAGGCATGCGTACAGTAAAGTGTGAACTATTTCTACTGCTCACCCTGAAAACAATGGGTCCTTTGTTAATTCTTTTGTATAAGTAGCCTCCAAAACATTAATACTTTCTAGCTATCTAGCTAATACTATAAATATTTATATTCAGAATGAATTTCACAAGAGAGGGAGATAATACATTATAAAATATGAATACCAGTTTCACTTTTTTCATGGTAATAATGGATGAAAAATTCCATCCTAAAAAAGAGAATTGAGCAATGAAACTCTGCATATTCTTGAGCAGAATTCTTTGGAGATGCAAAGTCAATGAAGATTCCCTTTATTTCTTTGTCTTTTTACTCTGTGATGCCTCCCATTTCATCAATGGTCATGGTAACACACAGCTGTAGCAGATTTTTGTTATAAAGAGCTGACTGTGAAGCAGAAGCTTGGTGGATATGGTATCTACTGAGAGAGCTGTGGTGGCTGCTGGAGAGTTGGTGAAACCAGGAGCAATTATATTTACTGGGGTTAGATGGTCCTGTCCTCTTGTCATTTTTGATCCCTTTGAACTTTGGCCCTTCCCAGGGAATTATAGAGTTCAGACATTTGATAAATGAAAAAAAATATCTATTTCTTTAAGCTGGCAACCCAAGCGTTTCCTTTGAGTCAGATCTTGGGGATGCTGTTAGATCTTGTACTGTGAGATACTGTTGGTATTTTTGTACCGTTCTGGCAACCTTCCTTCATTGTGAATGTTGATGGCCTATTACTTGTTTACTGTTTTTTACAACCGTTTATCTTGCTAGAGGATCCTCTCTTCTATTGCCTGTGAGGAGGGGGTTGCCAGAAAAGGCAAGAATTGACTGAAACGCCTTTATTCATGCCTTTGTGGACTCCTTCAAAATTTGCAAGCACTGACTTGGAGAAGAGGAAAGAAAGTAATGTAAACTGTTTTACTATGTGATATGGGCTTACACAGGATTTTTCTATTCTGAGTTGTTGGTGGTTTTTTTTTTATCTCTGGTAGTCTGGCATTTAAATAAGATTTCCCTCCACTTACAGTAATAGGGATCCATGCTGGAACCCTTTTGCTTAGATGAGTTCCACAATTTCCAATTGTTTTCACGTTAAAGCAGATTTTAAGCAAGAGTTTAAGAGATCCGCAATAGAACTTCTGGCTATTTGTTACTATTCAAATTGTTGAGTTGCTTTGGATTATCTTCTGTTGACCTTCCAACAGTTTCATCTCTGAAGATTGTGCAGTGTGGGAACCTTCCTAATTGCCTCCTTAGAGAAAAAAAATGCAAATAATTAATTTAATTCTTCTGCAATCGCCTTTGGTTCTTGCTGTGGGGAGGCGGAGGGGGGCTTGTTCAGTCCATATGGCTGTGATGCTCAGCTCTTGGCACGACTTTTATGAACTGAGCAGGGTCTTCCTCAAAATATTTGTTCAGACCTTTTTTTTCACTTCTAACAATGTCCCATGCTCTGCTGTTGACACATGCGGCATTTGAGGGGAAAGTTTTGTAGACCTGGCTTTGTGGCTGCTCTGTGATTACTTTCATGCACGTTCTTTATCGGAGACCAACACAGAGACTTTAAGTTACTTTAAAATCTCGTAAGTGTGCATGTATGTATATGTGTGCATATATGTACATAAAAAGTAATTTGTCCCTACTAACATGATTGTACTTTATTTTTAATACAGATTTAATGCAAGGTACTACATTCTATACTATGCATTTTAAGTATATTTGTAGATTAACGCAAATACTATAATTACACATAGCAAAGATATAGATTACTGCCATAAAATTGGTTTATTCTGTTTTGATACTATGAATCTTACCATATCTGGGATTTCAAAATGAATCTTGAGGAATCACCTCATTTCTTATGAGTATTTGTCCAATAATTACATTTCTCTTTTAGTTTCCAGATTGAAGGACAAATTCCAGCCTGTTTCATTTCCAAGACATTTCCTTGAAGAAAGAATTTTGAAAACCCAGAGCAAAATAATTGTTGTTTTACAGAGCCCAATGTTTAGAGGTCTGTTTCTGCCATTCACACTCATACGGATAGCAACTAACTCTGCAGACAGGTCCATTTTTTAATGACACTATAAATGTTTTAAAATATTTATTAGTTTGCTATCTCATAAAACTTCAGTTTTGAACATATTAGCCTATAAATATTCCACTAATAATAATTTATTTTATTTATTTATTTAGCACCTTTCATCCTAATGCAAAATGCATTAAAATTTAGTCTTTATTGGTATAACACATTATTTAATGCTTCTTGAGTTTCTGTGGTAATTCTGAAATGCCTTAAGTCACTACTAGATTTTGAATTAAATTACCCATTACTTTTCTCTTGTTCTAAGGTAAGTGTCCAGTCAGAGTAATTCCCTCACAATGTCTGTAGTGGAAAAAACATCATCCTATTCAAGTCCACTCTTTGGTAAATTCTGAAATTTTGATTAAAACTGAAATATGCTTCTTAATAAGATAACTTCAGAGTTGTAATGTGGGGGAACAATTACTTTTTTTTCCACACTGTGGAATTTCTGGTCCCTGGGGAGTGGGAGTGCTCCAAACATTGTTATCTGCAGGTAGATCTGTGAGCCTTTGGTGTGCTGTATCTTATGAACAGGGCCCAGGCACTTCTGTCATTGCACAGTACTTCCTGCCGCTCCTGCTTTGGGGTAGATTCATTCGATTTCAGAACCTGAAAGTGCGTGTGCAGATGGTTCTTGAGGAGGTTCATGCCAAGCTTAAAGTTAGTGCCAGGTTACATGGGAAATTCTGGTGCAAGTGCCATATGTATCCATGGATTTATGATTGAAGAGGTAAGTCTGATGCGTAGCTCTCGTAAGATTGCTCTTTTAGGGCATTTAGGAAAGGTCTGTTTCTTCCGCTATAAAAATCTGATCCATTGGGCAGAACAAGCAGGCTCTAGGTGGTTGGATTTTTTTTTTTTTTTAATTTTTAAAATTTTTTAAATTCAGAACTGTTTAAGACCTGCTTCCTGAGTCCTCATTTCCCTCCTCCCCGATATTCTGCAGTTTGATAGCTGAAAGAGATCAGGTAATTATACGATATATTGCTGTCTACAACTGCCTGAAAGGAGGTTGTAGCATGGAGGGTGTTGGCCTCTTCTCCCAAGTAGCAAGTGATAGGACAAGAGGAAATGGCCCCAAGTTGTGCCAAGGGAGGTTTAGATTAGATATTTGGAAAAAATTCTTCCTGGAAAGGGTTATCAGGCATTGGAACAGGCTGCCCAAGGCAGTGGTGGAGTCACCATCCCTGGAGGGGTTTAAAAGGTGTTTAGACGAGGTTCTTAGGGACATGGTTTAGTGCTAGAGTTAGGTTATGGTTGGACTTGGTGATCTTGAGGGTCTCTTCCAACAAGAATGATTCTGTGATTTTATAATATCACATCCTTCCCCACCTTCCTCCACACCTGTTCTCTTCTAGAAGGTGTTCTCACAGAGTGTGGTTATGCTTCCATTGTGTTGTGTGTTGTCTATGTTTGTTTTGTTTTGTTTTTTTTTAATATACAGCAGTGGGTCAAAATAGCCAGGTATACATTTTCAGAGGACACAAGTTGATGTGTCATCAGTTTGATGACAGTGCTGGGATCAGGATGTCTTAATACTTTACTGTTGTAGCCGTGTGGGAGCAAGGTTGGAAAACTGCAAGCTGCAGACCTGGGAAAAAGCAGCATTGGAATATTGCAATGAACTTCAGTGTCCTTCTCGAACTGTCAAGTTACCTTGTTCAAGGCTGTCTGAAGTTCATGATGAGGGTCTATGAAAAGGTTAATTACTGTATGTCAAGAACAGTAATTTGGATAGGGACGTAAGACGATGCACTGTCCATCAGAAGAGCTGCTTCAAGGTGATGTATGTGTCTATTGGACATAGGGGCCAATGATAAATAAAGCACAATTTAAGATAAAAAAAGCAATGAGAAACTCATACAGTGTGGGTCATATGGAGAGGTGTGCCAGATGCCCTAGTCACAGGGTTACTGTAGCCAGAGGACAAAGGATGACAATAAATAAAGAAATATTTGGGGAGTGAGAGGCTGACCTTTTAGCCCAGGACCAAACAGTAGATTTTGAGCTTCTGGAAATGTGGATGGACGTTCCACTTTCACGGACCCTGTTTTCCAATACTTCAGCCGAGGCTGTTCTTACTCACACAGAGGAGTCTGGACATGACCTTGTTGTCATGGTACAGATGGCAATCACATACCTATGCATTGAGAGTACTTAAAGCCTGCAGACCACTTTCACAGAGGATTCTAATAAATGTTTAGTCTTACACAGCTTTATAAATAAGTGTCATTTGAGATTTTATGCCATCACCATGTCTGTGACTCTAATCTGCGTGACAGCTGCTGAAATGCTGATCTCACTGCAACAACAGAACTAAACCTTTGCTCTGTGGCAGGGCACTTTGAAACGTTTTTCTTATTATGAGTAACGAACAAAAAGTAGAGAAGTTGAAATCCCGGTTCTCAAACAATTCTACTTCAGTTTAAACCAGAAAAATCAACTCAAATAATTACCTGAATGTGACAGAGACAGTTGTCTTCACATGTTAGATCTTGTGCAGTGTTAAAACAATGGGAAGAATGCATTAATACCAAACCAAGAGAGCGAGAGGTTGTTGTGATTGTCTTCCAGAGCAGAATAATCATCTGAAAGTCAGATACGGTGAAAACTGTCTGGTTTTGATGCTGTGTAAAGGCTGGAGTTTTTTCACTGGTGGTGTATTCCTGATCTCTGAATGCTGGACTTCAGCCTGTGATAATTATTTTCAAACCTACCAGGTCAAAATGCTTATGTATATTTTGATAGTAGTTGCAGACAAAATAATAAAGAATTGCTTTTGTTTTCGAATGAGTTGGTGTATTTTCCAAAAGAAGAATGTTATACAATAACTGTTCATTTGAGAAGTAATTAACCTTCTTATGCTATTTGCATTATTAATGTACTAGAGTTATCATCATGTCCTAATGTATTTGAATTTCTATTAATGTTTCCTTCACTAAACAAATAAAAGTGAATCCAGTAAAGAGATGACATTTGTTTAATTGTTCATCAGGATTCTTTTTTTCCCCTCATCCAAAGACCTGATAGTTTGTTAAATAGAAGCCCTTAAATGGATGGCATTTCATGATAGGTTTTGAACCTGATTATATCAAATGTCATAGCACTATTTATTTGAAAGGGTTTTCAAGATTACTGTACAAGGGGAAAAATGCCTTTTCTTCCTTTTAAAGTGCTTAAAATCTTCTATTAAGTTCTTCTAATTTGTTTAGCACTTTCACAAATGCTGTCAGTCAAGTTTACTTTTAGAATCCTTTGAAAGTATTTCCTTTAAAGGAATGTAATGCTCTTTACTTCTACTACTTCTTTGCTTTATGAAAAGATCTCCTAGAGCTGGGATCAGCATAATGCTATGCTTGCTCAGAAAACCTTCACCTGGTTTGCAAGTATCAGAGAGAATAAACATTGTTGCATGGAAGAAGTGATGACCACAGTAATCTATGTAATTTAATAGGTTTCTTTTTAATTCAAAGACACTAGGTAAATAGAAAAAAAAATAAATAAACTCTGTGTAAAGCATGTAAATTCGGTGAGGGAATAAATTCATTCTTAGTGTATTAGTATGTGCATTGGCCATAACCTGGGGCTTCTACAGCTTTATAGTTAACCAAGAGAAAAAGAAAGGCCTGAGGACTACTGAGTGTATAGAAATAACAAGGCTGCTGCATTAACAGAGCTGTAGAAGGAGCTCTGATTTAATTGTTGTATTCCACAGCATTTGAATTACTCTAGCAAGAAATCAGATATTCAACTATGACTTAATAAAAACTAGGGGAAAAAAGAGAGTAAAATTATAATTAAAAATTTTAAATAATTTTTATTGAAAGACAAGAAGTCTTTTGTTTTGAGAAGTTAAAACTAATGATTAAAACAACTATTGAAAAATAGAATATAAACAACACGTGCATCCTACCCCCAAATAATTATTTAAATTTTTCTACAAAAATAGTTTCGTGATACAGACACTCTCCATTGGATGGAGACTTCACCCAGCTCTGCTGGCATTGCACAACATTGAATTTCTTACGAATCCCTATGGTTTCCACAAGAGGTAAGCAAAGAGAATTCAGGTGTCTTTAATCATTCTGTAATGTCCTGCTCCAAATTTCCCCCTGGAAAAGCTCAATTAACTCTAAAACATAGAAGTATAGTGCTTTTTCTTTTTTCTTTTTTTTTTTTTTTTTCTCCTTTAATGGGCTGCTTCTGCCATTACCGAAATGGTTTTATGCATGCCCAGCCTTCTCTTTGGGACACTATAGCATTTAATGAACCTTGGTCAATATGCCTGACTTAAACAAAAGCCCGAACAATTTGTGAGGCTTCCATCTTCAGATCATCAGGTGACTATTACGGTTCAATCCAGGCCATTTCTTAGTTACTGCTTTATCCCCAGAGTATCTTTGGAGAGCCCGTCTCTAACTGATTTTTCTGACTCTTCCTCTAAGCTTATATATATTCCATACATTGGAATCAGAGCAGCTAT
The DNA here is from genome assembly GCA_013399365.1 of Pampusana beccarii. Taxonomy (NCBI): domain Eukaryota; kingdom Metazoa; phylum Chordata; class Aves; order Columbiformes; family Columbidae; genus Pampusana; species Pampusana beccarii. Next base: position 466,202 of record VWYH01000649.1, on the reverse strand, counting down.
GCTGGTTTTTACCTGTTAAGTCATCCTTTCAGAATGATAGCCATGAGGCCGCAGTGGACCAACACTGTGTGGTAAGCTACAAACGTAACGGTGAAAGTTGGATGAAGTAATGTATTTTTTTTCTTAATATTTTGAGTCCTTGCTTGCTTTGAAATCTGAATACTTGTTTTATGTCTTGAACTAGTGCTTGAAAAAAGCACATTTAAAATGACTTTTTTCATCACTCCTAGTTTGTGCAAAATCTCTTATTTGTAACTATGAAATGCAGCTCAGAAAGGCTCCCAACTGCAGGACCCCAGCACGGATATGAATGTGAGCCTGTGTATTTTTTTAAAAACATTTTAACAGTAATGATAATAGGTCAAATAGAATCCAAATGTTCAAATCTATCTGTTAAATTGTCCAAAATATTTTAACTGTAGTAGTTGTGTGACTCAGAACATTTTATTTTTAGAGTCTCAATTTTTAGTTGCCGTATTGCATACAAAGTTAGGTTCATTTTGTTACAATTCTCCAGCCCTTCCAGTTTTGAGCAAATGCCAGCCCTCAAAAGATTTGAACTAGAAGCTGATTCTCTATTTTGCTATGTTTGAATGCTACCCTGTTGGGAAAAAGACAGCAGGTTTCTTAAATAACCTTAGCTACCCTCTACCTTTCAGCTTTAAACACTTACACAGAAAAGTGTTGAACTCTTCACCAGGGGAAGGATTCTCTTTCCAGCCCTGTCTCACATGAATCTGCTTGTCAGCTGATGTTAGAAATATGCCAGTATGAAAATACTGTTGAAAAACTACATGTTGAGAACCATTCTAACAGTAGCAGTTTAAATCTCTGTAGCAAGGAATGAACAAATCATTTTGGAGGAGGTGTCATTTGAACTCTTGCTAATTATTGCTTTAAGAGTTCTGCAGTGATCGGTGATTGTTTCCCTGCTTTTCTTCCCAACCTTCTTCAATTTTCTTTTAGTTTCACCCTTTTCCAGATCACACCAGAATCAAAAATCTGTTACATCATTAGAACATCTGTTCTTGTAGTATTTTTTACCTGGACTATAAGATTGCAATTATAGTCTACAACAGCCATTAACTTATCCTGCATATGTTGCAAATATTACAAAGATATTTTAAAATATATTACTAGATTTGTAGGCATACTTTAGTGTCTGGGGTTAAAAATAATTGAAGTATCATAGTAGCCTGAAGAGATCTAAATTCTGTTTAGCCAGTTACTGGCACATCCTCTCTTGTAGATTAGTATTGTGATAATATAGAGAATTAACAGCATTTTACAATTTCCCCAGATATTTGTGGAAGAAATCCTCCCTGCAGGACAGAAAGCAATGGCTGGGGTATCTTAAAGCCTGCTGATATCAAGGGATATACCAGACATTTGTTAGAGGACACAGGCTTTGGTAACAAACACTTGGTCCTAAATAATTGATTTTTATTTTGGTGGCAGTTGTCACAAGAACAAAAGGCTGGAATATTACATTAAATAGAGAACTGAAGAACTGACAGCGGCCTGAGTTTAAAAGCACACCGATATTGCTTAGTTTCTACGAAAACTTTTCAGACCTTTCCAACACATTCATAAATCCTGACATCTCAGCTTAACCATGCCATAAATGAAACTGCTTCTTAACTCACCTTATCACATAATTTCCTTTCCCTGAAATCCAATCATTTTCAGATTTACAACTGGCAAAATATCTGTGGATCATCTGAAATATTGCAAGCATTTCTATGTAACAATTTTCTTGGGGTTGTAGGTGACAATGTTATTCCTTATTCACCAGAACTGAGATGCAAGTTCAAAGAATTCATTTCCAAATACTTCTAGATCAACATTTTTAATTCTGAACCTCATCTGCAGATATTCTGTCTTCCAGAATCATCACCTTTAAGAATAATAGTGAGAGGGATAACACACATGCCAAACCACTAGCACCACTGCAGAATAAAACCAAACCATCTGTGTTTGGTTGGACTATTTCTTCCATTGTACAAAAATCTCCGTGGTCTGAGACACCCGTTGGTAATGGTAGAGCTGAGGTAGATGATTTTTTGAAGTACTTAAGTAGCAAGACACTCAGTCAAAACACATCATCTTTCGCATTTGCATGACCAGGCATGAAACAGTGAGGACTTTCTTACAATGGAGATTATCACAGCAGGAGTATCAAATTTAGACTATGAAGGCCCAAGGACCTAATGAAATGTTGATACCTACTTTTGATCTGAAATAATTCCATGTTGTCTTCTTCCATTTTCACATGTCCAAATGAATGTCATCAAAGATAGCAGCAGGGCAAAGAGGAAATAGGAATTCAGTTGAATCCCAAGCTTTGTACGTGAAGATTCAAATGAAAAATCATTGCTTTAGGAGCACTGCAAATGTTGTTTAGTCAAATTGAGATAAAAGACATGCATTGTATTATCTATTAATCTAATATTATTGAATCTAATACAATTTAGGAATAGATACAATACTAAAGACAGAAAAGGACATCTGCATTGATTCTGAATTTCCAGAAAGCATTGATTTACAAAAGTATGTGATTTTCTGGGGATAAAGGTCTGAACCATTCTCTGTAAATCACTGTAGGTATATTACTTTATGAATTGCAATTGTTTGCTTAAAAACAGAAGGTGCTCTGAGAATTCCAGAAGGTGTAACATGGACCTAAAAAATTTATTTTCTTTGTACAGATAAACTAGCCTGGTTTATCCAAAAGGCACTCTTTGTATTCCAGCTTCATAAAGGAGAACATCACATATTTGCTCTGGGTTTGTGCAGACATATTGTTCAGGGACAGAGGTGTCTGGGCTTTACTCCCTCAAAATAGAGATAACGAGAGCAAAAAACTGTAGAAATATATCTTCCCCCCCCGCCCTGGCAGGTCCATATATTTCAAGATACCTGCTTCTTGGCATGAAGATTGGTAGATTTAGCATATTTATGGTCCAGGACTGTGAAACAAATGTTCTTTGCCATCATCAGAGGTTTTCTTCAGCCCCTGGAGGAATAAAAAAATAAAATAACCACACTCACATAAGACCAAACCAAAACCAAAGCAAACCACCACCACACCTCTCCACTCCGAACAAACATTATGCTGGTCTATGAATAATGTAACGTAATTTTAAAAAAAAAAAAAAAAACACAACACCTATTTTCTTTATTGTATGGACATGAGACACATTTAGGAATATATTTGGGAATTTGTGGTACTGGAATTAAAGCTGTCATCTTTAAAATGTTTGCAGATCTTTCAGAGTTGATGGATTGCTGAAGTGTTTCCATATAATGAATATGACATTATATCAATAATGCAAAGCATTCTAGGCTGATGCGCCCCCTCCCAGCCTTCATGTTTCTTATCTTTCAATGAATAAAAATAAACAGAATGCATACATATATATATTTAGACTATGACACGCTAAAGCAGCATTACACAGTATTTCTTAGTACCGTTCATACTTTTAGTATGGCATGGTTTGCAATACCAGTCATGCTTCTCTGTGGAAAAAAAATGGCCAAAACTGCCTTGATTTTCGACAAGACAGAGTATATCAAGCCTGCCAGGAGAATATTTTGATCCCTTGAACAAGTATAGACTATGTAAACTATTGGTTTCCTATTTTCTTGTAGTCCCCGGCTTCTGATCAGTTTTTTGTGATGCTCAGCAGCATCCCACTGGCAAAGATGGCACCAGTTTTCCTCGGCAATGCTTTTGTTGTTTTACTGCTGCACTGTAATTTGCTTCCATGTGACAACAAATACTTTTAGGTCAGATACAACGCTGAGTCAGAGTGATCTTGTGCAAATCGGTACCTGATTTATAGATCACCACCTCAGGAAATTCTGACTGGAAAGCTATTTTGATGGATGGCATTTTGAGAGAAAACAGACATGAGCACATGCATCAGAAGAAGAAAAGTAAAGAGCCGACTGCTCTTAATGTGCCTTTTTGCTAAATGATCTTTTGCTAAACTGAACCATCCACAAGCGTATTGCTTCAATTTCCCTCCATGTTAGACTTTGTGCACATAAGCTACTTGCAAATTATAACGAGTCTATCTGTTAATTTTAGTTCTTATACTATAGTGAACTGTTATCCCATTACATACTTGCATTGCTTCCAAATGGTGCTTGTTGCAAGCCCTCAAGCGTGTTAAACGTTCTTCTGACATGTTATAACACAGCTGCCCTCAAGAGCTGTGACAATCTGAGCATTTCAGTAGCTCGTACGATCAGAACCGTTATTTTGAAGAGTGCTTCAGTCTCAGCAGTGTTGAAAATCACCCGTCCTTCGCAGAGTGACAGCGTTGCACTAGCAGCCTATAAACAGGCACAGCCCAGGCTGAAGCCGTGCTGAACATAAGCGTGGTCTGAATGTTTGAGCTTGGAGGTTTGTCAGTAACGAGGCACTTCAGAGAGGAGGGGCAAACACACGTGCTACACGTGTTTGTTCTTCCCCAGCTATTCCTCATGTGGGTTTTTCAAGTGTCTGCTGAAAAATATTTTCTGCTGAATCATAACTGCTGTCACATAACGTTGACCGGCCAAATCTAGTAAACAAATGCCATACTGAGGGAGGCTGGAAATCAATTTATACCAGCTATATCAGAGGAATTATTTGCATATATACCACAAAACTTAGTTTTCAGGCAAGCCAGGCTGCCACAAAAGGGAAAGAATAGAGGTCAAGGGCTTCTCTTTTTTTTGGCTACCTTCTTCCTTTTCTTTTTGCTTTCTTCTGGTGCTTTTGTCTCACCACAAATCAATATGGAACGAGATTGGCTTGCTGGACAGCAAGCTGGTACCTGATGAAGACAAATTGGATGGAAGTGAAAAGCAAAAAATTTCTTACATGGTGAAAATAATTGAACTATATTAACCATGCTATTAGACCCTCAAAGAAAACAGTTGAAAAAGACATCACGGCTTTCAGAATCCATCGTGTTACTCAGCAGAATATGTAGGATTATTTTTAAAAACAAATAACATCAAAAATGTTGTGGTTTTTTTCTTCTTTTTTTCCCTTGACTACATTAAACAAATGCGTGCAATTGGTGGTGGTGGAACAGCATTTACTGCATTCAGCTACTACATTAAAAGAGTTGTCATATTCGTGTCATAAATAAAACACCCACCCACTCAGCCTTAAATACCCACAGGCCCACTTTTCAGCGCAGTGGCATGTGCTCTGCATGACTACGCCAAAGTTAGGTTTATTGTGTGCCATATTAAAGATGTATATCATAAAAGGATAAAGGGGTCTGTGGTGTATATTGTTTTCTACAGTATTCCCAAAGCCTGAAGGATTAGTTGCTGTAAACTATACAGGATGTCCTCATTTTGTAGATGAGTTAGTGAAAAGAAAACACAAATGAGAGCATCCAATGCGAAACTGAAAACGACTGAAGGCTGTGCTGACTTGCAAAATGAATGGTGCTGCTTCACACTGTTATAAACTCTTTTTTCTTTCATGGAATCTCCTTCTTCCCTGACAATTAAGTTTGTCTTTTCTGAGTAACAGCAGGCTTATGCTTCCATAGCGAAAAGGCACCTTTGTAGCACCTAGTTTGACTTCCACTCTCACCTAGCCATTTTGATAGCTTCTTTAAACATATCTGCTTCATCTTATCTCAGACCTGTACTATTTGTTTAAATAATTTAAGTTTGGAGACAGGAAGATTAAGAAGTGAGCATCACAGCTGATGTTCTTTGAGGTGTTTGGAACCAGCTATGGCATGAAGCAAGCTGCTGAGCTGGATGTCAAGTCCCAACATCCCCAAACAGTAGTAGGTGAGCTGAGTCCCAAGCAGAAGATAAGCATTCCGAATGTTCATATATTATTTATAGCATCAGAATATTCCAAGTATGAAAATTCATACTTAGCTTCTTCTCACAAAAAGAGTTTCCTATCTTACGAGATTGAAACGGTTTAGAGGTGATTTATACATCACTTAGGGTGATTTAAACAGAACTCTCCACAGCTCTCCCACAGCTTCCTGAAATATAAAAACAATGTTTAATCTGTGATGCCATTTGTAAAGAGAAAATCATTTATCTTCAATAAACAAAAATTCATTTGTTCATTATTGATAAAATTCATCCTAATTTCACAGAGCAATGGCAGTAAAATCAGAACAATATGTTCCTATTTACAATGGAATTCTTATAAATCCTTTCCCTGCTAAGTCATATTTGATGGGATTTTTAGCTGTTTCACCAATACTTGTAGAGTGCAGTCTGCTCAGAATAGTGAATGACTTTCTCCCAGTTCAATAAGCTGTCCAACCACAGAGCATTGACAACTGCCTTTGTGAAATCCGGTATGAATTGACTTGTGCAAGTCAATTAGAATTCAGTATTTGGTTAGAGATTCTTATGCACACAACCTCCAGACACTTAGGCAGTCAGATTCTCTCAGCACAAATGTGTGTAGATTTATTTTACCTATAATTTGTTTATTTACCCTACCACAGGGCTGAATCCTTACAATGTTTAATCCATTGTCCTTCAGCACCAAGAGGTCACACATTAAGCCTCCACTGCCCTTTTTTACCAGCGTGCTGAATTCCTGCTTGTAGATGTTTGTATTACAATAATACACATTAAATCCATAGTGGCAGAAGTAGCCTAAGACCAGCTCAGTACTTCCATTTTCCGTCTCACTGAGCAATGAAAAATTGATTCCTCCACCCCTCATTACCACCAGTCCTTCCAAGTCATCTACAGCCATTCCTTGTCAGACTGGCTGGAGGCTTTGATGGGCGCAAAACAACCATGGCATGGCTGGCACAGGTCCCACCAGGGCAAACATAAAGTGTCTGGGCATTTTAGCTATGTGATGAGTAATTTTCTATTGCAGACACAATGGGAAGTTCTAAATTTTCTTAGATAAGGAAAAAACAAACAAAGAAACAAACAAAAAGATTGGAACTTCTTGTTATCAAGAGACCAGAAAATTAAAAATAAACAATAAAACAAATTGATTCCAAGTACATATTTTCAGGATATCTGCTTGAGAAGCTGTGAGACCGTATGTTTTCAGGCCATCCAAGCCTTGTTTTGTTTCTCAGACTGCTCTATAAAATGCTGGTGTGTTTCCTCACTCTTTCTTCACCCCCATTTTCCCCTTCAGTGTGGCAGATGAAATTGCGGTGTACTTTGAAGTCATCACTGTCACTAACCATGTTTCTTTTGCTTTTGGATTTTGGGCACAGAAACGTAGCCCTTCTGAGCACTATTATAAAACAAGATGAGGTGGATATTTCAGAAGGCCCTGCTCGGTGTCAGGGTGCAGGGAAGTGACCTTGCACTGGCCACCCCACCACCCCAGCCCTGGCCATCAGGCACCTCCGCAAGGAGTGGGGACGGGTCCAGGTTTGGATCACACCACCAGACTTCTTCCAGGGTCACAGAGGTTCTTCTGGAAGAACACCACAGCAAAATGTTTGCTAAATATAGGGTTACTATCTTCAGTGATATATTAATAATATTTACAATATTTACAAAAATCCATCTATCTTCTTCTGGTGTCTCTGCGTCCTTTTGAGTCTGACTGAGCATGTAATCTGAAATGCTGTATTAGGCATTTTAATAAGATCTGAATACATGATATCTACCTGCAGAAATAGGAATTACGTTATCTTGATACAGAGCCTGATTTCATATAGCCTCTATTATGGTGCAGATACTTTTCATTTCTACCGTGTTGATTATTCTTGTCAATATCTCTTTTAATTTGCTGTAGCATTCTTCACATAAAAAAAAGCTTTTCTCGTGTTTTAATTTACCTCTGCAAACCTTAATATGTAACTTCTGGTGGCAGAATTTATTCCATTTCTCCTCTCATTTTCTCACCAGAAAACATCAGAATTACAAGTATACACTCTAAAGAATCCAAGTTTTCCATGCAACAGATATATGAGTAAGCAATGGTACAGCCCGGTCTACTTTCCATTTAGCTGTTACCAAAAACACTAGGTATTTTTAAAAGTGCATCTTCACTTGGCAATATTACAATAGATGGGCATATTTCCAGCCAGTATATTCTTGCTCTCAGGGCAGCAATATTGTGCTTTGTTGAACTAACAAAAAATGTATTCACTTAACTGTACAAAAGTGCCAGTTTATTACTTTCTTTCACAACGGAAAATGCAAAATCTAACACAGTGAGGAAATCTGCATATATGTACCATGCATGCATCTGATTGTGTCTCTGCTGTCTTGTAACTACACTCCCTCCAATAATATGCAACAGATAAATTTTACTATGGTAGTCAATAGTGTTTATGTAGCTCATCAAGGATCTTCATGGGGAATTTGGCTTTTTTTTTTTTAATCTTCCCCAAGAGTATAAGAACCACATAAATTTCTAGGTAAAAATCCTCTTGCTAGCAAGCTGTCCAGAGGCAGAATTTCAGTTATATCCTCTAGCAAACACTTGTGTTGGTAAGTCGCTTGGCTGCAGCTCTGTGTCTTGTGGCAAGAAGTATTATTTTAAATGTATGGGTGCTATAATACAGAAGCAGACCTGGTGGAAGAGAAATGTTTATGTCTTGTGTGTTTCTGTCTGGCAAATGCACAGACTCAAGGTCCCAGGCTTCAGCTGGTTAAGAGGAACTCTGACTAGTCAACCTGGGCAAGCAGGGCTAGGATGAGGACAAGGCCTCCTGTCAGGAGTCCAGAGGGGACTGGGGTGTTGCTGCAGCCGACAGGCCTGTGGGGCTTTTCAAATGGGCTCTGGACTGAGTTCCTAGCAAGCAGAGAGTCATGTCTGGTTATGTTTTGCACTGCCCAGCGCACCTAGGCTTTTGATGCTGGAAAAATACATCCAGTTTGTGTTCTAATAAAACCTTGCTTTTGCAATTTTTTTTTTTTTTTCCTCAGAGAAGGTGCAGGCAAATCCCCATCAAAACTCCATCTGTCCCACAATGTGCTCTGAGATTTCAGAGCACCTTCCCGATCCAGCTCCCCTTCGCTTCAGCTTTCTGCCATCCTGGAAAAGGGATTAAAAGTTCATTTTGTCATCTCAGACTTCAGAAAGCAGAGCTACAGAGAATCAGAGACACCACCCCAAAGCCATTTGATGTTCCCCACGGTGAGAAGAGGTTTCCAGAGAACACATCCCCCAACTCCTGTTTCAGAGCTGTGGTTTGGGGGGCCCACAGCCCCAGGCAGCAGTAGGACAGGAAATGCTTTTCTTCAGCCATGGCACAAACCCTGCCTGACCAAAGCGTGTAGCTAATTCAACTCAGCTGCAACTCATTTGAGCTTAAGCAAGCAGCACTTTTCACTACTTAAACCTGGGCCGCTCTCACCTTGGGAATTGCCCTTTTAAAGGGGAGGGGGTGGGGAGGTGGGCAGTGTCAGCTAGAGTTCGTAAGGGGAAGGCGGGCGCTGCAACTCGATTCTCCTAATCTGGTAGGTGAAAGTTGTGATGGGTGTAGATTCTAGTAGTTGTGGGTGGGATGATCTGCTTGCACCCCCCTCTGTAGAAGCTGAGGAAGATGGTGGAGCAGCCTGTGCTGGGGGACAATGTGCTGCCCAGCCCGGGGACTTGCTGGGGTGGCTGGTGTGGAGTGAGCGGCCCCGGGAGAACCGAGCTGGAGTTTGGATGGGAATTGTGCAAGAATGGTGAGGAGACTAATTGTAAATATGCTCAAGTGACTGCAGCTGAGGTGTAGAAAAAGCACATACATCATGCTAATTGTTTTACTGATCTTGTGTGCTTGACAAGTAGAACCTCTGTGTTACATAACATAGGCCTGTGAGAAACTCTGAGGCACCTTATCGTTCTGCCTGAGATTCCTGCTTTGTTGCGAGAAAGAGGTGAAGGCTGTGTCTGCCTGAAGCTTTAAAATAGAGGCGAGCGCAGCAGGCCCAGTGATCTTCTACCAGGGCTCAATTCTGTAGTGCCTGTGTCACCTCTGCCCAGGAGCTTTAGGTGCTGCTTTGGAGATCTCCCAGTAGAGAGGTAACTAAAATAAAATTTGCTCTTTGCAGTTGCATTTGTGGCCTCTGGCTCTTCGTGTGATGTGCCTGCGTTGGTTCACACAAGTTCCTTTGCCTTTTGCTATGGATGGAAAGTAGAAGGTAGGAGCGTCAGTGATCTATTGGGTTTGATTTTATTTTTATGTAGGGTTATAGCAAATACTGAGCATGTGCTGAGATGCAAATTGTTGATGCTTATCTTCCCCAAAATATATATATATATATATATATATATATAAATCTCATTAACCTGTGCCCTGTTTATTTTTTCTAACTCTGTGATATACTGCAGTGGTTTTATAGTGCCTGTTTATTATGATAGTGTCTAAGTGTAGTGAGGGAACATATATCTTGGTTTTTTGGTAATGAAACCGCTTTCCCTAGCCTGGTGATGATGGAACCTGCTTCTCTCCCTTTATAGAACCATGGTTTTGTTTATGTAGCTCTTTTCCTCCTTCTGTTTTCTACATAGGTTTTCTCACCTGCTGCTTTTAGTAGGAAGGCAATGTACAGCTGGAAGGCTAAAACTCAGCATAGTTGTGACCCTTAATCAATATTTCCCTTTTTCCTGGACACTGTGTGCTGCCTCTTTCTTGAAGCTTTATGTCTGTCTTGAATGCTTACGGCTGAAAAGGCAATCCCTGATGTATCTGTAGCTCTCTGTCCAGGTGGTGACTGCTGGAGAGGAGGTACGACTGGCACTGGAGTCTTGGAAGCTGTTCCAGAGAGTGAATCTTATTTTAATGATAATAGGGACAAGGCATGCAAGTCAGGTGGTGAGCTCTAATGTGCAAGTACTTGCAGTTTTCCCTCAGCAACTTTACGGTCAAAGGATAACAGTCCCTTTTTATTTCTGTCTCTGAATCCTCTGTCCTTGCCACACTTCTCCAGCATGTTTTCTGTTGTAATCCTCCGTATTTTCTTCATCTCTTCCATATTCATGATCATTCTGTGACTTTCTGTGCATAATAATGTTTCATATACTGTCAGCTTGCTCAGTAATCTGAATAGTTATAATGATCATGTTGAAATAGTAGGTGCACAGTAGGCGAACGTGGCGTGCTTACACCTGCCCTCTGTGGCCAAACCTGCTCAACAAACCTTCCATCAAACTTGGAAAAAAGGTCTGTCATCAATAGTTTGTTGTTGTTTATGCATTGATAAAGCAACACTTCCATCTCAGCAGACAGAAGCTGCTGCAGAGCTGGAGCAGTTGCTTTAGCAGCAAATGTGCTGGCAGGGTACTTCCAGCTACAGAAAATGTGCCTGTTCTAGGACAGATTCCTACATCATCATGCAGAAAAAGCTATGCTTTAAGCTTCTCCTGCAAGTCATGCGTTCACTGAGATATGTTTTCAAAGAGATATTTGTATAAATACTGAGAGGTGTCCTGTGGGACAAGGTGTAGAGAAACACTGAAGGAGCCTGATCTAATAATGCACTGTAGCTTCTCCTTAATCTACTGGGCAAGAGCTGAACAAAACCTGTCTGCTCTTTGTTGAGAAGGATATAATTATTTTTTTTTTCAAGTAGCTTAAAGGGGATAAACAAGCCTCTCAATATCTTAATACCTCTTTTACTAGTCTCAAATTATTTAGAAAACTTGTAATACTTCTCTTCCTATTTGTCATCTGCACTTCAGAACTGTTCTGCGGGTTGTTGGGAGCCTGCACAGCTGCCATGGATAGGACAGGTGCCCACCTGCTAATTAACAGCAGCATCTCATTTGTGTGAGTTGTTAGTGCCTGTGGAGGTGGGAAGTCAGCTGGTGGCTGGCTGAGGGCTTGAGGAGATGAAGCTCGGAGGTGCTGTGATGGGAGAAAGGATGGAGTGGAAGGGCTTTCAGGTACACACACAGGTGTACCTAGGTGTCTAGGGGTATAGGTGGGTATTTAACTGGTTTAGGTACTAGTGGAACTGTGAAGAACTCCTGCCTTTGCTGTGGCTTGTGCTTCTCTGGACCAACATCAGGTAACTATCCCCATCTGCAGGAGCCCATATAAGTGAAAATTCTAGGCCTGAGCTGCTGATGCGCAGCTTTGTGACACCTCTCAAATGTAGGTTTTCACCTTTCCAAGTTGCGTTTGAGGATCTTATGCTACAGCAAACATTGCCCCTTGTAATTAAAATTAATTGCTGTTGGATTTTTTTTCTCTTTAGCTTTTGAGTGTGCACATACTTCTTTAAGAAAAATATTATCTGGATAACCTGATTTTTATTTTAAAACTAGTAAGAATTTGGATTTTAAAAAAGTACAATGTCCCTTTCAGGTTGAAATCTGTGTTCCTTTGAGGGCAAGTCTCTGGAGCAGTTACATACCTATTCTGTTGGTAAATGCTGCACTTAGTACAGCAATTAACTAGTCCTATTTCGTAGTTAAGTGTTCAGGTTTTTCATAGATCATGTAATCAAGTGCGTGTGATGCAGCCTCCCCATATTCTGCTCAGAAGCTGTCTCAAAAATATCAAGTACAGTCTTCATGAATGCAAGTTAATGTGCTTTTGTTTTGTTAAAAACAGAAGCCCAAGGATGCCACAGTGGCAAATAGCTCTTGCTCTCAGTCATGTACACCCACAGTAAAATAAGTGGTCTCTCTTCCTCACATGGCCAGCTTGTCTCTCTTCTTCAGGCTACCAAACATTACCAGGAACATTTCCCTGGTGCTGCTATATCTTTGCCATCTTGAGAGTCACACAGTAAGCATCTGTTCTGGCAATAAATGATCTCTCTTGTGTTTTTGATGCTAATACTGTATTTTTCTAAAATTAGGCCTAAAAAATTCTCTAGTCATTTTAGTTCTGTGCTTTACACTTGCCACTTAAAAAAAGAGGTTGGATAAGGTTTATTTTCTTGTAGGCCTCTTAAATTGCAGCCTTTCATATTTGAGACTGCAGAATTGTAAATCGCACTAACAGGATGCCCAAAATGGACACTGGTGGAGAGAGGAAAAAAAACGCAGTTGATACGGATAGTATTTCCTATTTTTAGTTCCTGACAGCCCAGGATTGCTCTTATCCAATGACCATTCACGCTTCTTTCTCTTCTTCCAGCTATCAGTTCTGTGATGACTTGGAAACAAAAAAATACAAAATAAGAGTATCCAGATGAGATGGACATCACTCAGATAGCAATTTGTCAGGAAACTGATCTGCATGATTGCCCTCCTCTGTGGAAGATTGTAGTAGTGTGATTGCAATCATTTTTGCTGGTCAGTGTTTTTAGCATTAACGTAGCTATCTGGTGAGCTAGCCAGAAAATCTTTATATAAGGTTTTCTTTGGAACTAAAAGAAAAAGAGAAGTTGTCTCTGATATTTTACTGTAGCAGTTTCACGTGCTATTGGTTGCATGCAGCACAAACAGGTTGCATGTTTAGTATTTATTGTGGTGCCATCTTCAATGTGCTCGTTGTGAGAGCTGCCTCTGTAGAAAGGTGATTTCTATTTCTGCCCAGTTAATCCTCCCTGTAAAATAAAAAAACGAAACCACTTTGTCAGTGTTCAGCAATACTAAACAGATATTAGCTGTTTTAGTTCCGTAGTCAAGAAACCCAAATGGTACAATATCTGTATACAAAAGAGGGTATGTTTAGGTGATGCTCTGGGACAAAGAAGGTTTTCTTCTCTTTGTAGTGAGTATAGCTAAAACTGGCCAAATTTTAACTTTTTGACAGGGATTTTTAACTGGAAAAATAAAATTTACAGTTTCGCTTTTTAAATCTTGTAAGTACATAAACATTCAGTAACATGTAAACATTCGGTGTATTTTGCAAGGTCACTTTAGGGAAATGGTTGCAATTAAATGCTGCCTCCTGAGGAGAAGAGGAGGAGTTGTCTGCCTCTCAAATTGTACATCTTGGACAGATTTAAAAAAAAAAACAACAACAAAACAAAAAAAAACACCAAACAAAATCATAGAGTGTCCTGAGTTGGAAGGGACCCACAAGGTTCATCGAGTCCAACTCCTGTCCCTGCATCTCACAACCCCACAGTTCACACCGTGTGTCTGAGGGTGTTGTCCAGTCTTCTCTTAAATACTGCCAGGCTACGGATTTAAGTGAGACAAAACTGAGAACTCGAGACCCTTTCACTTCGTTAAGTCCTGTACTGGAGTGGCTGGTGTGTAAAATATAGCCAGGACTGCAAAAGTTAGGAGTTTGAAGAACCTGCTATACAGCAACAGCATAATTTTATTAACAGCCTCCAGCTTGCTCCCTGTCCTCTCAGAGAGCAGGAGCTTCTGGTACCGAGAGCCTGTTCCCAGCCACGGTGTCCCAAGGGATCTGACTGGGGGATGTCCTTGGGATGCTGGGTTGGTGCATGACAGCTGATATGGAGCTGCGGGCACAGCCTGGATCTCTTTGCATCTCTTAGAACTGGAGAGAGGTCAGTTTTCACCCTCTCTGTCACTAAATTAAACCACCTGATGGAAGGTCCCTTTTGAGGAGCGGTGCTTCTCGTAGCCTGAGGAGGTGATGCTGTGCATGTGTCTTCCCTTGGCTGGGTGCCCTCAGTGAGCTTCTTGCTTGAGCTAGAATTTGTGAAATTATCAAAGCTCTTTCTTTTTTCGATTAAGAGAAATGAGTTGCTGAAATCCCTGAAATGTTTAGTTTTCATCCGTATGCAAGATACCCAGTATATGCTCTTTTCATCCCTTAGGTAATTATTTGCTTTATTATTGCGCTGTAGTGAGATAGGATTAATGTAAGTTACAAGTAGTAACAGAATATGAAATAAGACAACAATAAGCATATGAGCAAAAGATAAAAATAGACTTGGGAATTAACCTAGTAGTTTATGAGAATTGCATGTGTTTATAAAATGCTCACAACTATGCTTAAATATATTCTTCTTTCTGATTAAGGATGTGTTTTCAAATATTACTCAGACAAGCTTCATCTGGGATATAAGAACTTGTGGTGTTTCAAGTGCTCAGTGGCAGGAATGAAAAACTTTTGACTTCAAGCTGTCAACCTGAATAGACTATTAGTTACATCTTGTAATAACCATGGGATAGCTGATAAGGGTGTGATAAAAATGCACATCCAATTGCTTTCCCTGCCCTTCCCCCTTAACCTTTTCCCTGCTGTTTCTGCCATTTGTTTTTCTGTCTGGCTCTCTGCTTTCCAAACTGTTCCATGTCCTCACTAAACCTTAAGACCATTCTCTTGAGTACATTTGAATTGTCATTTTGTTTGTAGGAAATATCATGAAGTGTCACATTTCATGAACTTGGCTTTTTGGATTGAAAGCTTTAGATGATTTAAGTAGATACCAGTGAATGTTCAACCTGATCTCTGGCAGCCTCCAGCCTCTGAAAGGTGGAGAACTCTCAAACCCCAACATTCGCTCTTGAAAGGCAAGTTACAGGAGGATGAGGAACTGGCCCTGGCAAGTTTCTTCCATGGGTGTCATCTTCAATAGTTGTTTTCTTCTAATATTAGTGGTAATCAGACCAATGACCTTTAATTTTTTTTTTTTTTGTTTGGTGGGTGGTTGTTTCTTAATTGTATTTCTGGCCAGTTGTGCTGGCAGATGGCTGTGACTACACTGTGTTACCCCCAGCTCCTGCCAAGCTCTGCTTTATGGGAGCTTGGCTGTATGTGAATGCTGCTGTATATTGAAAACAATGTTAACGTGAAAAGAAAATGATCACAAATGCAAGCCAGATATATTGTGACATACAAGTGTTTATATAGCACACTAAAGTCAAATATAACTTCATCATTTAACTACATGCCAGGGAGAATGTTCTGCTTCTGCTATATAAAAGCTTTGGGTTTAAACTGATTTGAATAAACTAAGGACAAATACAGTCTTTGGTGATGTTACACTGAAATGCCCAGGATGCGTTCTGCAGCAGATACTGTGGTGTTGACTGATAATTCTAGGAAAAGTTTGTTGATTAAGCACTTCTTGGAATTTTGGCTATATCTGTTGATCAGGGAAATGGTGTACTTAAATGTAAACAAAGTATATTAACAAGAGGATTAGAATTATTTGATACCAAAACTTTTTTCACTGGACTGTTAAAGATTATTATGTTTGCACTTAAATTATAAGATTAAACAATAAGAATTTTGAAGAGCTGGAATTGAAATCCATTTATTTAAATAGCCTACTTTGGGACAGAATGCATCATCAGAGGGGCTTAATGTTGGAATGAATTCTAAAAGTCTGAACTTTCTATGTAGCATGGTCAATTTTTAATTTCCGATCTAAAACTTCTTCACAAAGCACTCTGAACTGTAAAATTGGCTGCATCACTAAATTCTTATCTGTAACTGTTTCTGCTTCCTCATTGGGAAAAGCTCGGGAGATGGGAAGTGAAGGTTTTCATTGACTTCTGTATCCCTCTTCACAGAGGTTGCTTTCTGTGTTGAGATAGTTTCCATAATAATTAGCTGACTGTCACAGCTGACCATGAGTAGCTAGCAGAAAATGGGAACTAGAAAGCCTAAACTGTGAATCAACGTCTATCAATATTACTGTTACTCTTTCAAGGGAAGAGATAATTTCAGTCAAAATGCTGATCCTACCCCGTTTCCCCAAAAATAAGGCAGGGTCTTATACAATTTGTGCTCCAAAAGGTGCTTGCTTTTTTACATGTATAGCTGCCTGGACACTATTTAAACAGACTTTAAAATGAACTGTGACTAGGGCTTATTTTTAGAGTAGGGCTTATATTTTGAGCATCCTCAAAAATCATGCTAGGGCTTGTTTTTGGGGTAGGGCTTATTTTTTGAGAAACGGGCCATTCACTTTTTAGTCAAACACTGAGCTGGGTTGCTGTTCTGTTTGTAAATAAATTATGTTTTCGTTGCAGTAAATGCTCAGTATTATTTGATAAGTTATTCCTTTCACTGTTAATTTAAATTAATGCATATATATTAGAGCTGACTTCTGTACTCAAGAATCTCCTTGGTTTCTTGAATGTGTGCTTTACAGCATCAGTCCAGATTCTTTCAATTTAGGGCATAAGTCATCCTATTGACTTGAATTTTTCCAGTTTATGAAAGAAAGGTCACTGTATGGGGAATTAAATTAGAACAGAGGGGGGAAATTGGAACTTGAATGAGGCTACTTGTGGAGGTCACAGGTTAGGGGTCTCATGTACTTCACTGGATGGGGGATTGAAGCTGTAGAAGTATTAATGGGTTAATGAGACCTTCAGATGAAACAAATGTGAAACATTCCTACTTGGTTTTGCCATCACATACACTACAGGGAAAATTTACATTTTATTTTAATGTGTGTTTTCATCCTGTATTTGACTGTAAAACTTTGAGTTATCACTCCTCCTGTTTCTAAAGTGAGCAATAGCATGTTTTGGTTTTAGGTCTGTGCGTAACTTAACTCAAGAGACACTATGGGAATGTAAGGCAGCTACATTCCTACTGCCTATTTGTTTTTCATATTCTTGGTTTCTTCCTTAACCATACTTTTAATGAAATCTAGTAAAAATAGTTCTATTTGTTATCAGTAAAAAAAAAGATGGTTTATGCTCTACACATTCCTTCATGCTCAAGAACCACTGAGATAGTATTTCTACCATGAGCAATGTTCAATTTTTATGCCTTCTGAAGAGTAAAGGCAGATTGGAATTTTTCCTGGGGAGGGTGGTGGGGTGGGCAAATGACTTCATGTAGTTGAGAATAAACTGAGGTTTATATTAACTTGTATATATTCTGTACACTTCTGTGCTTGAGCAAAACAATTGATTAGGACCAGAAATAGAAGCTTTTTATTTTTTCAGATATATGGTAGGCACGTGTTATCTGGAGGAGCCCCAAACTCAGCATCAGCTTTGCCATATTCTTCTAGTGTAATGATTTATGGTACATTGGCACCAGCTGCTAGTTTAGGGTTGTGGTTTTTGTTTTTGTTTGGTGTTTTTTTTAGACTTAGTTTGAAAATGGCCGTAACATCCAACCTCGAGTAGAATACTGATTCTTTGAAACCTTTATCTTATTCTTTCCAGGTAAAAGCTGTATAAACATATTGGAAAAGCTAAACAAACTTGTGAAAATCCAATTCCTAGAATGATGGGGCTTTTTGGTGGTGTGTGGCTTGTGTTTTGGTTTGTGGGGTGTTTTTGGTTTTGTGGTTTTTGTTTGTTTTTGTTGTTGGTGGTGGTGTTGGTTGGTTTTGTTTGTTTTTTTGTTTTTTTTTTTCTTCCTTCCTCCACCAGCTCTTAAGCACCGGAGTCTTGACTCTGCTGAGAAGAATATAAAGCAGCAGCTCTTTCGTGTCTGGTAGGAGAAGAGCTCCCTCTCTAGACTAAATGCATATCTGAGCAGTGGCAGATTGAGGTCTGTTTGCTATTGCTGACGATGTCAAGGGTGTGAGTTGCTCCTTTCATCTTCAATAAGACTTATAAAGAGTTGTATCCTTTGGGGGAGGAACAGTTGGTGAATGTTACAGCTGGATGACGAAGACTTTGAAATTGAGCTCATAAGGCTTAAGTTGCCAAGCCTGATGTACTTTTCTGTTTTGTTTTGTGCTTTTTTTTTTTTTCTTTTTTGGTTTCATGATCTTTAGTTGAACTTGGGTCAGCTCCGCATCTGGACTAGGAACATACCGATAATCTCTACAATGGTGGCTGAAGCTTTAAAATCTGATTTATAAATTAAAAAATGAAATCACTGATTTGTAATATCTTCCATGTTTTCTTTTGAAATGTGAATTTAACTGATTTTTAAAACCCCCCTGTTTTCACCAGGGATGAAAATAAGCATATCGCTGATCAATGGCAGATTATAAAAGGGTGTCGTTAATGTTTTATTTTAAAACAGTTAAAAATATTACAAGGCTGGGCATCACTATTGTAGTTTGAGGCAATGCCTACTCCCTTGTGGCTTTTATCCAGTTAGCACTTGTTTGCTCCTTGGCGCACACCGTTTAAAAATACCGCAGAATGAAATAGCCCCTTATCCTTGTCACGGTCCTCATGGTTTTCCAGCTTGCAGCAAACAAAAGCAATTTGAGGCAAGTGAAATGTATGTGTGAATGTGTATGGTAGAGGTAGCTCAGGAGGTGCTCCCGTACAAGTAAGGACACTGAGATCACTGATGCTGAGGCATTACTCTGTTCTTCTCAAATTGTTTCTGTTTGTATTTTTTTATTAATAGCTCTTGCAAGTGAAATTTTTAATGAATTATGGATTTTGGAAACTTGTACATCCTGACCTCTTTTTTCCTGTCTCCTTCAGTATTGCCCTCATACAAAGACATCTGACTACAGTCTGTAGGCTGGTTATTAGTAGTGACCTTTCTTGCTCCGTGCTGTTCTACTTCTCAGTGTTCTCAAGTCTGGAGAAAGCTTTCAGTTGCTTATGTGCCCCTTCAGATTGTTTTCCTGGACTCTGAAGCCTTGCTTACATTGGGTTAGTCTTTAGTTCTACTAGTATCAGTTGACTACTGGGTAGGAATAGTGATATTTTCTTTTTTTTTTTTTAAATTTTTCTGTACTGTAAGGTTCACACTAATTCCTGTCTAAATTATTTTTGAAAATGCTTTCTTCCATCTTGACAAGCTAATTAGTATATTGTGGTGCCTTGTTTTGTAAATGGAAGAAAATTGTTCTCATCGTATTCTTTCTCTACCTGACAGACTATGTTTCTTTCAAAAGTATCTAGTGATTCCTTTATCTTTTTATATCTCAGGCTTGGTCTGATTTTGTATAAGATAATACCTAGCATAAGACTGCAGGATTTAGATAATTGTTGTAGAAATTAAGTCATCCAATTTCTATGTAATGAGATAAGGAATAATTAATGTAAACATGGAAAAAAATAATTTGTGACCAGCAATAAGCTTTCTCAATATTGTATTTTGCAGGCCTAAACACCTTGATGGACAGTTAGAAGTGCAAGGCAACAGGCAGGGGTGGGGAACTAGGCTCTTAAAATCAATCCTGAGTAAACAACAAAGCCTACAGGAAGGCAAATAGGTCAGGCTTGCGCTACCACACTAACTGCACTTAGTTCCTATAACAAGCTGGTTTTTGGCCTATGCCCCAAGAAATAAATAATTAGTGAATTAATCCCCTGCACCAAATAGTCCCCTAACACGATGTGCTACTAATGCTTTCCCAGGTACGCTTATTGACCAGTGCTAGTCATTATCATTAATTGAATGGCTGCTCCCTTCTGCTGTTGTCTGAATCTATTGTTAGTAATTTAGCCTACGCAGTACTTCCAGCCAAAACAGTGAAATAATGATGGTCTAAGGTTAGTTTAATCATCAATTAAGCCTGGAAAGCTGAAACACCGTTCCAAGTGGTATACACAGGTACTTAGAGCCGTGTGGCTGTGATGTGGCTTTGCTGAGCTGTGAATGAGGCCACCTTGTTGAAGCTCTGGAAATGTCCACCTGGCAGAGGATTATAAACCCTCTCTAATGTCTATGACTGGGCAGGTATGTGGAAGCAGATAGAAAGGGCTGAAGGCATAAATACTTCATGTTTCTGAAGGGCTTCTGTTATATCAAACTGGATACGTTTGCTGTTTTTCCCAAACTCTCAGAAAGGCAAGTGATGCATCTCCAACATGACATTTTTACATTTAGATGTAAAAGGTCATTTATCTATTTTCTCTCAGTAAGTGAAAATATATTCACATGTCAAGTCTTTCATGTCAGGGAGAACCCAGATTGTGGGCTCAAAAGCTTTTCATGTCATGTTTCTAATTAGGTCTGTGACTCATTCTCATGAATAATATATCAGGCTGCATATTAACATCTAATCCAGCTAAATCATCAATTTACAGTAAACTTTGTCTGCAGCAACTTCAGTAAAAAAAAAAAAAGGTCAGAGGCTGTAACATTTTTTCAACAGCTGTTAAAACTTCTGTAGTGTCTCTAGGTACTGAACTTTAGATTCGTATTGCAGTATTTGGGGGTGAATGGTTTTGATTAAAATCATAACAGTAGATTTCTAAAAAGGACTTTGCAGTTAAGGCCAAAAAAAAAAAAATCGCTTGGGTACAAATTGTCCTTTATGATCCAGGAAGGAGGCTGTTTATCCAGGTTCAGGCTGAAGTGCTGTGTGTGGCTGGAACAGATTGTGGGGTTTTTTTGGTGTGTTGTTTGTTTTTTTTTGGTAAGAAACTGATTTGTTTGTTGATAAACAAAAAGGTGTCAGAGAATAAATTATTACGAAGGTTTTTAACCTGAAGTGATATCACTTGTCACTTGATCTTGGTCTTGCTGAATATATTGAAGGATTGTTCCGTCTCCCTGGTTAATGTGCTGGGTGGGACAGCTGTGGATGTAGCTGGTGGTTTTTGTCTGTGATGGTGCTGACAGGTGAGGTCAAACAGCTTCACTCCATCATGTGGTGTTCATCACTAATTAGTCATTTGACAGGTATAATTTCTCAGCACTCTGGATCGCTATTGTAACTGTAAATTATCTTTGGAAATGTCTTTAAAAATGCTGTCTTTGCCCACTGTCTGCTTCCCATCACCATTTCCCTTTCTGTCTTTTCCCTTCTTTTCCAAAGAACCAGGCTTACAGGAGGCTCCACTTCGTGACTACTGTGTGTCAGAGCAGGGAGAGAAAAACGGTCCATGTTTGGTTTTTTGGTTGTTCCAAATGTTTCATTGCCACATCTGTTGATTTTTCACGCAGTGAGAGAGCCTTTGAAAAGGATACAGCTTAGATGTAGCTTCTGTCAGACCACATCAGAATTATCAGCTTTGCAAAAGACAGGTACCATGTGCTCAACTCTTCGTGCATATGTATTCTCTCTTCTGCATACGTGTTGCTTCTGAGGCTGATCCAATCTATTGTAAAATACCTTGCAAACTACGGCAACTTTTAAGTATCTTTTAAGCATTTTAGTTTTGTGGGTGGTTGTGTGTTTTTGGGTTTTTTTTTGCCTTAAACTTTCTGAACAATAGTGTGGATCTCAGGGCATACTAAAATGGGAAAGAGACTACTTTGTAACATTATGAAAGATCCCCTTAAAACAACATTTTAATATTTCTAATGCAAGATTAGGAGGAGAAAGAAAAGGATTGAGTAAATATCATGGGCTATTCATTTAGGATCAGAGCTTCAGCCATGAAAGAGTAAGGATGAGGCACTGCTAAATAGCTCATGTGTGCTTTTCGTAAGTATTAAAAATTAGAATATACAGGTTGTCTATGGGTACCCTAGTCTGCGTGGGTTGATGTTTGACCTCTGTCATATTGCACTTCTCCCTGTTCTGTCAATATTATTTGAAAACCTGGCTTAGTGATGATTTTTTAATAAAAGTCTGAGTGCTTTATACCCCTGAGAATGGCATTGTACCTCAGCATCCCTGAAAAGCTGTAGTTAACTTAAAGTGGTTGCTTGTAAGGATCAAATGTGGATAATGAAAAAGGGCTAAAAACTGATTTCTTGAGTGTGAGGGGAGCGCACCACAATTCTACTGCTTGTGTGCACACCTGTACAGACTGGATACAATTTTAAAATTTGCTTATAACAAACCCTGGCTATTAAGATCGTAAGCAGTCTGATTTGAGCTAAATAGCAACCTGAAAGATTTAGATTGTTCTAGCAATTAAAGACTTGCACATAGATTTATGCTCCATTCAACCTGCAGAGCTTGATGCTGTAGTTCTTCAACAGGTATGATTTTCTGCAGTGGAAGTTTTGTGTGAGTAGGAGCTGTTTCTTGAGCCTTACTATATACTAATAATGAAAACATTCACATTGCTAGCTCATTGTGCTCTTAAACAAATGGGTGGATCAAGTTCATGTAGCTTAGGAAGACAAATGACAATTTCAAGGTTGCCAGCAATTCTGCATAAACAGCTGGTGATTTAGTTGTTTTTTTAAAAAAAAGTAATATGTACTTGACTCCTAGAACAGGATACACTGTAACATCCACTATTTAAATTAGACTGTGTGGCAGTTGATTTTTGTTGCAATTGCACCTTGAACTGCATCACGTTATGAGCTACACAGAAATTATCAACTACATTAGATTAATGCGGTACTGAACACAAAGGCTAACATCAGTTTATTTTGACACAGTGATGATGACAAATAAGTACTTTCCTTGGAACACTGAAGTCACTTTGAATATACAAATTGAGAACTCCATCTTGCATAGTTTCGGTTCTCATGGTTTTGTCTACTGTTTGGTGATTTCTGCTGGTTTTGTAGGCTGAGTTGATATTTTACTATATTTTTTTACTTAGCAATACATTTTCTTTGCACCTTTGTTATATGTGTGCTGGGCTTTTGTTTTTTTGTGTGTTTTTTTTTTTTTCCTCATTCTCTTTCTGGAAGCCGTTTTAGTTTATTTGCTTTGAGTGGCTGATCTAAGGAAATTGAGAGATTAGGATAGTGGACAACTGAGATGAATTGAAGTAGTTCATCTTTGTCACAAAAAGCCTATCTCTCACAGCTGTCCTTCTTGCAAGAAAGAGGAGAAACTGGGCAGAGAGCTAAACATAGAGGTACAGAATAATTAGGAAGAAGCACAGTGAGAACAAAGCTGGAAAAAAACTGGTACCCTTTGAACTGAAGTAGGTGCTTAGAAACACCTAATTCCATATGGATCTGTAGCAGATTATGAATTTACGCTGAATCCATTAGCATAGATAGCAGGCCTTGAACAAGAGAAAATTCTTAGGAATATGCTTTCTAAAGAGTAGATATTCCAACTTTTTTCAATTGGTGAGGATGAGAGAGGGATGTCGTTTCCCAAGAGAAATTTTTTACAAAGTTTTTGGTGGAAAAATGTGCAGAGAACAGTCTGTATTGTAGCTCAAATGTTTCTTTTTGCTAAGCTAGAATGAAAGATAGATTTAAGCTCAGCTTTGTGGGTATCAAAAAAAAAATAAGTAGTTAAATACAAGTAAACTGCCTTGGGGGAAAATGGTGCTATTAATATTTTAAAGGAGAAAAAAAGAATACCAAGTATGATAAAGAGATCGACATCAGTGTTAGTAGCTACTAAGTAACATAGCTACAAATGTATTTCAAAGAAATATTGAGCTGGCTGGGATCAAAGTCACCTGTGCATGCAGAGTTTCCAGCTAAAAAGCTGTGGGAGGGTGTGGGTCTGATACAGTCGGAAAGTCTCAGAAGCTGTTCGTTATCTGCACACAGCAGAATAGCCGGCATTGATCACTCTTGAGCAGACGTGGAGGGAATCAAGGTCAGAACAAGGCATGTTCACTTGATCTGCTGAAAACCTCGGACTGGAAGAAATGATTGGTAACATAAAAACAAAGAGTCTCTTGATAACTTGCTCCAGAAAGACAGAAGGCCTGCAAGCTTCTAAGGATAGGGAAAATTTAATCACCTGAATCACTTAGAGATTTGTTTTCGAACGAATTAGGTGAGGCTCTCTCCTGGCCCCGTGCAGCCGGAGTGCCTCCTGGCTTGCCTCTTCTCAGACTTCTACCACCTGATTCAGGGGCAGCCGTTCAGCTCAATTTAGTGCCTAAAGAGAGATTTTTCAGTTTCCTGGATGAAGGCGATGTGCTCTGGGGCATGTTCAGCTGTGCCAGTTGCTGTGCCCAGCCTGTCCTGCGGTCAGCAGGAAAGGTCCCCCCTGCTCAGGGGGTGCACTCGCACAAGGTAGCTATAGTGATGAAATTTAAGGAATAAATTAAAAGCAATTGACAATGTTTCTTAAATACAGCTGATCAATTTGCGTGAGCTTTGAACAGTAGAGACTTGATTTTTTTCTTGTTTTTTTTTTAAATGCTGAACACCCCATAATTTCTATAATACAGTGGGCATTGAAAAGTCCTTGGTTTCAGATGTTACCTGTAAAACGTTGCTCAGTGAGTAGTGTCTTTAGCTACTAAGCCTTAACCTGAACTTTTTTTTTTTTTGCTACTGTTGCACTGTTTTACTATGCAAGACTTGCAAGTCTGCAACATATGGCATGGCTATATTGTCCTATAAAAAAGGAAATAACTGTGTATGACTTTTATTTGGATGATGAAAGCTGAAAAAAAAAAAGTCCCAAGAGTTACTCTTCTAAAACTAAAAGCCAAGGTGTTTGATGTGATGTCAAGGGCTGTTGAAATATGTAATTCATTCCATCTGCTGCCCTTGGTGCATGAGAACAAGGCATTGGCGCCAGCTGCATATGCCTAAAATGGAGAGAGGACAAACCTTGGCTATCATTCTGTTTACTCTGCTACTTGTAGAGTGCCAGTGAGCCACAATTTGTTTTATTTTTAGCTCGTGTGTCCTAGTTTGCCTGATGGGCTAAGCTTAGAGGGATGTAGGCTGCATGCACTCAAGCTTAGGAGACTTTCCCTATATTGCCAGTTTTGGAGTTTTAAAAATTCATACCCATTCACCAACTTTCTATTGCCATCTGTCTAGGAACTGGTAGCTCTGACTCTCTTATTCTAGGCTAAGTATTACAGACTTCATTCTTTTCATTGCTCCTTGGCTGCTCCAACCAAGCTCAGTTATCAGTTATTTAGAAGCTGTAGTTAACAGTGAGTTTAGTGATCTAAACAAATATTTATGGAATAACTGGGGTTTTAACAATAAAAGTCTTCTAATGCTGCATTACTAAATAAAATACAGAGTTTGTAAGCATAACTTTCTAATCAACAAGCTTTAGGAGATCAGTCAAGGCCAGGCTGGATGGGTCACTGAGCAACCTGATCTGGTGAAGATGTCCCTGCTCATGGCAGGACTTGGACTGGGTGAGCTTGAAAGGTCCCTTACAACCTAAACCATTCTATTTTATGATTTTTTTTTTTTTTTAATCTCAGCATTTCTAGTCGAAGATTAATAGTTGCTTTCTCAGTCTGTCTTGTTCTTAAGAAACTGTCCTTTCCCCTTCCTTTGTCTCCCAGAATTTCTAAAATACCCCATTAGAAACACTAGTATTTGAACTGTGCATGGAGGGCAAATTCAATATATGAAATAGTTATTAAATCATTCTTGCAGCCTTTAGTGAGGCTTATTCTTGGTTGCTTTAGTGCTTTATCTTGTGTTACAGTGGTTCAAGAAGAGTCAAATGGAAGTGGAACTTAAATTTTTCCTTGAATATTTTACTCATATAAGTATAGCACTTGCCTGAGGATTTTTAGATATGAAACTTTCAAGTTACTATATAATAGAAGGATGAAACAATTGACTATCAATAAAACCTTCCTTTCTTATTTATCAACCAATTATTAAGGAACTAAAAAATTCGTCCCTTAATAAATTATATTCAACCCTCCCGTTTTCCTGTTATTTATGTAACAGTGGTGTTTCGAAGCTGTGCTGCCTATAACCTGTAGCCAAATGGATTTGTACATACAGTGAAAGACCAAGTGGTGAGAGTTTATAAAATAGTTGTGAAAAAACATTGCAGGATTTAAAAAATATACATGCCAAAGCTCATGGGCAACAAGGTGTTTTAGTGTAATGTGGAACATAGTAATATAGCTGATGGGTCTAAAACTTTTTTTTTCCCCCATGGTTGCATACCCATGGTTGGGTATCTTGTTGCAGCATGCTAATTCCTCTAAAAGAATAAGAATCCACTTTTGGAATGGGAGAAGAAAGTCTTGTGGTGAAAATACTGCCTTTGAGGAGAGGCACGCTTTCCTCTGAATTGGTTTATTTGTGTCAAACTGCTTAGAAGTAAGGATGCTCTTAGTACTTTTAGCTAACCCCCAATTTACAGAAAAATCAAGAATGCTACTACCGGACTTAGTATTTCCTTAAATTCACTGAATGAATATCTAAAATTGCCTGCATGGACAGTACATAATTTATGTTTAAAGACTGCAAACCAGGTCACCTCATTTAATTGCTGAGGTAGCACAGGAGTCAAAGAAACCCCAAACAAACAGAAACAACACACACACACACCCCCACACCCAACAAAGCAAACAAACAAAAAAGCCCTGCAAACAAACAAAACAAACCACCACCACAGAAAAACCCAAACAAACAACAACAAACCTACACAAAACAAAAAAACCCACAACCAACCGAACTCCCCCTCCCTCAGAACAACCCAGAACACACCACCAAACCAGAACTGTCTTTGGGAGGAAATCTCCTAATTCAGGTTTGTCTGGAGTGGTGTGCACATTATTGAGACACCAAAAGTGGCTTTAAAGGATCAGTGAGGATCTTTCCTTTGTTAAGGGGGGGATCAATTTCTCTTTGATGTCACAGGCGAAAACGATATATATCCATGTGTGTTTTTACTATTAGCTATTGATTGAGTTTTGTGCCCCAAGTTTCTATCTGTGAGCAGGTGACACCATGTGAATCACCAGAAAACTGTCCTACCCGTGCAGTGACCTAAGAGATTATACTCTTGAAGCTAAACATAAGCAAATGATGCAAATAGCATTTACTTTAAAATTTGTTTGTGCGTGGTTCATTTATTTTTGTATTTTATCCTCATGGGTATATACACCATCTTTTAAAATAATACATCAACCTAGCAGCTGCAGATTTTGCTATTCGCTGTTTGGTGCAATGCTTACCAAATTATTTTCAGATCTTAGAAATAATCTACACAAAATGTCAATGTCTTCCAATATTTATCTAGCCTTGCTCTTGCTAGAGCTATTTCTTGTGAAATAATAGACTACAAATATAAATCCCAGATGTACTCTCTGAATCTATAAATTGCTCATTTGGAAGAAAATATATTTTTTTTTCTGTAAAAGTGATGGATTGGTGGAACATAATGGCTTGCTGCTGCTGTTATAGTTAAATTTTCTTTGAAATTATTAAATTTCATACTGTTTAAAGTAGGTACAGCCTCCATAAGGCTAGACAGACAAGAAAAGTGCACATCCACAACTGAAATAGGGCAGCTATAAAGAATTCTGATGTTATGTAGCTCTCATATTTACTTTTATTCTTTTTACTCTGAAATGGAGTGGAAAATGCCGAATGCTCTCGCTTTGCAGAGTATTACACAGAGACATGACTTACATTTACTTGAGCATTAACACTCTTTGCAGTTAACTGTTCACATGAGTGAAAAATAACCAAAGTGCAGATGCTATTTTGTTTTCCTCCTACAATGAATACTTAAAAATAGGATTGAATATAATTATCATTTGCAATGACACGTGTGATGGAACGCATTTGTTTTGAATGAGACACTGAAAAGCCTGATTTTTACAAGAATGACAGTTGTGACAATTGTAAATTGCGGAGACATTGCCTGCATCGTTTTCGCAGGTAACTTAGACTTGTTTTCTTTTATTAAGAAGTTAGATGTTTGCTCAGCTGAACTGTCCCTGGCTCTTCCAAAAAATTTACTTGTTAACGGCCAAAGAGGGATTTTGCTGCCAGGCCAGTGAGCAGGAAGCAGCATTCCACAACAGCTCGCAAGATCTGCGGTTTCATACCCAACATGCAGATTGGTAAGCCTGAAGTACCACCACACCTCTTGAACAGTGAGAGGAAGGAATTTGGATTATTCATGTATCATGTGATTGTTTAACTTGTATCACACTCTGCAATTCCCATGCTACCTTGTACTAGTGCTTTGCAGAGTCATTTGTAGGGAAATCTATGCCGACTGCAGCTTCATCACCTTATCCAAAAATACCGGTGAAACTCAAGTTGTCTTGATGTCTCTTCTAGTGGAAAGTCTGATCTGAAGAGGTCAGGGTAGAGTTAATGGACACTGAACTGATCATTAACTTTTGAAGTGTCTTAAGGTGGTGACAATTAGCGTATGCTCTTGGAGCACTCATGCCAATATGGATTTTTGCCTCAAATGGTGAGAAGTGTTATATTGACGAGTATTACACATCAAAGAGCAAAACAAGAGATGTGCATAGTCAAGACAGAAAGTGACTCTCAAGTCTAAGCCTTTTATGGATGTGATAATTTGTTTCAGAACCTGACAGCTGTGGTTCATTTGGGGTAAAGGTTTTGTAGGCTGGTGGAGCATGTACTGTGAGGGAGGTCTCCACGTTGGACTTCAAATCAACCTCTTCCCTAGTAGAGGCGAAAGTGTCATTTGTATGAGCCATGCAATACAGTGCAGGAACGCATTGCCTTGCTGTAACTTCTGAGGTCTCTTACTCTATGTAGCTTGGAGGATGAATTGTTAAAATTAACTTCATATTTCAGGCATGTTTCATTAGGGAAGGAAAATGGTTAATTACTTCAAGGAGAACTTCTGTGGTACTAACTGCAAAGTATGTTGCACTTAGGATTCTGTGAATGCTGTTCTAAGTGCACTGATTCTGATATGTGTATAAGAAACTTATTGAAAAATTTCTTATAACCAGGAATTTTCTTATAACCAGTGAGCTATGTCCTTTTTTTTTTGACCAGAGTATTTCATTTGAGATCTAATTGATTAAGAATGAGAATCCAAAATGCTTGAAGCACTACTGTCACTCTGATGTTTAAAACAAGCAAGCTGGATGCCCAGGGCAGCTGCGGTCCAGTCAGGTGGTATTAGGGTTAAGTGAAATAGTAGAGAAGGCGGTATGGATTAATGATGTCTGTGGATTTATGGAAAATGCCCTCTGAAATAAGCTCGTCTTATTCTCTGACACTTTAATTGGGGCAAATATTTCTAATTGTGTAGGTATGTGATATATTTTCATCTGATGCTGTGTAACATTCTGGGGAGGAAAAAAATACTCCTTTAGAATGTCACATAACTGTGAAGAGATTACTAGTTTTTGTAGTTCAAAACAACTATTGAAAGGAATCTGATTTGAAGAAGGAATCATTACAGGGGTTTTTGGTGAAGACTGGTCCTGTGTCCAAGGTCTTTCAATGTATCTAGCATGATCTGAAAATAAAGTTAAAGTGAAGGAGATACAGGGTTAGCAAAGGTGAGTGAGTGAATAGTGAGGTGTAAGTAATTCTGGGGAGCCAGCCGGCTTGTGCAGTTTTGACTGCTCTGAGAAAGTGGACCCAGTTCAAACAATTCATGTTGGTAAAACCCAGCATGGGGTTATGGATGTAAAACCCCCCAGCATAGACCAAAGATACCTGGTCACATCTTAGAAATGGGAGAGGGCTCTGGGCTCCATAAGTAACCGTCATCTTGGTTTGAATATCACTCAAAGTTTGCTGTTATCCTAGAACACACAATCGAATGCAGGTACAAATATAGAGGTAACTTACCTTTGTGACGCTAATGAAATCAGCAATGATCTAATGAGAGTTTTGGTGTCTGTAGTTCAAAACGAATGGTAGACTTGAGCAAGGTGGATAAAGCATCTTCCTTTTAGAAGCTCTGGATAGAGAAAATATTCCTATAGAGAGTAATATTTAAGCTATTACCTGTCTATTTATCTAATTATATTGCTGTGTGTATAATTTATCTAATATATGAAAAATCACAAGTCATTTTTCCAGTGTATCGTGACAAAGAAAGCAGTCAGTATTGAAGAATTTTAAAAGAAAAGCATTTGCCAATGGACAGTGGCAGGAACTGAACCGAATCAGCATTTGGACTTTTTCCATACCCGAGGGAGTAATCTTTGGAACGTATTGTCAAAAGTAATTGGTTGCCTTTCTGTTTTTTTTTTTGATGTGTTCACAATAAGTATTGACACCTTGAGGAGGATAATCTTGATAACTGTAACTTACTGGATATAGTGAGGGACAGGGAGCCCAGTGGTTTGTAATACATGGGAAATCAGGTTACATAATCTGACCAAATCATCTCACCGCAAATGCCCTGCATTTGTACAGCTCTGAGGTCGAACCCTTTTAGCTCAGGAAAAAAATAGAAAATAATATACAAACATCTTTTTTTATGAACTCTGCCATATCTTTTCTGATCTATTTCCTTTATCATTAATATTTAAATGTTTGAAGTGTTGCTGCATAGTTGGCATTTGTGTTTTGTTATAGCAGTGGTGGCTGTTTTGTAAGACACATGGAAATGAAGGAGGATTTGGTAAGTCTGTTCTATGCGTTCTGCTGCCAGGGGGCTCCGTGACCATTTGGCCCTTGAAAAAGCATTTTTAAGGTGTTAGGAGAATCAAAAACCACACTTTGGATTGTTGTGCTGAGTGTTGACTTGTCTTTTAAAAGGTTTGTTGGTGTCCTTTCACATTACAAGTTTGCCCTTTAGATCCTTTTGCAATTAAAGTTAATTGCTACACTTAGCCGTGTATCTATCCTTTACATATGTTCTCATAACATTAAATTAGTAATTCTATGGACAAACTATGCAAAGTCAGGCATATGTGCCTTTGGAGTGTTGAAAAAATACTAAGTAGGTAGAATGAACAAAGAAACTGTCTGTGTTGGCACCATGCTTGTTTGGCTTTGTACTTTCATCATTTCTGTTGAAGTGGAATATCCTGGAGCAGTTTCAGGGCAACTTGTGCATGAATATCTCTTCCCTTCAGTGTATCGTTCTTGCTGTGGTTTAGCACCTGGCTTTGTATTCCTTTTAGATTTTATTGTATAATCACAGTTCTTCCCTCCCCCTCTGCAGTCTTTCACAAATAATTGAAGTCAACGTGAGAGGGTTTTGGCGGACCATCTGTTATGTGTGGTATCGCATCCCCAACAAAGACAGAGTGGTCTCATGATAAACAAGTAGACAGATTAAGGACTTTATGTTCCTAAACGTTGGAAAAAACAGCTTTTTCCTTTCTTTCATTCCAACCATGTTGGCTGGATAACATAATCAGTTTTAGCATTTCAGTATTGGTGACAGTTTTGTCAGAAGTTCTGAGCAAATAAAATAATTGATCAAAAAACTTCAGCCTCATGATATTAGATGTTCATACTTCAAGTCCTAGTGGTTTAGTGACTTTTCTGGGTAATGTGAATTGTGTTTGAAGTGAAACAGGGAAGTTGTCACAGTAAACAACTCTCTTCTGCAACCAGCTTTATGATTTTAAGAAACTTTATTGGTTATATGCAAGAGTAAATGTACTTCCCGATCACTATCGGAAAAAAGACTTTGTTATCAATGCAAATGGTGCTCCAGGGGATTTTGTATTTCAGTCTTTCATTATTGTTAAATAAGGATTAAGCTCAGTAATGTAAATGAACACTATTAAATCTCTACTTAATGGTAAGAAAAAAATGTTTGCATTTGCCAAAAAGGAAAGTTCATGTACTTTGAAATTGCTGCGGCAGGCTGCCAAGTTCATTTTGAGAAGGTGAGTTTACATCATTCACCTCGTCTTTCTTCTCAGAATCATTACATTACGTACAGGGTGGTTTACCCTCAGCCTGATGGGATGATTGGTCATGGCAAGGAAAAAATCCACTTGTAGCCAAACTGGGAATACAGCTTTAATCTACCTGTTCACCTACTTAAAATTGTGCAGCTGACCTAAGGGCTGCTTTATTTTGCCACAGAGGTAAAAGATAGCTTTGAAATTTAAAGTCGTCTTTATATTCTTCGTTCTGAGTTTCTGTTTGTGTCAAAGGAAGAACTTCATTTTACAGTCTGTAGAGAACCGTGACGTTCTCCACAAGTCACTACCAGAGCCCAAAGGTGACAAATGGGAAAATCCCCACAGGTTTTCACTCCAAATCTTCCAGCTCTGATTACTCTGCCTCTTCTGAAATACATTTCATATATCAAGGAAATGGAATTGGATACCTGGAACTGGAGAAAATTACTGAATGGGTTCTGTGTTATAAAAAACATGTTTTGATATTACGG
Organism: Pampusana beccarii; assembly: GCA_013399365.1. Lineage (NCBI taxonomy): Eukaryota > Metazoa > Chordata > Aves > Columbiformes > Columbidae > Pampusana > Pampusana beccarii. The sequence continues at coordinate 433,589 of VWYH01000649.1, read as the reverse complement.
CATAAAATACAAACTTGTCAGCCAGCCATGGATTAGAAAAACTAAAAAATGTTCATTTGTTAATGAAAGATAAAGATTTCTTTGTATTTGATATCCTCTGTAAAAAGGGTAGGTCATACTTAGGAATGTTACTGTAATTTAGGTGTTGGAGGAGAAAGTTTTCAAGTGTGACCTACTGAGCGTAATGTCTGCTTCAGTTTTACATTCATGTTTGTGACAATGCAGCATTTATTTCCCTTCTTGTAAAACGAATTCTATTTCTGAGGTCTGTTCTCCTTGTATTATTCTTAGTACACACAGTTTTCTGTTTAATTGTATTGACCATTTCTCGAAGGTATTTGGAACATGTTCATCGTTGAGGCATGTGTGAGATTTCATCCTTGGAGTATGTGTGAAAATTAGAGTCTTCTATCTCGTTTCTCCAGTAGAAGTTCAACCCTGGCATGCATTCCCTTTGGTAATAACATCGCTTGTAGATGAGCTATCCTGTTGGTTCAAATAAGTTTTGAAATGCCGTATGAGCCATTGTTTTACAACTCCAGGTTCTCTTAGCTTTATTTATAAGCCCTTGGTACTTGGTCACTTCATATCTTTCCGTACGATCCTCAGTTGCGTTTCTGTCACTTTGCATCTCCATCACTACAAAGCAATTCTCGAACTCGTCTATCCAGTCACCCAAACCAGAATGGCTCATTTTAACTCTTTCTGACAAACTGCAGATGTAGAACAGAGATTTTTATAGGGTTGAAGCTTCTCTTAGCCTCTCTAAAATCTTCATGGAGCCTTTTATTTGCCCTGCTGAATACTGCTGTTCTGCTACAGTTTAATACATTGGCCTGGGACACAAACAGTCCCAGGTTAGGGAGAGTTTGTCACTAAAGCAACATCTTTTTTTACTGATACTTGGCATTGCTAAGTAATGTACAAGTTAGACTCTAAAACACTTAACCACGATAGAAAATGGATGCCATAAGACTTGCTGCGGTTTTTTTCAAATCCATTTGTAGAACTGTTGTGTGTCACCTTAACGTTTTTTTTTTTTTTTCCTTAAAACAATGTTATATTTAAACTGTGCTCCAGACTAGGCAAGCTAATATGCTTCTCTTGTTTCTTCAGGGAATAGGTCAAACCAACACTTGCAGGAAAGTCTTTTGAGATTTGTCAAAGTATTCAGCAATCAGCTTCACTTTCCAGCTGATTTCTTATATTGATTGTATTATTTCACTATAACACCACAAATGTACCATTTTGTGCTCCTTTCCAGGGTGTTATTTTCTTCTTAGAAGCTCCTTTTATTTCCTTCCAAGTCTAGTGAACTACAATATCTTTAAAACTTCTGAACACTTGGAAAATTATGCCCAGAGTTATACTAAGAGGGCAGAAGAATTTCTTGTGTTATTCAATAGTAATTCAAATGACTTTCAAGGGATGGCCTTGATAGTACCAAACAGAGAATCATGTACTTACTGATGTAAAACTTATAAATTGGCTTTAGACTTTTACATGTATATCTCAATCTGAGAAAAGCCACATTTTTGCCTTTTAATTTTGGGTCTGGCCAGCTCTCCTGTTTTGTAGCATGTTTGTGGCCAGTATTTACAAGAATTTATCTATAGCAGAGACCTGGAGAATTCTTTTCTTATTTAGTCGAAGTTAATTAGGATCTGACTGAAGTTGTTTGCTATTGCGTGAAATGTGCCTGTCATAATCTCTAAGGCGCATGTACATAAATTAATACATAAAAATGACCTGATTGTCGAATAAAGAGGACTCGCCAACCTTCCCTTTGCTTCTGCAGCCAGTCCCTCAGGTGAAAGCCGGAATAAATAGATAAGCCCTGCAGCGTGCCCTGAAGGCTTGGAAATGTGAATTCGGGGCTGAGAGAGAATCCTGCTATGGGGCAATAAAACATACACATTCAGAGGTGTTGGTGAGAGCAGATCAGCCGACCACAACTTCAGGAATGGGTCAGAGACTGATTTAATATTTCACGAGTTCCTTACTCCTTACCTTGAAAGTTGATGATTTACACTGCTGTAATGTGATGCTGCTATACTTTTTTTTTTTTCCTGCTAAAGGCATGGCTCTTAGAGAACACAGTATTTTTCAAACTTTTTCCACCTAGAATAGCAATTTAGTATTCTGGGAATAAGTCATCTGGCCCAGGGATAGGGAAGTGGTGACTACTTACTCTGCAAAATTTACATATTTTTAAAATTCAAGCCTGTATGGAAGATTTATTAGTATAAAAGGGAGACAAAGCAAAGCCCTCCTCCTTTTTCCCAGTCAGGATAGAGTATAGTGCTAAAGCAAAAAAAAAAACCCAAAACACAACAACAGAAAACAACCACAAAAAACCCCTACAAACAACAACAACAACAAACCAAAAACCAACCAAACAAAACCCACCACAACAACCCACCAACACAGAGCTCTTTATTTATGTTGTTATTAACATGCAAGTTATTAACCTTCAAGTTTGTTTTTATTTTGGCTTGATAACTTATTGAGGGGAAAAAAATATAGCTGCACTCTTACAAATATTCATAACAGCAGAAAAACAACTTTCCTATGCTTACTATAAGCTAATATTGTAGATTATATTATTATTATTATAGATTTTTCAGTTTTAATTAGGTTATTTTAATAGGATTGGTTAGATATATAGCAGAAGGGAAGGAAAGAATGTGATGTTGAAGGCCCTTGCTCTGCTAATTAAAAATTGTCTCAAGTAAAATATTTATTTGAAGAAGAAATAGGATGGCAATATTATGGGACTTGTGCTGAACAAGAAAACTAAAATTTGCTGATCACTCATTAGTATAAATGTGCTTTTAATGAACTGGGGAGACAGCACTAAAGTTAAAGTGGAAGGAAAGGAAGAAACCTCAGTGGAAAACAATGCTGGATTATGGGGAACAGGACCTGCTGGACATGTCTAATGTGGTAAACACTCTTTGGTGCTTTTGAGGCTAACAGTAAGTCAGCTGTTGATTGCCAGGGAAAGTTTGTCGACTAAACTTAATTCCATTCATTTTTTCCAGTTACTCCAGAGGTTCATACAATTTACTATTCTTCAAATATGTATACAAATACTTACTAGAATTCTATCTGGTGATGGACAAAATAGGAGTAAATAGAATAATAGTTAGATCTTCATAAAGACAACGTAAATCAAAACCTAGCCAAAGTGACAGGAGTCTTACTGGTTTCACTCACCTAGGAATAAGTTCTATGTGGAGGGTTTTGGTGCCTTTTTAGTGATCTTTATGCTAATGGGACTTTATTTGGTTATTTGGGGCCAAATATTTGGCACGTAAGTATAAAAAAATGGAGACTTCAAAGATTTCTTGATGTGCTTGTCACAGTGGAGTGCATAGTATTTGGATTAGGTTTTTGAAACAAAATGGTTTATTTTCCAGTTTATTGCTATTGGAAAAAAAATATTTAGTAAGTGATGTTTCCCTTTTGCACATAGATAGTATAGTGGGTTTTTGATTACCAGAACCTGACCACAGAAGGACAAGTACTGATGGGCTTAGAAAGAGCAGAGCTCCTACAAGGCATTGACAAAAGGCCATTTCTTCCAAAGCCTTAAGATGAAAACAAGAGGTGAATATCAAGATGTAAAAAGCATATCTCGAAGCTCAACCTCATTTTCAAGATTAGGGAATGAGTAAATCATTGGTGGTAGAAAGAGATAAGCCCTTAGTGCTTCAAAAGTGAGCAATGCACTTTTCTTAATCGGTGTAAAATCTAATGTGAAGTGACATGTAGTGCTTACTTGGCACGGAGAAATAGCAAAGTACTATCTTGGCATTTTTGAGCCAGTTGAAAGCTGGAAAGCAATTTATCCCATTTCCCAAGGAAGTAGATAGTTTGATTTTTGAAGTGACTTCTGCATAGGTCAATATCTAACTATCATTCTGTAAAATAACAGGCTTCAGTTGCTTTCTTTGAAACTTAGTGTATTTCAAAAAATGGTGCTAGAAGATTTGTAATAGGAGGTTGAATCCCATTATAAAAAAAAGAAGAGGACAAAACCCTGGACATAGGAGCAGTAAAGGAATCAATTTATTTTTTGTGTGCGTGTATGAATCTCAAAGTTTAACAGAGAAAAAGCTGAATCCAACTTATAAGCCATGGGTGTTGGAAGATGTCAATGGACCTAGTGCAGAAATCAAAATTGGACAAGGCAAAAGAAAAGTAGCCCCAAGAGGTGTTATAGCACCACTTAATAAACTAAGCAGAAAGGGAAATTATATACCATTATTTATGGGTAACATTAAATCGTACTGAACCCTTAGCATGTATGCCAACTTGAGATCAAGTTATTTGTAGTGTGGAACATTTTCAATGGGAAACTCTGAGTCAACCTGGTCTGGGGAAATTTTGGGTCAGTTCTTTCTCTGAATGGCTGAAATTAATAGTTCTATAGTGCTCTTTTAAGCATCTGCTTCTAAAAATATGTCTTAAACCAGCAACCGGTTCTGACTGCTATTCAGAGACAGATCTTCTCTATTGATTGGCAGCACCTTAATTTTATTTGGCATCCTGTATTTATTATTGCTATTCTTTCACATTAAAAAAGCACAGTTCACTTATGTTTATACCTCTTATCCTTACACTTAATTTATCTTTTGTGTATTACACCTTAGTCAATATCTTGGACATCATGTACAGACAAATTTAACCTGGCAAAACAAGATGATTTACTTAAATAGTTCTTTCACAAAACTTGGCCTAATTCTTCCTCTGATGAAGTAACTTTCTATTTACTTATGCGAATATTTTTACAAAGAGGTATTTTCACTGTCTCAAGACTGGGTTTTGATTCTTCTCCTTTCAGAAAGTATTTTCTGCAGTTCTAATTTTAAATAGGCATCAGATTATAGTGTAGATTTAAAAAAGTAATTTAAAAACCCTGTTTTCCGGGAAAATTTATTTCAATGCAGTACAGCAGTGCAGAAGAATGTATTATCCTAGTGGTCAAAACTGGGATAGAATTCCCTGAGAAATATCAGAAAAAAAGTCTGGATTTAGAGTTCTAACTGCTAGATTTTCATTAAGTAATTTGCAACCTTTATTGAAGTAACTCTATTTTTTAAAAGCTATTTCTCATTATTAATTCTATTTTAATCCATTTATTCAGAATAACATACAGTTGGAAAGCTATTGGCCTTTTTCTTCAAGCACAATTAGCAGGACCAATCTAGACAATTAAAGAAGAAACATTGTAGAAAAACCTGCTACGTATGTTCATGGGCTTGACACTCTCTTTGATTCACGATAATGTGCTTTCTAATAACGTTGCACATAAATGTAACTTTAGAAGTGTGTTTAAGTTTAAAATGGAAGGCAACTTTTATTAAAGCATCGCATTCATTTAAACATGACATGATAAGCAGAAATATGTAAAAACCCAAACCTTTGGAATTTCAGCCTTAAGCCAATGTTTCATGTGTTCATCTGGGGCACTTCTCACTCAAATGCTGAAAGCTGATGGTCTAGGTAGAAGAAAATCCCAAATTCCTGGGATAAGGATTCCCTGTGAGAGATAACTTTCTCCTAATAGAAGTTAGCAGATTTAGGTAAGATCAGGAATCTGTGTAATCTGTGTGCATTTTCTGTTTATTTTTTTTTCCTTCTGGAAAATTAAATGTGTATTTTGCTCTTCAAAATCTCCAGAGGTTTTCTTATATTATGTGACTGTTGTTGCAAGGTGCCCTGGTTGGCTTCTGAGTGAATGAAGTGTTGCAAATACTTGTATGGGAATCAACTATATTACTATTGGATTCAGAATGGGGCTCTGATTAATCAGTACAGAGGTAGTAATGATGTGCAGATTCTTTTAAGGATTTGCCTTATTATATTTTTATGTTGCATTTTTAAGTTGCATTTCGATGTCCCAAATGAGAGAAATATACTGCAAGCACCAAAAAAAGTCACGTCATGGATTCTTGTGCCTCTTGTGTTCCCTACTTGGCTTCTTTGTGATCTGCAATTCAATTTGGAGGGTTTTCCTTTATACATCTCAATCTTTTTTTCAGTCCTGTCAGTTTTTGTTGGAGCAAATGAAACTTAACCTGAGGTGAATTAATTTTATTGTTGTTTTTAAACTGTCTCTTAGTTCCTCTGCTGGAAGTATCTGCAGTGTGTTTCACTGAAACACAAGTTGTGTGCAAACATGATATATAGCTGTATTTTTGATTTATTTTTTTTTTTACTCATAAATCAACAGAGTAGACCTAAAATGCTATCTATAGTACCAAGGGTATTTTTTATTTATGTTAAATACTTCCACTTCAAAGCATATGGATTTCTTGTTATGACCTTAGAAGCACGGAACTGATTCCATGCTACATTTCTTACCTTCCAAGTATAAAAGTTTTCTATTGCCCTCTAAAATGGGTGGCAAGATTTGGTTCATGCTATGAAGAAGGATAGTTGTACAGTGGTTCATATATTAATGCCTTTCATACTTACCTGTCAAATAGAAAAATAATTCATGAATACATGTCTTCAGGTTCAGTTTGAGAATATAGCACTTTTCAGAACACATTCTGATTTGCTTTCACAAGTAGCATTGAATATGGTGAGTACATACAGCTTCTACAACACACCAATATTTTGAAATATAGTCAATATTTATTCTAATATTCAGAACTCAAGATTCAGTATTCAGTAATCCAAAACATAAAATGCTAGCAGAGTTTTACCCTGTCATCTATTTTGAAAGCTTATGTTGATTCTATTTTCTCATTATCCTACAGAGGATTGTTTTAAAATCTTCCCCTGAAAGTCTACTTTCCGTTTTCATATCCTAAAAAACAAAACAAAACACTTTCTGCTTCATACTGTGCCTCAAATATATATATATTTTTTTCATGATACTTTATTTACAATATATGGCAGAATATTGCCATGCCTAATGGTGTTTGGTGGGTGGTGTTGTGTTGTTTTTGTGGTGGTGGTGGTTTTGTTTGTGGGTTTAGTTGTTGGTTTTGTTTGTTTTTTGTGGAAATTGGTGCTCATCCTCTGCAGATCGTTCCTTTGGAAGAACTCGCTGCTGAGGAAGGGTGGATGCTGTGGGTTTGCATCGCTGTTGCTGTGCCCCACAGATGATTTCTGTAAGTGCAGTTTATCAGGTGATGAGCAGCTTTCTAGTGGAAGCCCTGAGGCAGGTAATGTGCCGTCCTCTGAAGCTCAATCGCTAACCCTGGTGAGACAGGCCCAGCACTTTAATAGTAGAAAATCAGACTAGGCAGAACTCTTTGTTCAGTGTAATACTTCATGTACAGAGTTGTTCTCCCTTAAAAGAAGGATGGGTGAGCTGCCATCAGCCTTTGATTCTGTTGACTCATAAGTTTGTGGACTGGAGCATTTTGTTAATACATTACTATTAATTAAAATACATTTTTTTCGGTTATGTATCCCTTTCCCTGTGCTGTTGTATTATACTGTATGTTCATTCTGTCAGTTGATCATTTTGCAGAAGATTGCCTGATCCCAGATTGTGTCTCTAGCGATAACAATAATGATATATGTAAATGAAGTAATAGGTACGATTCACTTTGTTCTCACTGTTATTGAAATATGGTACTAATTCAGTCTCAGAAGACTATACAGTAGTGAATGAGGCTTTTCCAAATTTTGTTGATTGTTTTACAAACAGAATTTAAGAGACTCTGAAAATCAAGGAGAAAACTCATTAATGCATTTTACTCTTACTCCTCCCTGCTACTGCTGCCCCTCTGCCAAAAACAATCCAACCAACCAAAAACCTCACCACAAACCAAAAAGAGCAAATGAAAAAACCCACCACACCCCAAGAACTCACCACAGCTGTGTGGAAAAGCATCTTTAAAGTTTTGTTGTCTCCAAATTTAAGTAACATTAACAGCTTGAAAGGAGAGAGAATGAACACACACGTCAACTGCACTGAGAGAATATATCCATGTAACTAATTTAGTTTGTAGTATGGAATAAAAAAAGTGACTGAACATTAGTTTATTGCATTGTTTCTAATAATATTATATGATTAACAGGGCATAAACGGAAGAAGAAGAGTGAGGGATTCAGCGTTAGTGCTATATGGATTCCCTCAGCCTTGATATAAACGTGAGAGGATTATCTCTTTATTAACATGCCTGTTGGCAAAAGAGGAAATATTCCTGGTGTTGCTCTGTATAACATCCGGTTTTCCAAATGAGGAAAGGAAATACAGTTTTTTCCAAGGGCCAAAGTTAGCAAAGGAAGAACAGAAACCCACTTTCCTGGGCAATGATGCTTGGGTCTGTGACAAGGGAGGAATACTGCAGATGGGTTTATTTTTAGGTAGTGGCCAGGCTGCTGGTCAGCCTAGGAGAATGGTAATGATATTTTCATATTTTAGGGAGATTCAAGTGCTGTGGTAAGTTGCACTACGTAAGTAGATAGAAAAAGTTGCTGAGCATTAGGCAATGCCCTTTCCACATAGAATGTTAAAACGTGTGGATGCTCTAAAGTTTTTGGAAGAGGTTTAAAGTTGAAATGAAAAACTGAAAACTCAGTTTTTGGAGCTTGTAATGCTTGACTGTTTCTATTTCTTATTTTTCAGTAGCAAAGATGAGGAGGGTAAGAATAATTCAGTTTATATATCTTGTTTATTGTTGAAATTTTCTATAGAAATATGCTTACAGTCAGAAAGCTATTTTTTACTTTAAGCTTGTCAAATAAAAAAATTGGTTTCCAACTAGAATATTACGTTTTGCATCTTGTAGAGCAGACTGTTACTGAATGGTGAGGAAACTGGCAACCTAAACCAGTGAAGTGGCTTTGTAAACTCTCAGCTGAAGAGCCAACAGAGGCAACAGTCCCAAAATCATTTGGGCTGAAAAGGACCTTGGAGGTTTCTCGCCCAACCTCCTGCTCAAAGTAGGTCAGCTCAGGAACATCAAGACTTTGTCCAGTTGGGTTTTTGAAAGCCTCCAAAGACGGAGCTTGCATAACGTATCTGGGCCCCTGGTACTCTGCTTAATTATTTTCACAGTAACTGTTTTCCCTTTGTACCCAGCCAGAATAATTTGTTTCAATGTGTGCCTGCTGTTTCTCATTTTCCTGTTGTGTACCACAATGAAGAAGTTGGCTTTATCTTCTTGATAACTGGATAGTACTGGAAGGCTACTATAAGGTCCCTCCCAATGCCCTCTGTTTTTTTCCAAGCCAAACAAGCCCCATTGCCTCAATATCTCTTCAAAGGACATGTACTTCTGTGGCCCTCTGAACTTGCTTGAATTTATTGCTATTGTTCCTGCACTGGAGGGTCCGGAATTGGATGTGATAAGTGCAGACAGTCTGACAAGAGCAGAGTGAAGAAAAACTGCTTTCTGTTGATAGAGCCCAGGATGCTGCCTGCCTTTGCTGCCAGGACATGCTGTACCTGTGTGTATCGTGCTGAACCACCAGACCATTCAAATCCTTTTCTTTTTGGTAGAACAGTTCTCCAGCCGGTCTGCCCCCAGCCTGTACTGCTTGGCCTAGTCCTTTCTGAGGGAAGGACTTAGCATTTGTCCTTGAATTTAATGAGGGTGTTCTATTCTTCGATCTTGTCTAGGCCCTCATGAATTTACTCTGTTTCTGCATGTTCAAGATCAGCATTTGCAAAGCTTCTCTGTCTCAGCATTTCTGTATGTGTGTGAGAGAGAATTGCATGTTAGTGCTTCTGGTCACTTGGAAACCACCAAGAGTGGGCAATGCAGAAAGAACCACGATTGCTCAATAGATGTTAATAGATAGTTTGTAGCACTTCTCTGCATCAAATAATTCCAAGCATCTTGTTGGTGGTGGGATTTCATGGTAGAGCAGATGATAACAGTACTCCTGCCCTGATGACTTTCTCTCTGCAGAGGGTGGTTGCTTGTGAAGAACAGGTGTTCTTTGCGTTCATATTAGATGCATTCCTTCCCAGAAGGGGAGTAGCTGGGGGGTTAGTCTCTGAATACTCGTATGAGATGTCCATGCTCCCCCCTACCTTTTCTCTTCCCAAAGAAGAAATAAAGAAGAAAAAAGTCTGCTAACAATGAGTTTTCATATTGGTTGAAAAGTATAACAAATCTCCCAGATACAGCAAACATGCTGAATTACCCTGAATAGTGAGGGGAAATTTCTCTTCAGGGAAATGGCAATACCACATTTTGAGGACAGGAGAGAGTAATGGATATCTTGAGACTGTATAAATTAGTAGTCTTGCATAGGGTAAGATAACATGCTAGTTATTTATAGTTCTAACAATAACTCGATAGTTATGCCTCTCCTATGCATTTAAACTGTGAGATAAGTAAGAGTTCTGCACCAGATGGTCTAAACTACTTAACATATCACATTAGGGGAAAAAGTCAGTCCATGTACTTGCTTTTAACCTCTGACACAGTAGGTGTTGTCCTTTGGAATGTACCACTAAACACTGCTCTATAATGCCATTTTACGGTGAGTCAACTCACTTTGCGGGTTCTGTTTATTCTGCTTGTTCTCTTTTGCGATTTCTGAACTGCAAGCTACTTCTGTGAGATCTTTCTAGAACTTTCACAGCAACTGGTAGATAACTACCATCAGAGGTAACTGCAGAGTTCACGGTGCATTCGGTTACATTTCTGAAATCTCCACAATTATTACATGGGATAAGACTAGTTCTGTACACATGCAATACATAGAACATGGCTCATTTACTGAAACAATGAACTGCAGTATAATGCATATTGAAGAATATTTATCATAATTCTTTTAGGAACTACTTTCGAGGTGTTTAAAGGGTCAAGGACCCATCTCCAGTTTTATCTATTTACTGGATGAAAGTATTATGATGTTGCATAGAAAAGTGGTTAGCCTTCTAAAAAAATTGTATCACAGATTAATGCCTGCAACATCTAAGTTGTGACCATTCAGATTCTGATTTCTTATGACTCTCCTACACGATGTCGCTGAAACTGATTTTTCCCTGATAGTCTTATTTTGCTTTAAAAGTGAAGAACAGTCTTTTATGGGGCTGTCAAAGTAGCGTTTTTTTGTAGTGGAGGGAGTGATTTCGTGTTTGTCCTCTCTCTTTATATGGAAGGGAGTCACTGTCACGGTCCATTCAGTGATGGACTCGTGATGATTTGTTTACCTTGATCTTGAAGCGCAAAATTAAGGCAACCAAAATGCCAAGGGGTTATAATTCAATGAAACAGTGTTACTTTATTATTTTGCCTGTAAAGCGGCACGCGATAGAGAAAGATGGAGAAAAAGGAAAGGTAAAGAAAAGGGAGAAAAACAGGATTATAGCTGCCACCATGAAACTCCAATGGTGTCCCTCTGGTCTCAAGTCCTGTAAGAAGAGTCCTGCTGGTCCTCTGTCGTGATCCGGGATCCTTCGGTGGGGAGATCTTGATGATGGCCGGTCAGGAGTTGTCTTTTATGCTTCTTCACCCTGCCTCACTCCAATAGATTGAGGCCAATCTCCACCTTTGTTGCGCAATCCAGGTTTAACTGCACAGGCCCGAGGTCCTGGCTTTGCTTGCCAGAACCTGTCTGCGCCTGCGCTGCCACTTTCAGGGGTCTCTTACCGGTCCATTAGGTGACCTCAAGACCCTTGGCAAGCCTCTGTGCGTGCTCTTCTTCCTTGGCCTTTGTAACAGGGAGGAGGTGGGGGGCAAGTCTGGCTGAGGCAACAGGTGAAAATCCATCTCCTGGACAGCAGTTATTGTCGCCAAGTCGGAGAGACCTTCATAGCACAATTCCTTTCAGGAGGTGGGGGGCAAGTTTGGCTGAGGCAGATGGTGAAATCAGTCTTCAGCTACTGTTACCCACAGCCCCCAGGTCGGAGAGACCCGTGCAACACAATTCCTTTCTTCAGACCTCTCTCGGAGTCATTGTCCAATTCTTTCTACCAGGGCATTCTGTTCTCCAAGCCTCTGATGGTGATGTTCAGGCAAAAACTCTTCTTCAGACTGACTCTTACAGTCACTTTGCGGGGATATGTAAAAGACTTCACAAATCTTTGGGCTTGGGTATATTTAGTGCAGTTGACATTCTTGAGCTACTGGAGGATGTGGATGAGAAATGCCAATACCCACAGTTTAGAGAATATCTTACCTTCAGATACCAGCTGAGATCCCCTGGCGGTTTCTTACTGGGGTCACTATATGAAAACAAGGTTTGCAAAGCTTGAGACAGGGGTGGAATATTTCCATCTCTAAAAGCTGGAGGTGATTGAAGAGAAATGGAGTTGGGTAGATACTCAATATGCTCAAATCCCCTGTAAAGACTAAGCTTCTCACTTTAATTTATAGTCTAGATCCCCCACAGGAGGTGCTCTTCCAGTATGGGGAGTTGGGTAGGGGTAGGTAGGGTTTTGTTGGCACAATTGCCCCAAATCTGCACTGTCAGATCTATTGCTCAGCTTCAGCCTAAATCTGACTTCTCGTTTAAGACTTAACAGCTCATGAAAGACGCCAAGGATTAAAGTGTCTTCATTCACCTGACTGAATTTCATGTGCTGTCAACTTAGACAACTCCCATGTCTTTCAGGAGGAGCTGAAGCATCTGCTTCTTTTGAGGGTGTTGTAGGTTCCAGTAGGGAATGAGCATCCAGTCTTCAGTTCCATACTAGTTTGCATGGGCAGGTAATTTAAAATAGATTGTGCAGAGATAGAAAAGCTATCTTACTTCTGGAGTAAAACACATGAAGTGGGAAGGACAGAATCTGTTGGATTAGGTGGGGAGAAGTGTTAATGCCTACTTTAAATATGTTCTAGTGAAGGTGGGGATTTTTTCTTTTCTTTTGGCTACTTAGACATTTTTGCTGAATGTAATTGTATGTTGTTGCCTTCATGAAGGGCTGGGAAATGCTGGGTTACCTTGAGGAAGGAGAAAAAGCAACACAAAAGTCAAAGTGGGCAGACCCCTTCCAGAGAGGTGAGGTGGTCTCTAGGGAGGAATGAACTGGGTGCTAGGCTGAAGTAGGAAATCTCGGTGCTTTTTTTAGGCTGGAGTCCCATTGTCAAGAAATATGTAAATAATTAGGCTGCTTTGGGGTGTATAGCTCCACTGTTTTGTGTGAATACGCAGCATTAACAATGCAGCTCCATGCTTGGCAAGATGCATCGTGTCCATCAGCTTTTGCTGCCCATCTGCTGAGGTGCTTGGGCACCTCCACTGACTTTTCTCCCTTGTTCACATATGTGCTCAGTCCTATCTTCATTCTCTGATGACAAAATGTATTTGTTGTTATACCTGTTTACTCAGTTTACCTGCAGTATGAGGCTATGACAAAACTTCAGGCTTTTTACTTGGGCATCTTTCATATCATTGTCTATTTGTGCAGCTCTTGCTTAGAGACAGCAAATCTATGGAAATCCAAAGGAACTAATGAGAGAGCTTGTATTTTAAGGTAAAGGTGGGTGGCTGTGTGTATTTAGCTCAATGCAATAGTTGGCTTGTAAAACTCCTGGTAATGATGACTCCAATTTGAAGGAATCGTTTGCTACTGGACATCTTCTGAGACAAAATAATGAGAAAACATAGGTCTTTCTGTGCTTGTTTAATGTTTATTGAATGCTTTACCACCTCTCTTTTGAGAAAGCTGTTGTTTTTAACTGCATGGTTTTTGCCATGTCAAATCCAGGTTGATGGAATATTGAGTTGTAATAGGAATACTGTTATAAGTTTCTAAGCAGAAACATCCTCATGGCTGCTCCATGTTTGAGTGAACTGTTCCACATTTCTATTTCTTATAACTAAACAAACTTGTTTAAAGTTTGGTTATCTTTCCTGAATTTAGATACAGACACAGTTCCTGGAGGTGTTTCCTCATTCACCAGGACTGTGTCAAGGGCCACCACTTGTGTGTGTCAAGTGACTAATTCACATTTTTTTATATATAACATGATTATTCTTGGTAACATTGCTTTGGGAGTTGGGTGTTGATTTTTGATCTTTAAAATAGTTTATTTCTTTGTGGTATGGCACACTTGAGAGTAGAAACCAAAAAATAAGTTTTATGTATTTACATAAATTCTCTCTTAAATGTCTGTCTATCAAAGTGAAATTATATGAAATTTCTAAACCAATTTAATATTTCTTTCTCATGAAATAGTGTCAAAGTCTACAAAATCAAATACAAAGAGCTTACCAGTTCTATGTGTCTACTGCAAGTTCTCCCCTACTTTTCAAATTATATATGTCATTATAGCTACAATTAAACTTTAATGCAAGCTGTTATAGGTAAAGTCTTATTGTCATTGCTAGTAATTTATAATACCAGATCCCTTCAGGTGTGTTTTTCTTGTAGGTACAATATGACTCATCTACTGTTCCATGATGACTTGTGACAGATCTGTACAGACATTTAAAATAACTGATGCTCTTGATTATAAGAACTGACCACTTTGAGTTTTGTCTTTGTTATACAGCTGTCCTGGTTAAACCTTGACAACAACATAAACTTTGAGATGAATTGCCAGTTTACTTACAGTTCTGGAGACAAGTATTTAGTAATTGTCAGCTTGTGATGATGTAACATGAGATTGCGAGAGTTGCTAGGTGGCTTTAGTTACGTATTTTAAAGACTTGTATTGCTAGCAGTATGTTTTCAGGATAGTGTTTTGACATAGTATATTGTGGACAAAAGCATTTCGATTTTGTACGCCTTCCAAATTCCATGGGTGAAATGATAATTGTCAAAGCACCAGTCAGCGGAGTACAATATAGGCAACAGCAGAAGTACGAGGTGTGTCCATTCCTGCTCACCTTAGAACCAACTGTAAATGTGCTGGTTTTCCACTCATTCTTTTGCTTTTCCATGCAGGCAAAGCTGATCGTGCTGCTCAGGGTTGGGAGCAGCAGGTTCTCTGCTCAGGATGCTGAGGGTGCAGGGAGTGCAGAGATACATCCCAGAAGCTCAGATGCAGGCTAAACTGTCTGTAAATGTGTTTTGGTACCTGGTCTTGGTCGGTCACATCTTGATCAAAGCAAGAAAGGACAGTGAGCTGTCTTACCTATTAGGAAATATCTGGGGACAGAAAAGGACACTTTGCTATATTTCAAACCTTAATTCAATGACATGCAAAAGTACATTTTGCTTCAGCTTTCAGCTGCTGCCCTGGTCCAAAGTTGAGCAGTCTTGAGGTTTTAGTTTGATCTAAAATCAGAGTATTTCTTCCCACTGTCTCACTGCTGTTGGCAAATGTAAAACCGTAGCCTAAATTAAAAAGCTCATGTCTGTAGTGGATGATGAGAAAGGAACAGGGAAAGGATACAGCTGTCCTCACACTGCTCTTTCAACTTCAATATATGTCATGGAAGTGAAATGTGCTGGGTTGTTTGTGTGAATGCCATAAGGAAATGAAAGGAAGGTGTATTTCTATACTAATTTTAAAATACAAGGAAATAGAGTACAATGTGGGAAGTAGTATGGTATAGGTGTTGGATGACTGTATGTGTAAACAGCCCTTCCTTTCTATATCCTTGACCTTGTCTGTTTTGATATAGGTATTGGTAGCCCTTTTGGCTCTCTGCCAGTCAGTCCCCAGCGTGTACTGTTGCTTCGGTTTTACTACTTACTAGTAATAACCACCATTATTTGTGGTGTTTCCTGTGCTGTTATCCTTATGATGGGATCAGCATCACTATGTCTGATAAAGTTCCTGTGCTCATACTGTCTCTCTCCCTTGTATGTATTTACTGTTTTGGTCCAGAAGATGCTAAGCTGGAGCATTTGGCTTTTTGATGGGCAAAGAAGTTTGGAGAATGATCAGAATGGAGACATCTTTTTCCTTTTCCCTGCCTCAAGTCCAGTGTTGTGGGGGAGGGAGGAAAATACTGGGTTTTTTTATAGTCTTTGCTTTTGGTAACACAGTTAGCACCTCTCTGATGTGAAGCAAGCACTGGATTGTGTGTAGTTCTTTAGATGCAATTTGAACAACCATGTAGCTTACTTTAGACACTGTTTTGTCAGTAAGCAGGTGACTTCAGTGACAGATTTCTCTGTGGAGGTGCCATCAGGCCGAAAGGAATGTGGGAAAGCCACAAGAGAAGATTTCTTGTCATCAAGGCTTGTCAAAGTAAAATTAGCAAGTGGAGAAAAATGATATATTTAGTCAAAAGAACTAAATACAAAAAATATAGCAATACATATTGATATCTTCATATTTCTGCACCTATATATATTTATGCAAAACATTAGGGGAAGGAAGATGTGAACTAAAGCTTGCAACTGTTTCATAAAACCATCAGATTAAATGGAAGTCTTTGAAGGATGACTTTTTTTGATCAGGAATTTTTTGAAATTGGTTAGTGCCAATTATCTTTGCCCTTCATAATATCTATGTATTGACTTCATGGATTCAGAGTGAAGCAAAAGGCATTTGTTTGAAAATGACACAAACTAATGCACCAAAGTAATAGGATTAGGGAGTCTTCAATGATGCCAATACTAAAGTGGGAGGTGTGCTCCACAGGCTTCTGGGCAAACCTGCTCAATATAAAATCAAGGCAGAATAAGACAAGTAGTCCAGGTTATTGCTGCTATCTTCTTTTTAATATTTAGGAGGGATGATACTAATGGGAATCTAAATTAGGAATGGTAAAGAAGTAAAACTATGATACAAAAAAAGGGCACTACCAATAGTACTGAGGTGTGCTTGAGCCCAATACAAGATAATGTCTGAAGTCTGAACCATTAAAAAGATTGGGAAGCAGAATGAAAACTTTACATCCTTGCAGGTTTTTAAATTAAAACTAATTTTCATGGAATGACTTAATATGCTGAGATAAGATATTGAAGTGTAGGGTATAACCCGAGCTGAGACAGGTGTGACACTTTTGGCTGTCCTCTTGAATTGCTGTGGCACCTGTAAAGAACTGAGTGAATGCTGCCAACTATTGGTAGATAAATTTGAAAGTATTACTCCCCAAACATGCGTATTGACATGCCATATGGTGGCAGCTAACATATTTAAGCTTCTAAGATTGCCATAGAGGATAAAATATAGTAAGGAGTGTTACCAACTGCATTATTGCTTAAGCCTCACAAATCTTAGAAATCAATATTTTATTCAGTGTAATTCCACATGATGCAATTAAAAGTAACAAGAGAAAGAGAATATTTCTATATGCAGGCAGCTTCTAGATGAGACTGGTGGCACAGGACACCTGCACAGCAGTTTGGAAATGACACTGCGCTTTAAATGGAATAACTGCGGGAACAGATGCTCGTACATTAAGCTCTCAGCCATACCTCCAGCTGAAGTTTACTTTCAGGCCTGCAAAGTTTATTTTCAGGCTTACAGGGAATCTCAATGGGATGAGTGAAAAGTGGTCACCTTGCAGGAAGGAGGAGAAATTTACATTTTACTTCTATTAATTGCAGGTGATTTTTTTTTTTTCTTTTGAATGTGAGGTGGAAGTTGATTTAATGATTTTAGAGGGTACCAGGCTGACAGCTCTGAAAACAGAACCTTTTTGTTTATCAAGAGTGTTAATGTTCCTAATTTGCAAACTGGAGAAGATCCCATCTGTGGGAAATGGCTTTCTCTGTAGCTTTTCCTCCTCTGGGTTTTCTGTTTGTGACTGACCAGAAATGCACCCTGGATATATCCATCTGCTCTTTTGCTTATTAGGATTTTTAAAAAGAGTCTAAAAGCTAATCTCATGGATGCTCACATTCATGTATATGGTATTTGAGTTGTTTTAGGTCTGAACCGTTTTTTTCAGACACAGTGGAAGTTCAGCTTTATATATAGTGTTCTTTGAGTTGTTCTAGATCAGTCTGATGGAATTCAAAGTGATTTAGGAATGAGTTGTGTAGCTCTTCTGGTAGCTTAAGAAATCATACTTTTTTCCTGAAATAGGCAGGACAACACAAGCCCTACAATGACTTCCACACTGAGTGGGAAGTGTTTGATACCTAAATACTTTGCTTACTATGAAGTGTTTGGAAACAGGGAACTATAGGAGTATTTAGCATGAGAATGAACCAGTACCAAATATCCTGAATTACTAGCACAGGAATAAGGCAATCATTGGAGCGAACTTTTAATTGAAGTTGGATTGGTAGTAAATTAATATTTTTCCAAAGGAATTCATAGCGATCCTGGTAAATCCAACTACACCCTGAGCACAATGCTTTGCTGTAAGATCCTACCATATATAGGTAGAGGGATTGCAAGATAGTTGCCCAAAGAGCTGTGTTTTGACCTGTGCGCTGGAACTATTAGTAAAACCTGCACCCTCTTCGTTGTTGCCATTATGGAGCTGTATGTTCGTCTTCTCATCTGTCTTGTTACCTCTAGTGTTGCCTAACCTTACTGCAATTAATAGCAAAGAAGGGAGAGATTTTAACTACATGTACACTTTTAGCCTAAGCATTTCCTTTAAGTTGATATACTGCCCTCAGGAAAAAGAACATGAAACAACTGGGAAAGTCTCAAGCAAAAGAAATATCTTTCATTGAAGGAAAAAAAACCCAACAACAAACTACAAAAGCAAGAGATCAATTCTGAAACTAAAGCTACCAAAATTTCATTTGAAAAAACAGAATCTGTGTACATTTATAACACCTCTACATTTTACAATATCTTTATAATTACCAATATAAAGTACCATTGGGATAAGCAGTGGAGGTTGATGCAGAATTCAGAAACACTGCAAAGTAAAAAGTCACAATTTCTTGATATTTTTTTTTATTTTCCTCAGATCATGTGTATTGCTTCAAACTGTTGCTGTACCAATTAATGTATTTTGTAAAACATTCTGACATATTCTGGAAATCTGGAAGTCCGAAGGGTTATACATATATTAAAACATTTTGCAGATGTTACTGACAAAATTAAATATTCTCTCCCATTTCTGAAATGTGTTTCTAGGCGTTTTAATTAGATCATATTTTTCCCTGAGTATTTAATTTCCTTTAAGGCTTTTCTATATAGCTAGATATATTCTGCAGGCCATTAAAATAGCTAGCAGTGAAGACAGATTATGAGCTTCTATTCTTAGAATGACTAGACGAAATGTACTCTTCACCATCTTCTCTTAACCTGAATAATGGCAAGTACTTTTTTTGTTCTGGGTTTTTCTTTTCTCCACTCCCCACCCCATGAGATCATATATATTTAATCAAATAGATAAATAACAAGTGTACTTATAGTTAATGCTTCGTCTCCTATAGTCATGCAACTAATACTGCAGCTCAACTGCAGTTGTTTGTTTGTTTTTATAGTGAGCTCTGGCAGAGCTTTCAGCTCTTCCAGCTTTTTTTTTTCCTCTTCAGTTTCTTTGAATAAAAATACTTAATTCATTGCAGAACACAGAGAAGAGTTAAACTGCTGTGATGTTCACAACCAGTTTATTTCCAGAGTTTTAAGTCCACTTGTTGAAATGACTTGGGTAACTTAAGTTTTGAATAGCATTTAGAAATCATGCAGTTAAGACACTTTTTTTCATACTTTTTTATTAATACCCTGTGATGTGCTCAACAATGTTCTGTAAGACCCCTTGCACTTTTGCTGAATGTCACTTAAAGTTCAGTACTGCTTATGTCCTATAAGGCCCACAAAAAATTCTGGAGCACCTACCTACAGTTTATTACACTCTGTACCTGCATTTAATGTCGCGGAATTGTGTTTATTTCCCTTTGTAAGTAGTTTGCCTGCCTTAGAGCTCCTTCCTGAAATAGATCTGTATGAGTCTATAACTACCAGAAGTATAGATTGGTGTTAATTAAAATAATAACAAGTATTAAAAAGGACCAAGTGCCTAGATTGAAATGCAGGTTCTGCACTACAAATGCAATTTATTGAGAAGTTATAGGGACTGTGTCTTTCAGCCCAGCTTACTAGTACATCTTGCTTAGACATTCAAGCAGTGTTATTTCTCCATTTAGAATGTAGCTTCTTTGGACAAACTGCCATAGAGTAGTGTCCCTGTTTGCTGCAGGGTGACAGAAAACCATGGCAGATGCTCTCTGTTAACCCCCCACCAAGTAAAACTAATCTCGTGTTTCCCTGGGCAGCACAGTGTTACCCATGGCGGAGCTGGCATTGCTCCCATGGCTGCAGGGCAGGTACCCAGATGTCCTAGGCTGGATTCCACAGCAAACCGGAACTGGATTCAGGGATGCAGGGTCTGGAACCAGGCCTCAGATCACAGGCACAACAGGCAGGCTTCTCTTCAGATGTCGGCCATGGTTGGAGAGAGTGAGATCCTCGTGATCTCCCACTTTTATAGGGTATATGGGATGGAATACTCAGTTGGTCAATTTTAGTCACCTGTTTTGTTTGCCCCTCCTTGCAAATATGCCCCTCCCACTTATGTGAACTGCAAAATTTATCATTAACCTTGGCTGCCATAGCAATAACTCTAAACCTGGGTCTCTTCTGCGTACCACTTGCTACAGTTACCAGCTCCAGAGCAAACAGTGTCTGAAAAACATGCAGCCAAATTCAGAAAAGTGCAGTTACTTAGAAGAACTTAGCTGAAAGAAAAAAT
Organism: Pampusana beccarii; assembly: GCA_013399365.1. Lineage (NCBI taxonomy): Eukaryota > Metazoa > Chordata > Aves > Columbiformes > Columbidae > Pampusana > Pampusana beccarii. The sequence goes on along the minus strand of VWYH01000649.1, from coordinate 413,087 downwards.
CACTAATAGAGAACTGGTCTTATCTTCAACTAAGCCAGGACAAGTATATTTTATAGGATAATTCAGTCCAGCTGTTTTTTTCAGTAGTCATTAAATTTATCACACTCCCAGAGCTTATTTTAAACATAATGTAAGGAGTATTTGTTGATATTTTGTTAAATTAGGTTGTTTTGTCACAGTCTCTTCTAACATTTATTTTCTACTTTAGTTTTTGTTTAGTTCGACTTCAAGTATGTAGTAGAGGGACTTGGTGGTGTTTTTTCTTCTTCCTCTAAAGAGTTACTGTGGAACAATCACTCAAAGTATTTCTAAGCTGTATTGTAGGATCACATTGATGACTAACATTTCTTCCTTAATACGGAATTTTCTTCAGTTAAAATGGGCAGAATGAAGACAGTTGTAGATAAAACCTAAGACAGAAACAGCAGCCATGGAAATATGACTTTGCAAAAGTTCATTAGTATGTTGCAACGTTTTCTCAAGAGGGAGAGGCAAAACATAATGTGATATCAAAACTGGATATGGCCCCAAGTCCATGAGTTCAAAGTCTTCTACTTCTCCCAGTTTGATTACTAGCACTGAAAATACTTTGTGCATGGGTAGCACCTGGTGTGAACATCTCTGACAATCAACCTTCCTGTAAGAAATTTGTATCCTTTTGTAAAACGTGTGTATCCAAAGCTGGTTTGAGTGTTTCAGTTCACTGCATCTTTATAATAATTTAATGTGTCCAGCAGTGTCACTGGAGTCATATGTTGCATCCCCAGACTTAACTTTAAGTGAACATGACTTCCAGCAGCATAAGGTTTTTTCTTTAATCTTATGTGAGAAACAGTGTGATGATTTGAAAAATTCTGTAACTAATAATAACTTGAAAAAATCATATTTCTTAAAGGCCAGTAGACTGTCCTTATGTAACTCTGTGATTATGAATTTTCTCAGAAAAATTTGATTTATTGCCAGTGTTCAATGTTCAAAATTAATTTCAGCAAAGATAAACTAAATTCTAGATATTTTTGCTTGGCATGCCACTCTCATTGTGCTAAGCATATAGGTCTTCATTCCTCAAAGCAATAAAGACTATATTTGGCTTCACACTCTGTGATGGCCTAATTTAGCATGGGGGCAGCTAACTGGTCTGCTTATGCTGAAAGACTGGGAAATACCATATTTCTGTGAATTGTATAGGAGGTGATGAGCTCACAGAATTTAATCTGAAGTGAGAGCAGTTTACAGAGATCAGAAAGGACAGGTGGCTCAAAGGGTTAAAACCAACCAACCAAAAACAAAACAAGACAACCCCCCAAAAAACACAAACCAAAACAAAAAAACAACCACACAACAAAACCCAAAACCCCAAAGCGTACCACTACTAAACAAACCCAGCTAACAGTAAGGGAGAGAATAGATGTGACTTGAATACCTTAGTTTTCCATATGAAATCTAATATTTACTCATGATCTTGAAAAGGAGAAAGCAGAAATTAGGATAAAGTTGGGAAGATTACTGTTTGATTATTCCTAGCTGGCCAAAACTATGAGATATTTAAGAGACATCTGTGTGAGAAAGGATGTTCAGTATTCATAAATGCCAGGTCAAGCAGGGGAGGGGAACATTTACATTGTATAGTTTAAATGATGTATAGTTGGGATGTCTGCGTAGCCAGGTAAGTGGAAACCTCTGCAGAAGGCTCAGTCACGATTTGCAAGTTTAGAAAGATACACATAGTGACACTCAGTTTCCTAATGTCTCTTATGTAAAACAATCTGGAAAAGTAGCTAGTACTAATTGCCTTTAATAAAGAAATATATATTAAAGAATTTGAGGTAATTCAGAGGATGAGAATAGGAGCTTTTTATCATTAAGGTATTCAATGCAGTATATGGAAATTTATGAAGTGGAAAATAGTGTGAAAAAGATTAATCAGGTGTTTTTCTTTTCATGCAAGAACAAGGGGGTGGATAACAATTGCATTTTAAGTGTAATAAATATCAGATGTATAGGAGGAAATATTTTCAGACACAATGTCATTTTATAGGAAGAAACAGTGGTGTTTAGGCCAAAAAATGCAGTGCTCATCATCTGACCCACTGTGTCGTGTTGCAATAAGATGCTGTTAAGGGAGAGAATGCATCAAACGGCTAATTTTTGGTGTCTGTATGCTCATAGTTTACATATCCAAAACTGTTGTTGGGGATGTTAGAGGATACTATGTATGTACGAGTGGATCTGTTATTCCTGAATAATTAATTTTTAACAAGCTGACACTGTTTACCTCCTAATCTACCTCTCAAATTCCAGGAGGGCACTACCTGCTGGGTAAACATGGACTTTCTTTACTTGTTTTAACCAACCTCCCATTAGTTTTAACAAGTGCCTTCTAGTCTAAGTATGGTAGGACTTGGTGAACAAATTCCATGTCCGCTGCCTTCCCCATCTCGGAAACCTGAAGCACACGCTGCTCAGCGTTCTACCTGCAGACCAGCTTCAGCTTTTTAGTCTCTCCTCGTATGGCACATGTTTATCTCTGCTGAAGCTCCTCTGTCACCTTTTTGCCTGCTTTCTCAGCTTCGAGAGATCCTTCTGGAGTTCCTCCTTGTTTGCTGATTAGGAAAGGCTTGGACTCCCTTCCCCATTCCCCTTTTGAGGTCATTGATGAAGCTGTTGAGCAAGACCAGTGTCTGGGGGATGCTGCTGACTTACCTTCACCCTGTACAGCAGTGCTTAAGCCCTAGTATTTGCTTTTGATCAGCATTCAGTTCAGAAGTGGGTGTTTCCTCCAATGTACTGGATTATTTTCTTTTTTTTAAATGATTTTGAAGGTCTTTTGGTAATCCCACTGTTGTCCACTTATCAGAATCCTCTTCAAGTTAAACTTCCTGTTTAGTGTCAGTTTTCAGGACTGCCAGGATTTCCTTACAAAACCATCATGATGCTTCCATAACAAACTTTATTTATCCAGTTGATCAGTTATTGTCGTTGTTATTATAGATGGAACCATCTTACCAGAGATGACATTCAAACTCACCAGTCTCAATCCCTTCTAGACCATTTTTTGTGAAAGCAAGTTTCTTGGGAAAAGACCAGTCCTCTGGCATGGTGACTGTGGTAAGAGTTCATATAACAAGGGGAAAGGCACAAAATGGTGTACCGTAGGGTGTTACAACGCAAGAGCAGTAGGTCCTAATTGTTTTGGGAGGAGCAGTCAGCTATGTATTTACTTTTTTTTTTTAATGACTTCAATGATACTGAATTCCAAGAAGCTTCTTGTGCCTCCTCTCTGGACTTGGTGGTCCCTTGATCTGATCTGAGCCAGTCATATCTGTATTTATTCTGCAGAGCAGTTGGAGGAAAAGAGGGTAACATGCAAGTCCAATGTGATTGTTAGTCCTCATATTTAAGAGAAATTCCTCTTTGGAGTAAGAAAATCAAGTATAATTTGTATTTGAGTGTAGATTTATGTATTTTACTGCTTTTGAGTGTCTGCAAGGTTTTGTTCCCCTTTTTCTTATTGTTTTTGTCGTTTCAGGAAAGTACCAAATGTCTCATGTTTTCCTCTGTCTTGTTAACTACAAAGAAACTCCTCAACAGCTCTCCTTAAAGACCTGCTGTTGTGTCTGTACAAAAGGCAGGGGAAGCTTACTTGGGATTACATTCTTTTTCCACTCTGTTCACCTGAGAGTTTGCTCCTGGGGGAAGCTCAGCCTCAGGTTTTTATGATACTGATACTATATTATATGAGATAAAGGGAATTTTTCCCCGTAACATTAATCCAGCTGTAATGAGAGAGTTCAGTCTGTTAGAATCAAATGCATCTTTGGCCATTGTCCTCTTTGTAATTCTCTGTTGGAGGAATGGTTTTAACATACTAAATGCTAACTTCTGTTTGTTCTCATTCTTCCATCACACACCTACATAAATAATAAAATCAGTTAAAGTATCTGAAAGTTAACTAAGCTTGTTTTAGAGCATCCTTGTATTGAAAAACAAAAAATGATGAAATTTCTGTATTAAAAGATATAAACTATAATGAAGTGTTGTATAAGTAGATTTTTTTTCTTAGCCAAACTATATTTAATTGTCATTAAATGTACGTTTGGCAGAAGACCTTTGGTTAAAAGTCAGTCTCCAGGTATGATGGATATTTATATATTGCTCCTGAAACCATTCCTATTTATATGGTCAGGCTGTGTGCAATGGCCATTCTGTTCAAGTGCACTGCCTCGGAAGTATTCAGCTAAATTTGCTGTCAGTTACAGCAGTGCAATATAGAAACAACAACAACAAAATCACTGTACATACTTGAGTTTTCCACTGGTGTAAGTTAAATGAAAAATCTGTCCCTGGAAGGCTTTGATGTTCAAAATGAGCGCTTGGTGAATATTGAGCGCGTAATTAAATTCCACGCTTGTATCAGTGCTCCAGATTTTAATTCATTCAGGCAAGCTATCACCTGCTGATGTCAGAACTGGATTCAAACAGCAAAATATTTTCTTGGACCATTGAGACAATAGCCTGATCTCAAGTCTCTTGACAGAAATGCAGACATACATGTTGTGTTTTCATGATGTACGATGCTCTAAAAGGAAAGAAATAATGCTTTGATATTTCACTATAAACAACACCCTTAAAGCAGTTTCTTAGGAGTGATTAGCAATGTTAAAGGGTTGGTCCAGTTGGTGAGCCTTCAAAACCACACCTAAATATTATTTTATTTCAGATTTTATAGTTAACTTTGAAAAATCTGAGCTTTTCCTCAAAGGTAATTTCAAAAGGCTCTCTGGTTCAATCCCCATTGAAGTCAATGCAAGTTTTACTGGTCTATATAGTGATGAAGACTTGGAACTTAAACATTTAGTTTAGGCCTAGCTGCTCTTGACAGTTCTGCTATATTTCACAGAAGCACACTAAAATGGAAAAGCAAATGATCCTGGGGCTGTGCACTGAATTGTGTTGTTGTGGGGGATATTACATAGAATCTTGTAATTCCATCGAGAAGTCAGTCATACTTCACAACTTTACTTACAAATTTCAGAAGTCCTTCAATTCAGTGTGGTTTGTGTGTGTTTGTTGGTTTTTTCTTCCTCCTCATGCCAGATGCAGGAAAGAAAAGTCCACCATATCTTTGAAACTTTTTATCCTCTTTCCTAAAAGCTCACGGAGCCATTGATTATGGCATTTGAACACAGAATTCTGAGTAATGGTCTCAGTGAAAATCATGGGGTTTTCCTTTTGTAAGAGGTACTTTCAGGACTGATGCAGGTGACTGAAGTAAGAACATCCAAAGCAGATTTAGGTCAAGGATGATCTTTCATTTTTTACCTCCTCCCATCTCCCAGGAATTCCATAAATCTCAGAAAACCTCTAGGATTTGGAGGCCAAATTACTTTGGCTGAAGCAAGGCCTTTGAAATAACTCGGACTGATTATGTGGTAGTAATTTGTGTCAATCTGCTCGTACATATGAGTTACAACTATTTCTCCAATTTTTTAATTTGTGCAAATGTGACATGGTGAGCAATTCAGACTGGAAAAGTATGTTTGATTAAAGTAATCATTTTTGGTCCGAGCGTGTTATCCAGTGACAGAGTCGCCGATATAAATTTGCAACTTACTGCTTCATCACAGATACTCATATTCAAATTTGCTATTTGCACTTGTTCTGCATGATTCATCTATAGTCTGCTGTGGCATTGCAGAGAATAGGTGCTTCCTTCTGTGTGTGCGGAATTGAGGCTGGTATAAAACTTTATGTGAAGGGGCTCAGGCTGGTGAGTATGGACCCTGAGTTGCCTGATGGTCAGTCCTTTCAATGAACTCAATATAAATCTGTGTTAAGAATTGTATCTTTTTTTTTTTTTCTGAATATTGTACAAGTTTTCATTAATGGTCTGAAAGCCATACTGGCAACTGGAAGAAGACAAGTCTTTTGGTGAGGACCAGGTTGCTTGCTTGCAGGATTAAAAAAAGTGAGTTTTCCCATAAAATACTGTCATTATGACTTTTGAAATAGTAGTTCTTGAACTGGTTGCCTAGGGTTTTTTCCTACCAGGACTAATACTTGTGTCTGTTATTTTAATGGCATATTTTAATAATTGAAACTAAGCAGTTACTATAGCTGGTCAGAAAACGGTGTGTCCTTTCTGTAGATGGGCCACTCAGGTATTCCTGTGACCACCACTGAAACTGTAAATGTGATGGTAGCATCAACAAGCCATCCCTCAGCATGAGAACAAAATAATCCTTCCAATGGTATAAGCTCTATGCCTGCAGTATTAACTGGCAAAGTTAAAACAAATTTCTCAATTTACTATATTACTGTTTAACCTGTTGCTAGCACGCTAGCAACACCTTTCATCCCGTGTGAGCTACATTAAGAGGTAACAAAAGTCTATGTGTCATAATTCTACTGAGTACACAAACCAGAGAAAAGCATAATAAAAGCACAAATCCGTGTTTATAGTGTTGCAGCTCAGTCAAAATCTGTGGTAGTTGTTAAAAATTGCAACTTTTCTTTAAATACCTGTTGAGCCTAAGGCTTCTTAATTCTTTGATTACAGAATTTTCTCTCATTTGTTTACTATGCTTTTTAGTTCTTCCTCATATTCCTCAAAGGGAAAGGTATGTAAGTACCTAAGCACAATAATAACTTTTTTCATACATTTGAAGTGGCTATGGGTAATTCATTGCATTCAGTTATATCCTGAAACATAAATGCCTTTTTTAAGGTCTGTAGAAAGCAATTATAAAGCTGGTAACTTTGAACTATTGAACTGCATGCCCCAGTGCTGCTGGCAATGCTAAAAATGGGAATATTAGATTAAATTTTTTCAAGCAGAAAGTTCTAATAAATCGAGTAATAATATTCATTAACTTCTATTTACACCATTTTAATCTGAATCCATGTTGTATGTTTTATTTTTTTTTTCAGAAAACCATGAACGTCTTAGCCAAATGTGTATTTCACAGTACATGCTAACTCAGATTTAGAGATAAAATCAGTAGATAAAATAGTAGTAATATCAGTAGATAAGATCAGAGATAAAATCAGGAGGAGAGGCTATTCAAGGCAACAGTTTGAGATCTATTTCACTAAGTTCTGCTGAACTTCTCAAGTTGTTGGGTTCTGTGGCTGATCTTGTTTCTTTCAGTGCAAAATGCTCAAGTCTGTCCTGGAAGGAGTGAAAACCTTTCTGACTGCCAAGGCTGTGGCACAGTGTCTGCTCAGAACTGTTAACAGGGCAGGATTGGCAAAAGAGAAGACAAAAGACTTAAGTGTTGTTTTCTTGGCACCCTTTAGGAGAAAACAGCAGGGTAGAAGAGCAGCGCTGTAGATGTGCCCAGAGATAAGGGTATCCAGGTTAAACCTGCAGCTTCTTTATTAACACTGCAATGCAGAAGCTGGTATGTATATATTGTACAGCTTCATGAAAACAGTGAGTACTGCAGTACTGAGACATGATCTTGCTCATTTTCCTTCCTTAATAGGTTTGTTAGAACACAGCTCATGCTTTTGCTTGGCTACTCAGCACTAGTGTTGTCATGGCTTAGGTTATTCACAGTAATGGAGATTCATGTGGGATAAAGTAAATGAAGCTGCTTTTTATTGCCATTATCATTATTATAAAGGCTTTTCAAAGTCAGGTCTTGCTATCGGTGCCACAGATCAACACACCCCTAAAAAGTGTTCAAAGAGCAATGTCCTGGAGAATGTTTTTATCCCTTATGGTGCTTGACTAAAGTACTGTTCTGTTAACTGCTAATAAAAAAATAAGTGTGGGGAATTGTCACTAGCAAGACTCCTGCTTAATAATAGCACTAGAACATACCGAGATTTTTTTGTTTTGTTTGGGGTTTTTTTGTTGTTTGTTTTTTGTTGTTGTTCATTTGTTTGTTTGTTTTGTTGGAACACCACTCTTGAAGCTTTAGTGGATATGGCTGCTGTGACTACAGCCACAGCCATATCCATCGGTCACTGTCCTTGTTCTGGTTGTGACAGGCTCACAGATTTCTTGCGCACAAGGAGTGTCTTGAAGGATTCCTTCGGATTGCAGGTGATACCTTCATCTTGCTTTTTTACATTGCAGGCTGTATTTTCATCAGGCATTATTGCAATAATGGGATCAGTTTTCTGGTTTAGGCAGTGCCATTTTAAAAAAAAGCATATATTAATAGCTAGAGCCTGGCTAGTTTTTTGTACTACACGCCTGATCACCCTGCCTCTGGATTACAATGTTCCTCTTAATGTGAAAGATTTCAGAGTTGTGCCACTTATTGTCTTTCATTTTTTTTTGTTTCCTTAATTTATTAGGTGTTGTGGCAAAAACTTGGTGCTTCCATTTCATAGTGTACAACACTGGTTTTGTGTCATGTAGTCTACAGTTTCTGAGCAACTGCTGTATGGGTGGCTTTGTTACCTCGGACTCTGGTTCTAATATCTTGTGTGTGGCATGTTTCTGTGTGTGAGTGTGCTTGCTGGTCACTTATCTAATTAACCTCTGCTCATCAAGGGCTAGTGAATACTTTGTTCTTCGATGCCCGTTCAATTCTTATTTTTAGTGATATTTGCTTTGGGTTCAGCCCCATTGAGATTGCATCATTCAGGATGTCATCTCCATCTGTGAACACAGTCTTGCTGTCAAATATACCCAGGTTACTCACCCATTAATTGCCTCAGTGTGTCCCTGATTTCCTTTATAGATATTCTTCATGAGAAGGCCCTTTGCTTTCAGAAACAATAGGTTTCAAACAGCTGTGCAGCTGTCTGCTTTCTCACCCAGGAAAATAAGCAGCTGTCTGGCTGCAGCCTGCTTGCTTGCATCTGCACTGCCAGTCACCAACTCCTTATCTCAAACTTGATGTATAGCAGGTTTCTGGAGTTATTACTCAAGCCACCAATGGATTTTCTGTTTGACCAGTTGCTTTTATTCTTTAATACCATGTATTATCATAAACCAGACTGTTAACAGTAACAGAAATAGACGCAAAAGAGGAGAAATCCCAGATCTTGTATTTTGAAGCCCAAAACATCTCTAACTGGCTTTGCTAAGGAGGAGCAATCGTTTACTTTTATATCTGTCTTTTAGAGACTATACATCTTGCTGTGCATAGCTATTATCACAAAAAATAAACGTAAGATTCTTGCAGTCTGGATCAAACCTTATTTTTGTTTGAAATTGTAAGTAGAAGGGTTGTGTGATGATGTGACTGCCGAAGTGATGTCTGTAAATTGTTATAGAAGATATAGGAGAAACAATAGCTGAGTAATAGACAAAACTGTTGGCCTAGAATCCCCCAGAAGTAGCTTTTTAGATTCAAATATAATGGTGAAAAGCAGAGGCCAGCAGGTCAGTGTTTAATATTCTGTGGAAATTGAGCTGGTGTCCCAATTTGTCAAAAACATTGATCTAAGAAAAAAATACTTGCTATGATTTGATGTCTTACTAAAAATCTCGGAAGATAAAATGAAGGATTTAAATATGTGGATTTTTATATGCACAAGTGTTTTCGCTAGTTTCTGTAGGATTCATTTGACATATCTTTGAAGCTAGTAGGTTGTTCCTGTGGAATAAGAGCATGCGGAACAGCATCTGGGAGAAGATCAGAGAATGGATAGAAAACAAATTATATACCCTAAACAGGCCTGGAAAGACAACTGGTACAGACAGTAGTACAACCATTGCCCAGTTTCTCCATCCTATGATTCAAAGATTTGGGTTCCAATGCTGTCAGCTGTCTCTATTTCATGAGCAGTATAGTGATTTTCGAACAATGATAATACCATCTGTGAAACCAATTTGGAACTTAAGGCTCAATTGGGGAAGATAGGTGGAAAAAAAAAATCTGATGTAGAAATGGAAGCTCATGTCCAAACAGCAAGTCGAGAAGGTGTTTAGGAGCTGGATGAAGAAGTAAAAATGTTCAAAAGTTTCATTTCTAATAATAAATTATTTCGATCAGTTTTACCAAACTGGGAGTTGATGTTATTTTGGCTTGTGAATTTGGACTATAACAGAAATCTGATTTAAATGTTGTACAAGTGGACAATAGCTGAAATTCTGTGTTTAGTCTTACTAAGCATTATGTTACATTTTTATAAGTTTCCATTAAATTTAGTTCAAATTTAAACTCCTATGTATAACATGTCTTCTACCCTGTGGATTTTCAGAGTGGCCGGTTTGCTGCCTCTCATTCTTTTTCATTCCACCATTTGAGTATGGTGACACATATGCCCAGATTTGAACTAGTTTTCACTGGGAAATCATAAAATAAATGGCAGACCCACAACAGTGCCTTTGTTTCTTTCTCCCATTACTCTTTATAATTAAATCCCTAGATACTCTTGTGACTGTGAGCCACAAATATTTAAAGGATGTTTCCTCCATACATACAAACATCTTCCTCACTGATTGCAGGATCATAGTTTTACAGTAAGGAAGGAAAAATCAGTCTTCTAGACCAATCATGTTTACTGGTACAGGGATGCTCATGTAGCTCAACAGTACATTTGATCACATATACTGGTAAGCTGTAAATTGAAGAGTTTAAGACTTAAAGCTGGAGCTTAAGCTTGCCATGGTCCTATTGTGTTCAGTTCTAGTGTTTTCTGTCTTGCCCTTTTTTTGCGTTGAATTTCACAATTTTTTTATGTTTCATTTCTTAAATCTTTGAAGTTAGTTGCCAACTATTCAGCTTTATTTCATTTCTACTGTCAAGAACTGCTGGGAATATGAAGTAAGATGTAAGAATTGTTCTGCCTTGAAACTGTACTAACATGTATTCATAACTGAATGCTCCCAAACTTTGGTCACATCTCATTAAATCTGTGGTTGTGCAATAAAGTTGCATCATACTCTGGTAAGTGGCAGGGATGTTGCTTTGCAAAATATTCTTATAGGAGCTCTTCACTGTCACTCCCATCTCCATCATTGCAAAGGGCCTGGCTTTTCCCCTAGAAAATGTTGAAAATGCGTTAAGCGTGATCTTAAGAATTTGCGAGGCAACACTACGGGAGTAAGCAAGGTCTGTGGTGCCGTGGTTTGTTGAGTCCTAATTGCTTTGGTTCTGTTAATATTGGAGACTGTGGGTTTGGTTGTTAAACAAGCTCTTGGAATGATTCTTGTTAAGTTCTGATAGAGCAAAGGGTAGGGAAGAAGTCAGGCTGAAAGCAGCTAAGAGAACTGAATAATTTCCAGGCATGATGGCAAAAGAAAGCAGCGTATTGGGGAGCCTAGAAGGGGGATGACAGTGGGAATCAGACCTTTTGGAGGAATGTATCAGCATCACTCTGGTGACTTCAGTGATGTTGAACCCATTTGCTATCAGTTACAGGTAGAGATTTATCAACAATTGCCAAAATAGTTCGGTTTGCTAAACTGCTTGCTTTCTTTCCCATATTATTTGTCTCTGTGTGCTGCTATAAATCACTCCAGGTTAAGCATAACTTGCCTTTGACTCTTTAGGTTTGTGTGTCAGGGTTATACTTTCCTGGTATTTATGGTTTTTTGTGTTAATGAACCTTATTTATTGGATAACTATTTCTTATCAGAAACATTCTGTCATATTCTTTGTTGAACAGCGAATTAGTTCCGCAATATTTTTGCGTTGATATGTGACCAAAAATAGCCTGCTGCTTCAGCCTGAAAAGACTAGGACAGTTTATTAGGAATATTGTGGGGTGGTGGAAATATCATCCAATATTACCAGTATATAGGCATTTGCTGTGAGCTATAACACTGATATTTCTGTGGGGGCTTCTTCAGGTGCCCATCTCTGAAGTACCTCATAGAACTCATCAATTCAGAAGCCTTGTACATTTTGGAATCTCCATCCTTGGAGATACTTCCCTAGACGTGGTTCTTGGCAGTCTGCTCTAGTTGGACCTTACTGCAGAAGACCATTGGACAACTCTTGTAAACTAAACATTCTATGCTTCTGCAGTATGCAGTGGCATGGGCAAATAATGCTTCACTATTAAACTTTTTTTTTCTTAAGTCGTTGCTCTCACACACAATCTTTTGAACAACAGTATTTATGTTTCATTCTTGTTGAATCAAAAGGAGTAATGTTTGGGGATTTAATAGTGTCCAGTTTAGCTGAAGTCAGTAAATCTGTCTCTGGACTGACAAAGTGTTGGAGTGCTAACTATTTTGTGATGGATAGAATGATGACAGCATCGAATGTTTTTTCTTTAATATTGAATAAGTATTGAAGACATTAAATAGACAATGCAAAATTATAACTAGATTATTAAAATAATGCACTGTTTATGAGCACAACAACAGTCACCCTAATGAAGTTTGGACATGACTGTAATGGAGGAAAAATGAACTAATGCCAGTAAGCTTTTTGATTTAGCAGTTATTTTACAAACAACATGGCATGAACTTAATTAGAGAGAGAACTAGCATAGAAAAGGTTTTATGCACATAAAATTCCCCACATAGCCGTTATAACCAAAAGCCAAAAATGCAGCAATTCACAAGTTACATTATCTCACAAAGCAGTCCTATCAGCATGCCAGGTCCTCCAGCAGTTACTGAGTAAGGGATTAAAATGCCAAATTTTAGAGTGACTTAATTTTAATAAGAGGGAAATCAAGTAAGGCTGAGGGAACAAATGCAGAATCAAGAAGACCAAGCACAACTGCACATATGATCACCTGTCTTCTGATCATTCTTTAAAAAATATTCTATTTTGCGTGGAGTTTTTTTGTAAACTCGCTACCACAATGTTGGGATTAGTCAACAAGTGAATCCTCAATGGTAACTGTGATACATTAATGGATCCTTTGTTGGCTAAAATATATTTAGAATGAAGTATTGTCATTGCATATATTTTTTAGAACAAAAGGAATGTATGAAGATGTTGGATATTCTTTACAGATGCAATGGTGTTTGAAAAGCACATTTTATTTTTGTGATTAAGTGGGGTTTTTTGACAGTTGACTTGTTGCTTGAGTTGCCTGGCGCATAATTGTGGAGTGCAGATGAAGTGAATATGTTCATGATGTTAAGACTACAAACTCATACCAACGTAAGGCTTGCATTGGCTTAAATTTAGAAGAAAAGCTATTTTAAGTTTTTCTGTATTAGTGCTTTTTTGCTTATTTCGGCATGGTTTGAATAGCTAGTCTTTGAAACAGCAGTTGTTGCTGATTACTGACATTAAATGCTACGTTCAGAAAAATGTGTCTTTTTTTTTTTCTGCAAAGTACAAGTAGATGCATAAAAATAATAATTACATAGATCAAAAAGAAAAGTGCCTATTTTTCTCCCAATGTAAAGCCATAGGAAAATAATGGCTTTGTACTCTGAACTCAAGAATCAGTACTCAAATGGGCAGAAAACTTTCCCATTAATTCATAATCGAATGGTGCCAAACTCATCTAATTTTAAAGGATTATTCAACAGACAACAGAACTAATATTTTCTTAGATCTTTTGAATTTTTTTATTTTTTTTTCAGGAGATGGCAACTCTGTCTCATTATCTCTGTGCTGAAGTAATGCAAGGCTGTATGAACTTGCTTGATTGAATTCTACAGTAGCTATATATCCCAAAGTAGTTTTTGTTTCACAGAGACGTGAGAATTCATGAGGGTGGATTTTAAATTCTGGACATCGCACCTACTTTTAAAAAATGGTTGGTCTTCTAGCAGACTATTAGAAATCTGTAGCTAAGGAAAGTCAAAACCCTGTGTCTCCCAGCAGACTTGTTTTCCTCATCCATTTGAATCAGTAATAACAGTTAAATCTCCAGAAAAGTATCTTGCGGCATCATGAAGCTAATGACATCTAATGTTGCTAAACACATATAAAAGTTCTAGAAATAAAGGGATAATTTATGCAACTGTGAACTGCCTCATGAAATGGGTAGTAGTGAAGCTGCGTAGAAGACAAAATAAATGTCGTCTGCCACAAAAAAGGGTGGGACACTGAATCTTTTGAGTGAGGATTGATGGAAGCAGTTCTCAGTCTTTTCCATACTCTTCACTCACTCCCTGTGACTCCTGAAATTCTGCTAAAAAGAAAAATAGTGTGATAGTAGGCAAGTAACTTGAGTAGTTTTACCTGCTCTTCCACTGAATAAACTATTTGTGATAGTTTAAAGACTTTGTGTAATTGTGATAGCTGGTCTCATAAAAGGTTATATGATTGAATTTGGAAGATCCATAAGTTGTTTTTGTTTGGTCTTTTTTAAGACTGAGTTGAAAAGAAAAGATTCAGTAGCATCAGTGCAATGTATCTGCAGAGATTTAAATAGAACTTTCATTATACTTATTTTTATTGCCCATGGATGCTGCAATATCATCTTCCAGAGATACATGAGCTTTTTGCAAAGCCCCTTCCCTTCAGCCACTCTTTCACTAATTGAGACCAGGCTGGATAAGCTGATTGCTTTTCTAGAGTTAAGGCTGAAGTTAATATCCTCTACTTGCTCTGTTTTGACTACCTATATTTTCATTTCCCAGCTGTTTAATTCCAGAAACTGATTACACAAAGAGGCAGATAAAAAAATTATTCTTAGAATTAATGAGTCTGAAGTCAAATACACAAACTTGGAGTTCCACTTGACCTAGCTTTAGGAGTTTACACCGTAGATATCTGTATGTACTGGCTGGTAACAAGAAACAGGCAATTTTAGAGCACAGGTTACTTTAAATGTCTCTTTTCCATTGGTTCCTTGTTTATTTCCCTCTTCTAATGTGTTCAAAATAGTTACTATTCACTTAGAGGACATTTAAATAATACAGCTTTGGGTTCATTATCTGTAAAGTGAAAGTACACATAAGAGCTAGATGAAAAGAAAAATGAGAATTATGGTGAAAACTAGAACAAAATATTTTGAGCAAGGCTGTGTATGCTGACTTGAAATGCTTTGAAATAGAATAAAGCACTGAATGGCAGTAAAACCCTGTCACTGTACTGAATTTGTTCAGAAATTCCATTAACTAGGGAAATTTTAAAGAAAAAGATAAAGCTGAAAAACTGGAAAGAAACTTTTAAAGACGGTTTGTGGGTTTATTAAAGTTCAATCATGAACCAATTAATGTAAGAAAGGTACAAGCTGTTTTTATTTCATTTGATAAAGCATCTAGCATTATGTTCACCCTCGGGGCACAGTAGCGTGACAAGCTGCTTTGTTCACACAAAGCTTGCTTTTTCTCTCTGCTTTTGCAACCTGCGATTAAAATACCTGCATCTCTAGCCTGTTTTTAGCAAAATCAGTTTACAAACAGCGAGCAGTACAACTCGATGGCTGTGAAGCAGAAATAGAAACAACACATTCTTAACATCAGGACTTCGGAGTTAAAATAACTATTTATTTGTACCAGTAGAGTTCATGAGGGGATAGTTTAATTAGACTGAATGAGGAAATCGTTAAAGTTTTAGGTTTAGACTTGCATTAGATATTTCAAATGTCCATTTGTCCTGGTTTTGGCTGGGAGTGAGTTTATTTTCTTCCTAGTAGCTGCTGTAGTGCTGTTTTGGATTTAGTATGAGAATAACTTTGGTAACACACTTGATGTTTTATTTGTTGTCAGCCAGTCTTTATAGCAGGTCAAGGACTTTTCATCCAGGTGGCTTGAGATGCACAAGAAGTTGGGAGAGGACAAGGCTGGGACAGCTGACCCCAACCAGCCAAAGGGATGTTCCACACTGTATAATGTCACGCTCAGTATATATTTTGAAGAAGGGGGGACATTAGGAGTGATGGCATTTGTCTTCCCAAGTAACAGTTACCCGTGGTGGAGCCTTTCCTGGAGATGGCTGAACACCCATCTGCCCATGGGAAGCAGTGAATGAATCCCATGTTTTGCTTTGCTTGTGCGCTGCTTTTGCTTTACCTATTAAACTGTCCTTATCTCAACCCACCAGCTTTCTCACTCACGCCCTTCAGATTCTCTCTCCCATCCCACTTGTTGGGGGTGAGTGAGCAGCTGTGTGGGGCTGAGCTGTTGGCTGGGGTTAAACCACAACACCATCCTACCATATTTTTTTTCTTCGGAAGAAAAATAATTAAGGACTCTATCCTCACACACCTACTATTAATTTTTGCTATTAATTGTTTGCAGAGCTATGTTCTTAGCACATGGTTGTGTTTCATTTACCTCTAGAAACAGAATAGTTTTTAATTACATAGTCCTTTATGAAACAAGCAAAACCAAAGATTTAATTCTTATAAGAAAATGGGGGTGGATGAGTGAGAGTAATTTTTTTTTTAAATCAACCGTAATTGCCAAATTATACTCTTTCTGCAACAAATGCAGTTTTTCTAGACTGGAAAGTTGTTTTATTTATAGGAACTTAAAATTTCCCATGGAAAGCAGATTTTTGGTAACAACTTTGACAGACTTAGCAAATGAAGAATTGATGAAAAGCCAACTTTGTTGGCATTTTTATGCTCAGTAGAAACTCTTTTCCCTGGTAGCTAAAAAAAGGTTTCTGTTGATGGGAGTTTGACCTGTAAATGTGTGCAAGAGGCAGTAGTGGAGACCACTGCCGCTCTCCGCTTTCAGCTACCTATTTCCCTGATGTAAGAGAGTTGGAATTTTTCATCTGAAGGGTAACACAGCTCAGATCTTGGTAATATCAAGATTTTCCTTGTCCCAGAATATGTCCACTGGTGAGCTGCCTATCTTGAGGTACCTATGTTTTTTTGTGTTTGAGTAAGATTTGTCGTTAAAATGAGTGTCCTCAAAATAAACATCTTAATTCGCTGTGTACTCTGTACTCTGTTTCTCATCTGCTTCCTCATGGCTCAATTACTATATTCTCGTACTGGAGGATACAAAACAGATTTAGTTTGTTCCTTGGTCTTTAAGTAAAACTGGTATGTATTGCTGAACTGCAAAATAAAGATATATAAGAGAAGGATATGTACATTCATTTAATATCTGAAGGAAGGAGATGGTTTACAGATGAGAATTGTAACTGTAGAAATACAAATAGTCATGGTGACGTGTTCAGCCCTTAGGTTTGAATTTTTAGTTTGTCGTTTAGTGTGTTGAAATAGTATAAAATATGAGATTAATTGTGAAGAAATTTGAATTTTTTAATGATTAGAACATGCTGTTCCTATACTACCAATGAGTTTTACATGTGTTAGGGACCTATTAACAAGGTGTATAAAACACCACCTTTCATGTGACATAGTGAATCCTTTTGTCATTCAAACTTTGATACAATCAGTAAATCAATGTATAGTTCAGAATTATAGTTTGCTTGAAAAATCAGAACAACTATGTGAAGCAGCTATTTCAGGCTGTGAAGGAGCCAACAGCAAACATATGTATTAAAATAATCTGATTAGAATGATACTGCAGACAGCTAATTTAGCAAATGATAGTTCAAGTGTATAGGGTCAAAGATTAATAAGTGAGACTGTTACAGAGTAGGAAAAAGTTGGTTTAAATTAAAACCTTGTATTCCTCAAAGAGATGTGGAATGCATGGAGAATTTGAGTGCCCACTGTGCTTCATGTCTATGGAATACTTGGTAAAGGCTGTAGACTGCAGTGCATACAATGTTTTAAATATTATCAGTTTTCTGATAATAGTACAAAAGCATAATTATTAGTTTCAAAAATTACATGGCAAAAAGACAGCAGAAAATGTCAAGCTAAGAAAGAGTGGACTACTTTCTGATTAAGGCAGACTTATTCATTATTGCTTTACATACCTTCAGACCTTGATAAACTGGAGGTTTTAGACATTCATATTATATGGTTTAAATATTTTAGTTAGGCTTCTAATTTCTTTACCTGTTCAGTAGAGATGAGCAAGTAGAAATGTGTTATCTGAGATCAAGAAGGAAGGAGAAACTGGGCACTTCAGGTTTAAAATGTAATTTCTGCTCTAGAAGAGCAATATTGATGATATGCCCACATGCGTTTCAAAGGAAGAAGCGCAGAATTTTCTCTTTAATTCTGCACGGATCAAATCTGATACTTGATAATATGTATTAAACATTCCCAGTACTCTGATGATCTTTGCATAGTTTTAGAAGTAATTTGTGTATGTTCCCAAGTAGAGCTTGACTGATAGGAAGTGTATATTGATAATAGTTTAGGATGCAATGCAATTAATGGGTAATGTAACGATCTCCAGACCAGTTACCGTACATCTGAGGAGTTTAGATTTAAAAGAAATCAAGCATGTGAAAGACTGAAAGAGCAAATATTATGATACGTGATGACCAGTTAATCTTTACAAGAATGTCCTTCTTTCTTTAATAGCATCTTGAGTGCAAAATATGCCAGATTCAATACAATTATTTTCTGAAGATAATTGGATTATTTTTTTAATTGGTTTAATTATATCTCTGGCTTGTTTTTCCTTCAATCAGAGGGCATGTGGACAAGAGTGAGGTTTCTGTTCTTCCCTATATCTTCTGCAAGAAATGTGAAGTACTTTGCCAAATGCATATTATTGTCCTTCTGAAGTATTTTTCCCTTTACCCACATTTCCTTCGTACAAGAACAAATGCTTGCTTCTCCTCAAAGACTAACTTTGTTGCAAATATTTTCCAATCACTTTAGCTGGTTTCTTGATAATCTCAACTCCAGAACAGTAGTAAGAAATATATCAAATACAGTCCTTTTTTTCTTACACAAAGAAAATATTAAAGATAAATGGGAAAATAATTAAATAAATCCCCACAAACATGCAACAGCCCCACAAACAAACCCTGTTTTTAAAATAAGTCTTGAAATGGTTTTGCATATGTCTGTATGCATATTACATAATGTGTACTTACTGTCTACTATATTGGCTCTCTTCTCTGAAGAGCTACCTGACCGTGAATGGAGTTTGACCATTGAACTTCTCACTTTGCCAGTATGTATTTGTTAAGCAATCCTTCCTAAAAAGGAATGAATAGTAAAAGGGAATTTCTGGTGAAGACTTGATGCTTAATTAGGTAAATATGAAAAAAAATGCCTGAAAAATACTAGTTTATATAACTGGAATTGGCCACAACTTTTATTTCTCTCAATTAAAGGCAATATAAAAGCTGTCAGGGTTCCTATTGTTGAGCTGTATTTGTGTCTTAATTGTTCTCAAATAATCTGTGTGTTAAAGGAGATTTATTCATCAGCTCTGAGAACTGATGTTTTGCAGCATTTGTATCTGCACAACATGCAGCCAAAAAGTAACTTTTATATATAGTTCTGTGAGTTTTGNCGCCCCCGTCACCCCGCCGGCTGCAGAGCCCCCCCCGCCCCCCCCCCCCCCCCCCCCCCCCCCCCGCCTGGGCGGGGAAGATCCGCTGATGCATTACCCTCAAAGCCAACAGGGTGAAATGAAGGATTTAATCAGTATTTGAGCCTTGGGTCATTTCTCAGTCTGCACCTGGACTTGAGAACAGTGCTCACTATGCAGAGTTTCAAAGGATGGAAGAAGAAATGCTACAAGTGTCATCCAAGGGATGGACACCCTGTGCCTTGGAGGTTTCTCTGATAACTCACATTCTTGAGCCAATTGCTTTGGAAACCATCCAGAGAAATAATCCTTTTATGTAATTCAGATGCTAGCTCTTGCATTTCCTTTCACTTTCTGCTCTAGCAGAAAAATGGTGCTAATGTGTCCAGTACATGCCTATCTTTTTAAGAAAAGCCGCAGTAATAAAACTGAGCAAATAATTCTCCTAGAATCCCACAATTTCTTAGGAATCAAATAATAATTTGTTATTAGGATGCAAGTGAACAAGTCCAGCTTCTAGTTCTGTGGCACTGTGTTCTGACAGAAGATTCTCATGTACTGGCTGTAGATTTGTTTTGGTCTGTACTGGTTTCATGTGTTTGTCAGTCTTAAAGATGTTTTTAGTGGCAGGATGTTTTCCCATACATAATAGGAAAAGCTTACAGGTTTTTGGATGGAGCTGGAATGCAAACACTGAGTGGCAGCTGTAATTGTTATTTATATTCCTGTCGAGGTTTAAGGCAAGGCGGCAATAAACCATGGCAGACGGCTGCCGTGGTGTCTGTCACAGTTTATTGCCGCCTTGCCTTAAACCTTGACAATTCTTTTTTTTTTTCTTTTCCCTCGGAGTATCCATTTCCTGCACAATTCTCTTCCTTCACAAATAAGTCTAGAATGATGAAGAAATTCCCCTGTTTCTTGTGAGTTTACAAATATTTTTGTGAGATGTTTTCCTGTGTGATGAAGTAGGCTGGCACTCCAGCTAGAAGGTGGTTTTTTGTTTGCTTGGTTTAGAAACTCTGATACCTGCCTTAAACATGGCCCCTGAGCGATGCTGTGTTATGCTTAAAGCAATGTGGATTAGCTCTTCTGGAAAAGGAACAGTCCTTCTCTGTGCCTTGCCCCTTATTCTTTATCCTCCAGGGCTTTGTGTGCCTGCTGGGCTGAGACTTTGTCCTAGTGCTGATGTATCTCCTCAGCAGGGACCCAGAAGGTTGCCCAAGGCCTTGTGTGGACAGAACAACAGATTTGGTTATTTTATGGACTGATTTTGCTGCTGGCTCTCAAATTTTAGTGCACTAGATAAGGAAAAGACTTGACTAACTACAGCTGAGTGAAGGGACAGCTCCTAATGTTCTCCAGGATTGCTTATTGCGAGCGGAGGGTGAAATGGAGGGAAACACTCAGATGAGATTCTGAATTACCAGTCCTGCTGGGAACAATTAGGACAGTCGCTGGCTTGTTCTGGCTGGCTCAGCTGGCTGTTTGCCCTGAAAGGCCATGCGGGAGGAAAGGGTAACAAGACCACCTGGCACTCTACCTGCTTTCCTGACGAGACCTGGACTTTGTGGCAAAGGGAACCCGAGCAGAGATAAGATCTGCTCTTTATAGCTTGGAGTAGGATGTATTTATCTCTGGCTGCTACAGAGAATGGGAGAGGCTGAAGCTCTGTAACTTGAGGGGTCACAACGTCAATTCTGAAAAGATTCTACCATTTGTGAGGTTATTTCAGGGAAAAACTGCACAGCTCGGCAGCAAACAGCCTGCATCTCGATTAGCATGTTGGCAGCACTTGGGATGCTCTAGCAAGTATATTATAACATTCTTACTTGTGCATTTTGTTCTGTGGGGTCTTTTTTTAGTGCAAAATGTTCCTTCCATGTAAGCTAGTTTGTGCCTTGAACTTGTATTTTGTTGCTAATGTTATAACAGACAACTGCATATCATTATTCATCTATTTTATTTCATTATAGATCCTTTCAACTTTGCAGGACTTAATTAAAATTTGCTGTATTGAATGAAACAAAAAAAATTAAATTTGTTGAATTAGTAAATAACAGAGAATTAGTGGTAGTTTAGTGATTTAATTAACACAGCTTTATCCCAGCTCACTAGTTAATGAAAGGCAAGCGTTGGGCCATCTGGTACAGTTTCAGGACATGTAGAAACAGAACTGCCTTACTTTGTACCTTCCTCTCATTTGTTATTTGCATTTTGATGAGTCCACTGGTTCTTCTCTTTCAGATGATTATTTACTTTCCGTGAGAAGTCTCTAAAACGCTATAGGAACCTTAAGGACAAAATGCTTTTTATAATGGATTTTAGACCCTATTCTGTTTTGCAAAACTGTTCAATATTCTAAAGGTTGAATAGCACAATAAATATGTATCCAGAAGGCCTGTAGCCATCACCCCCACGCTACCTAATTAAAAGCTGCCCATCTTTGCTCAGCAACAGTCAAGCTTAATTTGCTCAGTGCAGTTATTGTTGCAGGGTGCCAGGGGACTAGGAACTGTAGGATCTTTTCTTCTAAAACTGGCACATTTATCTTGAAAGCAAAAACTTCCAGGTTCCTGATGAGCGTAACAATGCAAGACACTGCATAATCTCAGGGAGGTCTTTCCACGAGCTTGCATCATTCTGTATTCCTCTAGTTACATAGTTAATAAAAGAAGCAGCAGCTTTTGTGCAATCTTTTTTTTTCATAGATTATTTTTTAAAAGTTTTTAAAATATTTTAAAATAACACAGGGTAAATAATTTGGTGTTGAAATGCCTGTCCAAGGAATTGAGTTTTCCGAATTACGGATGTTTGAAATTTTTGCTTAAGTTCTCCAGAACGTCACAAAAGATGTACTGTCTGCCAAGAATTAACCAGTGACATTTGAAGTTATCTAAGCAAAAAGCAAACAACAAAACAACCAGAATACCCATCCTCACCACCCCCCCCCCCCCCAAAAAAAAGGGAAAAGTTCAGTAGAATGCAGGAACAAAATCACTTAAAAGAAGCAAAGGAAACATCCCGAGGATTCGCTTTTTCCAGCTTGTATTTCTTAAGATCCATGACTGTGCTACTTACTTTATCAACTGACAAAGGTAGTGCTTTGTCACCATTTTAACAGCATCAGGATGTAAATAGAACTCAAGGATAGCAAAAGAACTGAAATATACTGATTTTTGTTCTTTATACGGATTTGTTGTGGCCATCAAAAACTTTCTATTTGTATGAACATACTCCTTTTATCGATGTACTACTTGTGGATATTCAAATACCCATACATTTTCTTGAAGACCTGAGCAGAGGAAGAATTAGGACGGATTTATTAAAGTCAGTAACTTCAATGATTCTGTAAGATCTTAACTTGATTCTAAGTGGTCAGTGATTTTCAGTCTTTGTTTTCACTTTGGTTTGGAAAACTGTATACGACTTACAAATTGTAGCTGATAGTAATTACAACATTGTTGTGTCCTCTGAAGACCTTTTGCTCCCCAGTTGACTTGGTGACTTAGAGGCAGAGGAGGTGACGACAGCTGTTTTGCCCAGCATCAATGCTAATTAAGTTTCTGACACTAAAATGCAATTACAAGAGACAGCTCTTGCTTCAAAAATGGGGGTTCTATTTGTTTGATATGGTTGGGTTTACATCTGTTACCTGGAAAGTGAGAAGAACTTAATAAATAATAGGAACTTCTTTTGAAAAGTACACGGGTGCCATTTGCAGTGTGAGAGGGTGGTCTTCTCACACATTTTAGCACAGTTTTGGAAAAGATGAATGGAAGTTGGGCAGGAACCTGAAGAAATGGGACTGGCAACTGTGAAAACACAATTGAACATCTCATAGAGGGAGCCTGTTAGATCCAAACAGATGTTTTGCATGTGTTCAAGACCATATTATTCCTTAAATTCAATTTCACTGGGGTTTTTTTTCACTATAAAATTTGGATTGGGAAATGGCTTTATTAATGGCCTTTTGAGTCAGTGTTATTTATATTTTCCATTGCAAACCTTTGCCATCAACTTGATTCTGCAATTAAACAGTGCAGCTGAAAAATGTCTGCTTTCTACCCCAGAATTTGTTAACTAAAGAAGTGGTGGTGTGTTTGGTTTGGGTTTTTTCGTTTGTTTTAAGTCATTAGTCACGCCCACATTTTTCCCCAGAGGCTGTGTCTTTCTTGCATGTTGCAAAGTATTGTTTTAAAAATCGGAATGGCTGTAACCTGCAGAAATGACTTTTCATCCAGAAACAGCAAGGGTTGCTTGATGTCTGCTGCAGTTCAGTTTTTATTCCTCTTGATTTCATCTATTTTTTTTTTAACTCTTAGTGCCACTTAGATAAAGCAGCATTAGCCAAAGGCAAGCATGTTGAGTGTGACCAGATTAACCCAAGTAGTGAGGCCCAGTGAGACCAGTGGATCTTCATAGCAGGGCAGTTGGTGGTGAGGATCGAGCTTAACTGAATGTTTCAGTCCTTAGCTCCTAACTGCACCTGTATACTGAATATCTATTGGTGTTTGGGGCTCACCAGATACCCTCCTGGACTGTTTGATAAGTTTAATTTGATAGGAATCCACACTCTGTGTCCTGTGGCCATTTGCAGGGTGAACTGAAGCACGGTAGGAGGTGGTGATTGGAAAACTTGCGTTTGATCTGGACTGAAAGGCAAACAGGCTCAAAGGAAGAGATCTGTTCTGTGAGTCCATGTTGTGCATCCAACCACTAATGACCATTCAGTCAGTTGTACTGAGTAGAGAATTTGAAGTAAAAAAAAAATATCTCAAAAGGTGTGTTGTCTTAGTACTGAGCCCTCAGCACCTGCTGTTTTTCTCGACAGTTTTGTTCCCATTGTACTGCACTGTCTGCTGTCATCTGAACGGGAAAATAACACTTCACTTGGCTCAAGAGAGGAAATAAGAGTCACTCTACATAATTTTGCGTAAATGCATAGTCTGATGGAGGAAAGGCTCAAGCTTCTGTTGCATTCACTCTTTGTAATCTGCTTATTCTAGCAGGATGTGTGGGCTGTGCTGCGGTATGGTAAGGACTGTACCTCTTCTCTCACTGAGGACAAAGTAATACTCCGTGGAACTATAAAATGTGCACAGTCTTTTACCCATGAATGGTAAATTATTTGGGATCAATGCTTTCAGTACTTCCCAGAAGCCACATAATTTTCTTTGATAATCACTGTTTAACTGCCATGCTTCCCTACACAAAATTAATTTCAATTTTTCCCCCACAGTTGTTGTAGTTTTAAATGTGACTGCAATTAGCTAAAATGCTAACTGTGAATTGAGTTTGACACTCTTCTTTCAGCATCATTTTAATGACGAATTAAATGTTCTTCATCCTTTCTTAAGTCTGAATTTAGTGTTTTAGCTAACCATCAATCAGAGGTTCATGTCTGCTTTCCATCACCTTTCCAGTTATATTCTCTTCGTCTTCTTTCACAATTTTAGTATCCAGGATCCTGGCAGCGAGGTACTAAGTGATGCAGCTCACATCTGTCGTGTCTGGCTCATTCTTTCTCCTATCCCCAAGGTGATAATTGTATCTTCTTTGTGATATTTTGTTTTGTTACCCTTTTTATTATTATTTTTATGTATATGTTCCTATTAGAGCAAATGAAAAATTGCTGGAAAGACTTTTCTTTCAGAGATGGGCATTTTACCAATGCTGTGGCCAAGGAAAAATGGAGTAGCAGGGAGTCTTAGTCTCCCTAGGTCCTGTATGCACTCGGGAAAGAGAGGCAGAATCCACAGTAGAACTCAAAGCAGAAATAACTTACTCTGTGCATAAACTGTACTTTCACAGTCAGCTTAAATTGGAAGGAAAAAATAAGTTAAGCGTGCTGGTAAGCTCTATATTTTGAATCAGCTTTGGAGAAATGTCTCAGTCTGATAATGATATGGCTTTCTGGGGCTGCGTAGTCGAACAATGTGAGCGCACTCCCTTTTCCTGCTCATTAAGAAAAAAAAAAGATATCTCCATACTTTCATCTTCTAGGTTGTTTTCATTTCCTTACTGCTTATTGGTAGCTTTCTTTTGTATTCACAACATACACAGTTAATCTCACAGGAAAAAAAAAATCTCTGAGCTGATTGACTTGTCTCTGATATATATATATATTTTTTCTCTATTATGAGTATTTGCAAATCTATATTTCTAACCATAAGGAAAAAAATCTGCTCTGTTCTGATGAATAATATCACATCAAGTGAATAATAATGTTCATTTAAGAACTTCAGCATTGCAAATTGTAATGCACTGTTTCCTGGTGAGGTTATTTGGTTTATTGCTGTTGAGATCAGGGGATATAAGCCAAGAGGAGGAAGTAAATTCTGGAATTTCAAAATTATTTTATTATAATTTAAAATCTTGTACCATAGGTCTTTAGCTTCTAGAAAGTTGCGAGAGGAAAAGTAATTGAACTTGAAGATTTACAAGGTCTAATAACTGCATTCAGTTTTGATGGAAAGGGAGGTCTTAAAAGGATATGTTATTTGTAGTATATGGATAAGACAAACTAGACATAAGTGGTGTAGAATGTACTTTTTATGTGAATCCAACAAACAAACTCCAAACAAATGAAAAAGGAAAAAACAAAACACAAACACACAAACCAAAAAGACACACACAAACCCCACAAACAACCAAAACCATACCAAACAAACTACAACCAAACAAAAAACCAAATCGAAGCCACAAACCAAACTCGCAAACAATGAGAGCTGGGGGTTTCTGTGTGCTAAAGCTATGGCTGCTCTCCTGTGGTAATGAATTATCCCCCCATGTTTTTTATTTTTATGGGGATGTGAATAGAAGAAGAGTGTGTCTGGAGTTCCAAGCAGGGAGTAGAAGACATTTTTTATTTGTTAAGGTAGATAATTCTGTTCTTAGCATTAGATTTCTCTCTACTAATCTTGTATGGTTTGGGTAGTATTTTAGCCTGCAACTCTGCAGGTGTATGCAGAATACACATTCAGTTTTTCTTTTCATGGTTTTGTGTGTCCTCTGAGATCACATTTTGCTACACTCAGGTAAATTAAGGTAGAACTGAGAAGGTGCCTGTGATCTATCTTTGATTATTGAGTATTAGAAATGGAAAAAAATAAAATGGTCGAGTTTTTCTGAAGAAAAACTATTTATTACCAGAATGGCAGGGAACACTGTTTGCAGTTCTATGGTGTAGAGCACCACAGAATTCATGGCCAAGTTGAGGCTCCTGGGAGCTGTGATAGTTCATACGGAGCTCAAAACCAAGCAAACTGCAAAGCATGTTGTTGTAATTAGAAATCATGTAAAATAACCTGTAGTAGCATCCTGTTTTAGAGGACTTGAAGATGTGGCACACACACTCTCATCTACACTAGATGGAAATTGTGGGAAAATTCCCGTTTATTTGCAGCAGTTTTTCCTAAGCCTATCTAAACTGAAGACTCAGAATGTCTGAGAATGTCTGCCTGCAAGGAAATATATTTGAAAGGAAATATGCTGTTTACCCAAACCCCTGCCACTTTTTTCCCATCTTTACTGTTTTAAATTTCCAAATATTTACACATGCATATACCAGAATGTGCACTAAGAATTTTCTGATTAACAATATTCAGCCTTTTCATTCATATAATTTTTATCTGTATGTAGAATTTTATTATATATATGAAAAAAGTAGTGAATGAAAACATTCACAGTTTTTGGTTTTCCACCCTGCTTATCTGAGCAATATTTCATTGATTTCGTGCCCCTCCTCCTTTTTTTTTTTTTTTTTCCCCCTCCTGAAAAAACCCTGAATTCCTGAAGCTGAATTTCGTGGAAGCTCTTACAGACTATGGAGCATAATAGAAACAAATTGGTGCAGTAATTTGCTTTGGTGTTTCTTTGAGCACAATTTGAACCAAACCCTTCATTTTGGCAAACTTCCACTTGTCCTGTGGGAGTTTTGTCCCTGACAATACTATCTCTATCTAAGAATTATTCTTCCTTAACAAGGAATGAAGCTACGTATCTCTAGCAGACCAACCTCTTTTTCAAATACTACTGCGTGTTATGGGTTTGCTCCTGTGCCCTCAATGCTGCTTGTTGTTGTTGTTTAGATGTTAAGTATTNAAAAAAAAAAAAAAACTGTAAAAGGGAAATTCTGCATTCATCTAAGGGAAACTGTACCCAAGGCTGCCATATGGATGAGCTCTTGGTACTCAGTACTAATAACTGGTGTCTCTTTTAACTTAAACCTACACTCTGGAGGAATCTGTATTGTCCAGGCTCTGATGTCTTGGCCAATCTCAAGACTTGTCAATACTTTTCTGTCAGTAAGAAATACTTGAGATATACTTGAGTTAATTTGTATTTTTTTTTCTTCATCTTCCTTGTGTGGACATGACTGTATCTCCCAGCAAAGCTTGCTCCAGGAACGAATTAATTTACTTCCTATCTCCTAATGGAGTATCTTGTCCACACAGTTGCTCTTTCAGCGTGGGTTGCACAGTGATTCTTTGTTCTCTCCTCCTGTAGTTGGCGCTTTAACTTTAGCAGGAAAGAAAAGAGGATAATTTTCCATATGTTGCCAAGAAAAGGCTGTGACAAGTTAGCTATATTTAAGAAATATGTTGATACTTGGGGATGTTAATGTTAAATATTCATTAAGGTGGGAGGTTGATTGTCATTATATTGTAATGTTTTTACCTTGATTTACTATGATTTAGTATTCTGGTTTAGCTTGTTGTGACAACATTTACTTTAATGATTTGAAATCCATTTCATAGTTTTGCAAAAATGGAATAGAGGACCAATGCCCTTGTTACCTTCCTTGTCCCATTTATTCCAAACTTCAAGCTTTATAATTGTTTTCCATGGTTGGTTGTACCAGCTCACTGTTGACATACTACATCCTGTGGAGTCAGAACTGTCTCAATATTGTTGTTGCACAGTATATGAACAAGGACTTTCTTTTATAGATCAGGACAACAAATCCAAATGTAAACTCTAGTTCTTCAAGTCTTGAGTATTTTTGTAAAATAAGCCTTGTGCAGGTCTTTCTCTCTCCTCTAAGTGGAGTACTCCAGGCAGCAAACAAAAGATCTCCGCTGCGCACCCCCTTATTTCTCTGGCAGTTGGAAATGACTGAGAGCGTGTTCACCTTGAAGTGAACTTCCTTGGCAGTGCCAGTGCTGTTGAGCATGCTTAGAAAACAGCAAGCCATTCCTTTAGGTTTGTAGTCAATATTTGTAAATTGTTTTAAATATTCTCCTTTTTCTTAGGAAGTTGTTGTTTTTCTTGATTATTTTATGTTATGGCTCCAAAGGACTTCTGAAAGCAAAATATAACTACTTGAACAAAAGCATTTACTAAAGCATTGTGTGTATTTACTCGGCTAGTGGTTATTTTTGGTTGTGAAATTATCAATGGCAGGTGAACAGGAGATGTTACAAAGCTCCACATTCTCATCATTTTGTTTGTAGACCACTTGTGAATTCTTCTATTTCTGGAGATATCTTTGGAAGCTTTTGTTTTCTCGTTGTAATGTATCTAATTCTTTTGAGTTGAGACAGATGTTATTTTTCATGCCTGATGGTATATCCACCCCCTTTCTTATAGATAGTTAATTTAATAGAGTATTCAAAAAGGTTTTTGTGTGTACTACAGAATCATAACAAAAATTTGAAATGTTTGTCAGAATAATGGCAAAAATGTTTCTCACAATCTAAGATGAAAATGGCAACACCTCAAAATGTCCTTGAGCGATGGTTAGTAGACCTATTTGAGGGAAATTGGTGTGAAGTAAAAGAATATTAAAGTTAACGGTATAGCTGCTCTCAACTACTCTTAAGTTTAATGGAGAACTGACAAACTCTACGAATCAGAAGAGATATTTGTAAGCTCTATGTACACATAGATATTTACTTTAGCACTCCTTAATCATTGGCAGTAGATTTATTTCTTGTATTTCTAGTCCTGCCACTCAAGTGACATGGTGGATATAGCTGTGCTTCTTCAAACTTGGGTAATTGGGCCATTGATTTGTGACAGCAGCTACCCTGGAAAAACATTTCAGTCTGAACAGAATAGTAACAACAGCTTAATCCCTATTATCAATTATTTATATTGCCTGGGCAGTTACTAACTAAAGAAAGCGTGTAGTCGCTATTAACAGCTCTAGATTCTCTCTTGACATCAAAGATTCCCTTAGCTGGATCAGTCTTCATTTCTTCAGTAATGAGATACTTCTAAACAAAAAGAAATTAGAAACAAATGGTGTAGAACATAACCTGATGTACAGTCTCTAGTCACAAATTTCCAAAAAAGTCTTGTAAAACTTCCCCAATTCAAAGGATGAAATAGATCACTAACTAAGCATGATACAAAGCACATTAACTCATTCAGACTGGGGAGTGTTTGATCCTTTTAGTTTCTCAAAAATCCTATCATAACCTCCCCTCCTCAACCCCAGCACTGGAAAAAGAAAAGGCTTTGTGAATGTGATGTGAATAGCATCTAACTCCATATCTGTACCTGGGAACTTAGGCAGCTGTGCCATATTTCACATATATCATATGGCTCATAATCTTTTTTCCAGCTATTTGCACTGCTGACCTGGTCCTTGCAACACCCATAAACCAACATGTGTTACCCACAAAACAAGGTGCGTTCGTTGCCCGTGAACTGGGGAAGACCCCTTCTCGCTGTTGTTTCTTTCTCTTGACTCCTCAGTGTTCTAGATGTCAGGATCCAAACTTGTTTTCAATGATCTTCATGCCTGTTTCTGATTTTCCTGAGGGAATTATGTCCCTGCCTTCAAGCTACAGTTCTGAGAAGATACTTTTCTAAAAGCTCTGAACACCTTTCAAATGAAATTTACAGCCACTGTTTCTGTTTCAGTTCTGAGATTGCATCAGAAAGCTGCTGGGTAGCAAAACTATTTCCTAGCTTACCAAAAGCTCATCGGCGCTAGACCTGCTTGTTTTAAAGTAAGCATTAAATATAAATTCTTATATATTAATGTATAGGAAAAGATAGACATGTAGAAACTTGATTCCAGCTTTTCTCCAGAGTAACTTGGATCTGAAGATTTTTCAGGAACCAGAGGCAAATATTTGAGATGTGGCTACCCTGTTTCCTCGAAAATTAGCCCTAGTATGATTGTTCAGGGGTTTTGAAGATGCTTGAGATACAAGCCCTACTCCAAAAATAAGCACTAATTATATTTCGTAAAAAAAGAAAAAGTCTATTTAAATAGTGTGCAGGCAGCTATACATGTAAAAAAAAAAGGGCATCTTTTGGAGAAAAAAATTAATATAAGACCTTGTCTTATTTTCAGGGAAACAGGGTAGGGAATGTGTATGGCTGATTTACACTTGAAGAGGTAAGGCTCTTGAAATTGTCTGGGCTAGCTGGAAGGACAGGAGTGAGAACTTCATTAATAACACAAGCAGCTTGAAAACGTAGGTTTAATATCCTTTTTAATGGTTTTCATTGTATGTTGTTATCTTACACACATGGATTGAAAAAGCTCTAAAATGTGTGTATCCAGCTATCCTTCTTCAGAAATACAAGTTCTAGATTGTACATACCTCAGATGCTCAGCTGTTCTGAGGATGAAAAAGGATGCCAAGAGATCTTGAATGAAAAAAAAAAAAACCCACGAGGACTTTTTTCCTTTTTTTTTTTCTTCTCTCTGAATGGGTTCACTGCCTGTTTTTTAGGCCATTTTTTTGGGGTTTTTTTGGCATGAATGTGAGGGCTGACTTGGAGAGACAGGAAAACCGGGTGGCAAATCTCTTGCATGATTGACTGCAGAGTGATCCTCTGTGTACTGTGTGTGCCCTGTGCTTCGCAATGCCTCCTGAGAAACGGGGCATCAGTATGAGTTCAAAAATCCTGCCAAATAATCTGGGATAAACCATGGTTTGAGGTTTTCCTTCCCTGAATGGAACCAATTTTTGTCATTTTTAGAGGTACGTTGTTGAATGAAAACCTATATCACCTGAAATAGTTGTATTTTTTTATATATATATATATATTTTATATATATATATATATATATACGTGTCTCTCCCTTGCCGTGTCACTCAAGAGCACAGCATGAGACCTTGTTTGCCAGGTCATGCTGTAGTGAAGTGCTTTAGGTGCCACTGTGTCGGAGGAAACCTAAGCTGAAAAAACACACAGATTTAAATTAAATCCCACAGTACTCTGCACTATGTTAAAATAGGCAGGTAAAGCAAATCACTTGAAAGCCATAAAGCCTATTAACCTCAGATCATATAAAGTAAAAGTTTGAGAAATTAGTTTTAGATCAATTATTACTCTTTTATGTTTTTTTTTGAACTAACATCACAGGAAATGGAGGAGTAATTTCATATTAGTAAAGTAATTATTTTTAAAAAAATCTTGGAAGATGCTATGAACTGTATGTAGTGTGACTAATTGAAATTATAAGAAATCTTAAAACTGAACCACGGTTTTCCCATGTACGTTTTGGAACATAGAAAAATAACAATACTTCAATTAGATATTGAGTTGTGTTCTGTATCTGAAAATGAATGCTGTATCTCAGCAGCCCAGCAAAATTCTCTGCAGTTGGAGGATGTGATCGGACCCTGTTTACAAAGAGGAGACTGTTGAGCAGCCCGCAGCTCGCTCGGGAGTCTTGATGTGATTGCCCAGGTTGGTTGGGGAGAACTTTTGGCAGCTGGAGAGTTTTTAGTTACTCTCCTCACAGTGCTGTTTGTATCAACCTTTTGGTAGACAGAAATCCATAAGAATTTGAGGAGGTCCTCTGAGGCTTATTTGCCAAAGATGAAGAGAGTTTAATTTTTTGCTTGTGTAACCATCCCAATAAAATATAATTTTTCATTTAGAGTCATAAAATAGCTTTAGAGACAAGGGAAGCCAAAAACTGAAGTGCTGTAACATTGAAAGTAGAAATAATCTCATACATAGTCCCAAGAAGGTTCATTATTTGCTTCATGATTTTTCTTCAGTGCTACATGCCCCTGCATAGAGACTCAGCAGAAGAACACTTTCTGCCTCTGTTTGCTGAACTTTTCAGTTAAATGTTCTTCTGTATTTCTAATTTATGACCTTCTTTACCTGAGAAATAATTAAGGCAAACACATTTTAACTACTTTCCCAACCATTTCCTTAAAACTCAGTGTTTTTCTGGATGGAGTCTTTCTGCTGTTTTTAACAGCTGCTCATTCCCAAAGTCCTCCAGTTCCAAGGGGGTGAATATAATTCCCCATTCTTGATCTGTTGCAAGCACCTGTTTCTCATGATATTTTGTGTTGATCTAAGACTGAGTCTTTGAACTTTGTTTCACTTCCATGGATACTCCAATGCAAAATTGGACTAGTATTCTTTAACTCTAGGCAGGTGTGGTTTTTGAAAAAAAGGCTTATTTAGAGCTAACAGAATACAAGGTTGACTTTCTGCAAACATGACCCTCTCCAAAGAGCTGTACTACTTTACTCTCCTGCTCCAATAATTGTCATGTTGCCAGGTCAAGACATTTCAGGGCTGCAGCAGAAATAGTAGTTTGGAGCATCTAATACTGCTGATAAGAGGAATGATAGCAAGGCACCTTCCTGTGTTCTAATTTCTTCCCAGAAAGGGTTGTTGGTCGTTGGAACAGGCTGCCCAGGGCAGTGGTGGAGTCACCATCCCTGGAGGGGTTTAAAAGATGCAGAGATGAGCTTCTCGGGAGCATCGTTTAGTGCCAGAGTTAAGTTAATGCTTAGACTCAATGATCTTGAGGGTCTTTTCCAACCAAAATGGTTCTATGATCTACCATGCATAGTCATAGGCACATACATATAATGCGCATATGTATTTTATTACTTTAGTTACATGATAGCACATATTTTTGGAGAAAGGAGGAGACAAAAAGTACACTTTTTTAACCTAGGTCCAGTCCTGAGGGTATTTGTGTTTGGCTGGATATGTAAATCACAGAGAATGAGAGGGAACGTGGGCCTGGTGAAGACCACCTGGGACATCACGGGATACGTTCCCTCCTGCCACCAGTGAGTGTTCACAAGCAGCCCAGCATAGAAAGAAAACAAGTCTGTTGCACATATTGCAAGTGAAAAACCCAAAATGATGCGAAGAGTTGTAATATGGTGAGTTGGAATCCTAGCCTTCACAACCTTGTTACGAATTGAAGTACAATTTGTGGCTGTTTCTAGGAAGTGGATTATACCCTAATTTACAACGTAGGTTGGATTTATCCTCATGTTTCAAGCTGCCTGTTGAGCTCTTCTGAATAATGTGGAGATCTACAAGTTACGTGCTAATGTGCTTTTTTAAAAAAAAAAAAAAAAATTGTATTAACATGAAAGTTTTAAGATGAAAGCTTCTGATTTTGGTAGGGAATGAGTCACAAAAAACTGCCAGCAGCAAAGTGTCTGTTTAGATATAGCGGAAACTGCTATTCCTGCAGCAATTCCAGCAGCAGGAATGTTGTAAAGCCTTGTGCAAATCTACTGGAGTGCTAAAGGTTGTGTCATCTTTAACTTGCAGTACATTTTTGGACTATTTGCATGTTCTGAAGTACTTATCATCCAAAATTATTTACGGTATCTATGCAATTAAGTGACTATGACTCATGAAAGGTTTCTTGCTGATTTTAATAGTCAGAATTTAAAGATATGGGTTACATGCTGTTTTCTTTTCCGTTGACAGATCTACGTTAACCTCAAGAATTAGGTTGCCGCTGGCTATAACCACATCTGTAAATTCAAAGGGCACTTCCAGTAAATTATTTTGTAGCATTTGCTTAAAATCTACAGCTTTAGCAGCATTTCTGCTTGCGATTGATTTACTAGAGTATGCCAAAAGCAAACACAAAAGGGTGCAAAATTAACGTTATGTTTTAAAATTCAAATGAATATTCATAGATAATACTTTGCAGCAATTTTAGTGGCAGTTCACTGGCGACATGCTGTCTTCTCCTTCCTTAGCCTACTAGAAGTGTAAATTGTGTTTATAATGGTCAAGAACAACAAGTGCCCTTTACCTGTGTTCAAGGAGAAGCAGAGTTCTGATCTAGCTTAGACTCAACCAAAGTATCTCCCTGGTCTTCAGTAATCACCTGCTGCATTGAGAGAAAATAAAAACACGTCTCCTGAGAATCGCTACAGAAACAGCAAAAAAATTTGCTAGTGTAAAATGATTTCTGCCAGCAGAGAGACTTGAACTAGGACAGCTTTGATCTTTGAATAAATTATGTCTCAAATTGCGTAGATCTCCTACAGATAGTACAGGAGCAAAGAAAATGCAGCTTCATCTCTGTTTTCATTACTTTTTAAAAATTTTTTGAGGTATATTGAACCTGATTCTTTCCTTCCTGTTATGCCATAATAACAGGTAGCATTTCAGTAAAGGGATCTTTGCCACTGAGCCCACAGACATCATAGTTAATCCATTACTGATATAATCTGCCGTTGCATTCTTAGAAATGATTAATAATTAGACAAGCACTTACTGCATTTGAGTCTTACAGGTATTTGGGTTTCTTAGGGTAGAAAAAAATTGATTAAATGTCAATTCGATAAATAAAATGTAGTATGTTAAATTATTATGGCCAGTGAACCTTTTGTAGTTGATTTCCAGAAAGAGATTCTGTATAAATTCTCCTCCTCTGTTTTCCATTCTCTCTTTATTGTCTCTTGTGCTGAATGATTTGTTTTGATGATTATAGATACTTTGTATTGCTTAGACTACAGATTTATTTTACATGCAAATATTATCCAATTTCATGTCTTCATTAAACTTTAATAAGGCTTTACGAACATAGTGCATAAAAGACAATATTGAATCAACAAAGCCTGTATAATGATGATTGAAATGCAAGATCCAGGAAGAGCGATGGTGAAAGGAGCTCAAGTACTAGCAATGCTGGTAAGCCTGCAGATCCATTAAGTTTGTTTTTAAGTTCTAATAGTTACTCAAGTATGAAGCAAGAGTCTGAAGAAAGGAAAAAAAGAAGGGGGGGGAGATGACAATACTACTTTTGCTGTCAGTGGCATACTTGAAAGTAAATGCTAGTGGAGTTTGGCTATATGCAGTTTATGTCACTTCCTTTAGTGCTTTTAAGGTGGTAAAATAATCATAAAAAGATAGTTTGTGGGTTATGGCATATGATGAAAAACAGGAGTAAAAAATGCTGTGTTGTTACAAAAAAGCAAAGGTGATGATTGTTAAATAAGCCCTAAATAGAAGGTGTTGGGTGAAAGAATCTGGCCCTAAAGATTTGCATTAAATACCCAGACATAAAAGTAAACCAAGTGCTCTATTCAGTGCTGTATTCTGAGTTCACTGCAGTGGAAATAAGATGTTTCTCCTGCCTTCCCTGCTTTGGTCATTATCTCTTCAGCTCCTTCTTAGGGAGAGTGGTTTACTTGCCTATAGCTAAGAAAAAACAATAGTTATCTGTGTTGGTTTAGTGAAGAGCTGCAATACCCGCTGAACTGTAATAGTAACACGGCTCTTTTCCTGGTTGTGCATCCATAGTACCAGGACCTTCAGACTTGTCAAATACGCTCGTAGTCAACCCACAGCTGGAAGCAGTGTCTCTGCTTTCTATTAACATGTGTGCAGGGAACCAGTGTCCCACCTGGGCAGGCAAGAGTGAGTGTCCCCTCGGAGGCCGCTCCTCACGTGTGGCTGAAGGGGGCGCAGGCCAGGGGGACTGTGTTTGGGGTTCTGTGTCCAGTTCTGTGCTCCCCAGTTTAAGAAGGACAAGAAATTGCTGGAGGGAGTCCAGCAGAGGGCTATGAAGATGCTGAGGGGGATGGAGCATCTTGATGGGGAGAGACTGAGAGAGCTGGTTCTGTTCAGCCTGGAGAAGAGAAGCTGAGAGGGCATCTCATCAATGTTTATAAATATCTCAAGGGTGGGTGTCAAGAGGATGGACCAGACTCTTTTCAGTGGTGCCCAATGACAGGATGAGGGGCACTGGGCACAGACTGAAGCACAGGAGGTTTCATCTGAATATGAGGAGAAACTTCTTTACTTTGAGGGTACCAGAGCCCTGGAACAGGCTGCCCAGAGAGGTTATGGAGTCTCCTTCTCTGGAGATATTCAAGATCTGCCTGGACACATTCCTGTGCCATATGCTCTGGTGACCCTGCTTTAGCAGGTGGGTTGGACTGGGTGATCTCCAGGGGTCCCTTCCAACCCCAACTACTCTGTGATTCTATGGAACATCTGGAGTGGGCACCTGTCCAAGTCCAGGAGAGGACAAGGACAGAGATCTTTGGCTCAGCTTGCTGCTTTGGTTTTTGTTTTTCTCTATACTCTGAGGTGTTTCTCCCTGTACAGGTGTACATATTGCTGCCACAATAGCTTTACCCAGCTACCAGGGCCACTTAGGGTAAGGAGTACATACTCTGACTGAAGAAGTGAACCCATAAGTTCTCAAAACCCAAGTAGCTTTCTGCTTCTGATGCTGTAGGGCCCACCAAGAGTGAGAGCTGAGGGCTGCCCTGCTATGTGCAGGTTGTCCAAATATCTATCCAGATGGGTTTTGTGTGTATATGCAAGGCAAGAGGCTCCTAGGGTTGAGAAAACATGTATGTTCTCTGGTGGTGACAGTGGCTGAGCGGGGCAGTGAGGAGAATCAAAGGTGTCCCTAGAGTGACAGTGGATGCACAAGTTTCCCAACAGGCTTATATTGCACTGAGGATGTTCTGCGACAGGAGAGACTTTTAGGGGCAAGAGCTGGTGGTGGTGGTAGATTTGATTCTTAGCTGTTTCTCGGACATCTGAGAGGGCCACAGGCTGACCTGCCCAGCAAGTGTAAAGGTAGCAGACCTGAGAGAAGTTACTGGGAGATGGAGGGAGAGCTGGTGACCATTTGCTGTGTTGGTATCAGAAAAATGTGTTTCTTTCTGAGAGGAATGTTCTAGGGGGCAAACCCATGGATCATAGAACAGAATCATAGAATCTTGGTTGGAAAAGACCTTTAAGATTGAGTCCAACCATTAAGCTAACAATGAATACTTTAACAAGAAACCCAGGAAAACAGCGTGCAGGGAAGTGCACCCATCTTTTGGTGATGCACTGACAGGGTGGATGTGATTAATGCTCAGTTTATTTCTGAAAAGGCCAAGAAGAGGGGCAGAGAAAGGAGGGGAAAAAACCGAAGTACCTATAACAGAGAAGGGCCCTCAGTTAACTGACATGTGCATTATTAAAATGGCAGGAGAAAGATGGAACCTGTAAGTGCTACTGTCCCAGTGCTGAAAGCCTAAGAAGTACGATGGAGAGGAGCAATGCTGGCTGTCAGATGGCAGCTGGGTAGGATATAAGTCTCAGATGCAGTACAAGGAGGGTGATCAATGGGATGGTGATCAATGGGGTATAGAGTTGCCAGGCTACCAGCTCTGCAGGGATGAGAAAATAATGTGTACAGGCAGAGGAGTGTCACAGCATGAAAAGTGTAACGCTTTAAAAATATTGCAGAAGCACCACAAAGGCCTTGCACAGGATTCCTGCCTGCCCAAGTGATAAAAATTAACCAATAAAATTAACTAGGATTGTACTGCAAACTCTTGTTCAGAACCACAACAATGATCAGGGAATATGAGGTGAAATCAGAAGTTGTGAATTTAGGACACTTGGTAATAGCAACAGATTTTATCTTCACATGTACAGACTAGGTCAGTGTTTCATCAGGATGAGATGTAGAGATAAAATTTTTTGACACTGTAAAGGACTGAATTGTAATGTTAAGACCTAACCAAAAAAAACCCACAACAAACACTGTTCTTAATTTTGTCTTAAGTGATACAGAAGACTTACTTCAAAGTGAATGAAAGTAATTCCTCCATAGCAGTGTTCCCAGTACAATGAAGATTCATGTTGTAGTGGGAGAGAGCAAGCTGAATAAATCCAGTGTGCAAATACTTAATGTGAAGAAGCAGAACTACATTTAAAATTTAAAAAACAGAACAAAAAACAATCGGGGAAAATAAATACACTAGTAGTCTAAAAAACAAGGTGCCTGCAAATAGCCTTCAGTGTTCAAATGTGTCGTATTAGAAGTCCAGGCAAACCACCACATTTAAAAAAAAAAAAAAAGCACAAACTAAAACAAAAATGCATCAAAGTGATCCAGCTCCTGGGAGCTTGACTGCAAGGAGGCTATGATAGGGGAAGGCTTAAAAAGTTCCTCTAAAAAGTACAAAGCTTGTCCAAATGAGAACTAGAAAGCCCATAAATCATGGCAGGTCAAATGAAGACAGGAAATGGAGTACTAAGAATTTGGAGAGCACCTTACAAGGGGCGCTCAAGCTTCTAGTCAAAGGTTCTTAAATCAAAAGCAGCAGTCAGGGAGGGCATAAGTGGGATCACTTAATGACCAAACGGTAAGGAAGGATTCAGGAACCATAAAGCCATAGCAGAGAAGTTCAGTTAATTCCTCTCATTGCTCTTTGCTGTTGAAGTCATTGAGGAGGTTTCTACACCTGAACCTGTTATTTGTATTAAATAGGGTGTAGGGGTCAGCTGAACTAGATGAGTTTGTGTAAATATATAGTGTTGGCACCGTATTGTTCAGAAATACTATATTCTTGAAGATGTCATTTCCCAAGAGATGGCAAAATTATTATGTGCTGTAGGTAGCAATGGCATGTGTCATAGCTCAACTTTACATGATGTAATCCAATCTCCAGAGTAAACAGGGCATCCATTACACTGTTTGTAATCACTTTCTCTTTTATGACTTCACATTTTTATTATGTCTTCATTACACAGCAATATATATTTCAACTTTGACCTTCATCTGTGGAGGGAGTGAAAAATAGGGTTTCAATAGACGAAAGCAATTTTTCACTTGCAAACGCTGCCTTTTGATGATAATAGCTAAAACGCTTTGGATGAAATTTTTCTGTCCACTCGTACTGTGTAGTGGAAAAACCACTTTGTCTGTCCTTTTCTGTAAACACAAAGTACCCCTCTGGAATTGTCACATTCTATATGCATCAGGAATGTTTGTTGCATATAGAAATCTGCCATCAATTTAAAACAAAAACCTGGTCATACAGAAGTGATTAAGCACTTAAAAACTAGTGAGAATATACACATGCAAAATATGATTTGAACTGAAATAATAGTTCCAGAAGCTTGTTGTTTTGTCAGTTATATTGCACTGGCTATATAAATATGACAAAACTAAGCAAAGCTTAAAAAAAAAAAAATTGAACAATTTGGTTTTACGCTTTCATTTGGATAAAGGAGAAATACTACTGAACAAAAGCTCTGGAAGCATTATTACTTGAGACGTTGCTTAGGTATTTATTTGATTTATGTATTTACTAGTAATTTACTTTTTAAAAATGACTTGGTCTTTTTTTTGTCTCAGTTGTATCCCTGTCTAACTTTTATACATTGTAGAGATGTATCTTGTGAATTGTCTCTGACCTCTCATCTTTAGAAGTTTGATTTAGCAGGAAAAGTCTCAGCATCTTCAGAAGTGATCTCAAAAGTATCTGTATTTTAGGGGAATTATTGAGTTTAAAAATCTACGTTGTGTCTTGGGAGGTTTCTTATTTATCAAAATCTGAGAATGTATGAAATGTGAAATCATGTGGTCCAGAGGAGACCAGAAAAAGATTTGCATAGAATTTAAGATATACCTGATAGTTCTTGGTACTGATGTCATGAAAAACAAGAATAAGTAGACAAAAATGGAAAACGTGAAAAAAAGTGAAAACACCATGAGTCCAAGCTACTGGATTCAGTGCTGCTTCTTCTTGAAAGCAGAAGGAATATTTGGGAGACTGGGCAAGAAGATTCTAAGGATGTGTAATGAACGTGAGAGAAAAATCTAGCACTAAGGCATATGACAAAAAAGTTTAGAATAAATGTAGGAGATTGTACATGTAAAATGACTGTTTGCAATCACATTTTTGCTTTAACAGAATTGCATTTATTGCTACCATTTTCAGCATTATTATCGATCATGGCAAAAATCAAGTGCCTGAAGGTAGAGACACCTTATACTTGTTCATCTTTGATATCTCCATTGAATTATATGCTCTATTTTATAAAAGAAAATATAAATTTTTTAGGAAATAAATATCAAAGCATCTTTTTTTTTCTTTGGGGAAATCTGAATGAGAGCTTCACGATTGCTGGCCTGGAAAGTGTTTTATGAGTATTATCCTACAAGGGAGATTTCCCTGAAAATGCCAGTCTTTCATACATCCTCAGCTGATTTTTGCATGTGATTTTGTTGCTGTTTTTTCCCCTTCTTTCAAATTATTAGTTTTCCTTTGTTTTAGATTCAGGAAGGAATTCATAATGTCATTTATTTGATATCATCCAATATGCATTACCTTGATTTTAAGTAACAGCAAATTCAATCCATTATCCTCTTGAATAATTTTATTAATGCAAGATACTATTGAAATTATCTTGAAGACTTCTCAAAGTTTTATAAACTGGAATTAATCAATGTACTTGATGTTTGTGTGTCTATATTTAAAAAAAGAACAGAAGATGCAGAAATAATACAAGGAGATCACTTCTCATCTCTAATCGAGTTTTCTTTAGTCCTTCTAGTGAAATTATTAATAAAAAACTAGTGAAACTGGTAACTGTGGTGCAGGAGCCCATATCTACATTTTGTGGCTTTTCCATTAGCTGTATGACTGTACCATTTTTCTCTTTCTTATAGATAAGGAAATTATTTAACTCCTTCCTAAACCCTTTTGGGATATTCTGGTGTAGCAAGCATCTATATTCACACAATATAAATTGCACAACTGAAGTTTTAGTATTTGCTGGTTTAAAAATATAAACTCAATTGGGGTACTGTGCAATGCTCTTGGCTTCTTGTAAAATGTAAGCCTGTCAGTGGAATGTTTGTATCAGAGCTGTAAATGTCACCACGTGGCCAAGTCTGCCTCGAGCTGTAAAATTCTGCTGGTTTTTGTGATGTTAATCTCATAGTGTAGCCTCCATTTTTGCTATATCTGAGAATCCTTCTGTGCTGATTATCTCTCCATGACTTGCTCGCTTGATGGACCGTTTATCTTGTTCCTGGTTGAGAGCAAAAAGATGAAATTTTAAGTAACAGCAAAAATATATCTACCCTATATATACAAGTATATATATATAGGAAGTGGGTAATATATCTGAGAAGAGGTGTGGATGTGCCTCACATCAGGTGTGACTAAACAGAGATCCTGATTGTCGTTATAGCTAGTTCTTATCTGCACTGTTAAGAATAAAATATTCTGTAATAGACTTTACAGACCACATCTGAAGGGGTTAAGTGCGAAGTGCAGACTGTCCAAAAGGTGGGCAGTCTTTGGAAAAATGTGTATGTAAGCAACAGGAAGGATCCAGAGAGTAACTGTGCCGTGAAGCTCCATATCCAGAAGTCCAGAACATGTGTATGGGGTCTCACCATGAGAAGCTGATGTGGGGATCGGTGCCAGTTCAACAGCTCTTACAGAGCCCAAGGGCTGGGAACATTTGGATAATATGAGTAAATTCTGAGCAGACTGGTGTCCTTCCAGAGGACTGGGTTTTATCAGCCAGCTGAGGTGTTTGATTTAGGGAATTCTTTTGTAGTGAAATAATGGTAGTAAAGCCTTGCAGTGCTAAAACTCAGATTTAGTTTTAACTCTATGTAAAATATCTAATTTATCTTTGCATGAAATTTATCAGTACAGTGGCTTATACATGTACGTTTTCCAGTTTCAGTGTCTTGTGCAACCTGTCAGCAGTCAGAATAATTTCAGAGGGGGCATATGTTGGGACATTCCTTGTAATATCAGCTCTCTGCACATGGAAGAGAAAATAAATTAACAAATTATCAGGACTGCTTTCAGATCGTTCTCATGATCTTGGTGATGAAAATATTTAGGGGAAAGGATAACTTTCTCATTGTCTTTCAAATAAGTAACAAAAAGTACAAAAGGAATATTCCGGTTTATTAATAACTTTAACTTTAAAATTATTATTAAAAATCTTCAGAACACTGGTTAATTTTTAAAGCATCAGGGTTATCAGTACGTGTGTTCAAGGCAGTTGGAGATTTTTTTACAACTCGTATGAGCTTACAAGGACAAAGATTTGGATAAGAAGCAGCACTATGTAGTGCTTATTCTTTTAATCCACATTGTTCCTAAAAACACCAGGCTACAGCAGTGTGGCAACCAAAAAGCTTTGGTTCTTTTTGTCCCTCTCATGTGTGACCTGAGGTGGTCACCAAATCTACCTTTGAATTAATCCATTTTTGGAGCAACTCTTCTGAAGATACAGGCAGCACAAGAGTTATAAACACAGGTAGTAACAGTGCAAATATGCAGGTCACCCTCCACAGAGATGCTATAAAGCAAATTCCAAGCTCCCTTGGGTGTCCTAAACTGCTAAAAATACCCTGCTTACTGCCAGATTGAAGTATAAATATTGCCTAGAAGAGAATAAATTAACCTGATTGCTTATAGAAGTGAATTCTAATCCTGTACCTAACATTTCGTTTGGTTGTTGCACATGATGAATTAAAAAAAAAATCAGAGTCAAAATACAACCTGCATATTCTTTTGAGACCAAAGTTCGAACACACACACACACACACACACACACACACACACACACACACACACACACACACACACACACACGTTTGTGTATTGAGAAAACATTTGAATAGGTCTCAGAAGAAATAATTTGAAATTCTTTCCCATTGAAGGCAATGACAGAGTTGCTGTTGAATACAGCCTTGAGCTTGCCTGATTCGGTAAGGCCTTTAAACACATATAATCACAGAAAAAGTGATCTGATGAATCATGGCCTTATCTGTGAATATTTGCCTAATGAAATTGTGTGAAATTAACTTTGTTCACAAAGCACACCTGTTCTGCTGAGGAGATGGCTATAAATATCTTTGTGCCACCTGCCCCGGCTATGAAAGCTCCTATAAATCACCTAATTTCCTCTGACAACTGATACCGCCTCGAGGGCACCTTTTCCTTTCTTAGTGCTCTTTCTGAAAATGTGGATTTGCATAAATACAAATTTTTATGCCAATATATTTTCCACCAGGTTTCCTTTTTCTCCCTCAAAATTGAATAAAGTTTATTTTTTTGCCTTCAGTGCTACAGTTGCATCTATGGCCAGGTTCTATTTGTAAGAAATTGCCCTTTCTTCTTTCGGAGGTTGAATTTGAAATGAAACCCCTAATGAAACACTGCCATAGGTCCGCTTATATCTGTGCTTACCTCGGATGTGAGGTTTGGGTGGATGAGCCTGTACCCCGTGGGGCAGAACTGCAATTCTTGCTCTACAAGCAGAATGTGAGTGAGCAGTGTTGAGCTGCCGAGAGAAGGGTAAATACCTGATCAGGCTGTATAAACAGTGTAGACTGCAAAAATGCATGAAGTGATCCCGTGTAAAAATACAATGATTTTCCTTCAGGAAGGATATAGATTTATTGGTTGATATCCAGGGAAGAACAACCCAGACCAGAGGTTGAAAGAGCTGCAGTTATATAACCATTAGAAGGGAAAATTATGGGGAGACAGTGGAATGGTTTGCAAGGCTATGGCAAAGAGAAGAAAAAAATTTGATTGTGTGTTTAGGGCTCATAAGACAAGTAGTAGCGGATTTAAACTGGGCAGAAAAAATAGTATAACTAAGAAAAAAAACCACAACAACAAACCCGCCCTTCCAGACACAGCCTAAGAGGGCT
Organism: Pampusana beccarii; assembly: GCA_013399365.1. Taxonomy (NCBI): domain Eukaryota; kingdom Metazoa; phylum Chordata; class Aves; order Columbiformes; family Columbidae; genus Pampusana; species Pampusana beccarii. The sequence continues at coordinate 369,186 of VWYH01000649.1, read as the reverse complement.
GTGGAGATCAAGAACAGGTTGAATAAACACCAGCGAGGAATGACAAGGGAGTAGCAGACAGCTCCACTTCCTTCTGATCTCAATACCTAGTGTACTTTTAGAGTAATTCCAATCAGTGCTTCATATCCATAATCTGTCTAAACAGGATCTTGTTGGTTCTGAAAAACTTGAGCTGTGTGAAGTAGCACATGTGAAAAACGCAGATTTGAATAACATAGTAAGTTTTCCTTGCAATACATCTATTACTCTATTTTGACTGCGTAACAATTCGGTTAAATTTATTCCTCCTGTGTTTAAAATATACATTTCTACCAGCACTTGAGAACAAAGGAATAGGTTTTAAAAATTGATATCACCTACAATTAATATGCAACAACTTTAGACTGATCTCATTTTTTATTCTAGAGCAGTGGAAAATGTTTCTTTTCTTTTTTTTTTAAATTTGCTATGGTTTGGTTTTATTTTATGAATTTATTGATACATTGATTGTATTGACAGAGATACAATTGTATAAAATGGTTGCGTAGCGGAGAGTGTATAGCAACAGTCTATCTCTGTGTGAAAGGAGAACTGACATCTCTAGTGTTAAGTCATTAGTTAAGCTTAGTTTTATTTAACACCTCTTCATGTGGAAGGAGTAAATGAGGCATTTAAATCAACGATAATAGTGATTGCTCTGTGCTGCTGTTCTTGCCGCAGACCTGGGAAGTCCTGGTTGGACTTCAAACCATGTATTTAATCCTTCATAGACTGAGTTCAAAACTCCCTTTGAAAGTGTAGGACCCACCAATTTCAGACTGACTAAATTCCTGCTCAACCGAGGAATTTTTTTAATGAAGTAGAAAAAGCCTGTGTACTCTCTCCTAGATAGTGTGCCTCTTAATTCGTTTGCAGGATGCTTGTCTATGTAGAAGATTTTTAAAGGCTTAACTGGCAACTGTGACTTACACCAGTTTGCTCACCCAGGCTGACCTGTGTTCAACAGGGAGTTGGGGCTGCAGGACACGGGGCAGGGGGAGGAGATGAAGAACAGCCAGCTGTGTGCATCTGGCGTTGCCAGATGTGAGGTTTTGTACTGAGGCTGAAGGAGGCAGAGCACTGTGAGATGCAGTATTTATTCCCTTCTAATTCCAGACGGCATGCTGTGAATAGAAGGTGCAGTTCAATGTTGCATTTAATGTTATTAAAGTAAGAGCAAATACTGCCCCTCTCTCTTTTTACTTTATTTCTAGGACTAGGTAAGGTAGCAGGCAAAGTACGTGTTAATACCTGTCCTGTTAATAGCAATGCTCTGGGCAGTGGTGTTTCTCAGGAGCTCCAACACTCTCTTTGAAAAACCCACAGTATCTATAGTCTCCCAGTGTCAGAAGAATTTTTCTCATGGCAACACTTCCAGACTGATACCTTGACTTATAGGCTGTCACTTGTGTTTGCTTTCTGGAGCTAAACCTGCTAATGTTTACAACGTGCTTAACTGAACTTGGAACCTGTGCTCTCCCTTGGTTACACAGCAAAGAGAGTCTTTTTAAAAGATATTGTCTGGTACAGCGGTGTGAAGGCGCTGCTGCTGGGATATCTGCCCCGGAGGAGAGCTGACGTGACATTTGGGCGAGCCAGTGGAGCCGACAGCTCATCCTGTTTGACTGAGTCTGGGGGTGCTGCTGAGAATCCTGAACTTGGCCTGTCGTGGTGTTGCTGTTACATCTTCCAGAGTTTAAAATCTTGATCAGCAAATAAATCAGGATAAAGTGTATAATATAGAAAAGCACTGAAAATGCAGATAGAAATGGAAAAGGAGAAGATCAGAAGGAACAGCCTGATGGTGCATTTTTACAGTTTCTTTAGAGAAAAAAACAAGACACAACAATGGCACAGATCCGTCAGTGTATCTACTGTACGTCATACAACCATAAAATGGTCCTCAAAACTTTTAGAGGCAATATATGTGCTGTGAAGAATCGCACTATGACTGTGTGCTACATTCCTGCTTGCACACAGTTTCCATTGGGCTGGAGACAGGAATATGTCACTGTGCTTCATCATTAAAGTAGTATAGCAGCCATACGATCGGGGCAGCAGGTGGGTCCTTCAGTCTTCGGTTCTGAGCTGGATTTGAAGATTTAACCCTGTGTATTAATATTACATTACAGTATTTTGGTAACTGAGAGTACTGTAACTACGAAATACGTATCTGAAGTTTCCCTAGATTCTGGTGAGGTTAAAATATTTGAGAATCAAATGTGTCATCCACTAGCCTGTAGGAATTTCAAAACATAGTGCAGATTAGCAGAATCCCCCTGAAATGCACTTGTTTGTTCCATGTCAGCTTGGATGAAACTATTGAACAGAGTTTGCAGTAGAAAGAATCTCTTCCACGTTCTCTCTTACCCCAGAAGTACAAAACTATCTCCACCTTGTTGGTTGACTGCTCAAGAAAAATATCATCATAAACTGGCTATTCTATGCGCACATGATGTTTTTAATAAGCAAACAAGAGGTGCCTCTAGAATGAGACGCGCATCTCTCCGTCAGGGCTTTCAGCTCGTGTCTGGCACCCACAAATTGGGCAATGCTTTCAAATTACTTCCTTTTCCTTTATTTTTCCCTGAAATGCCTCACTTCACACTGTTAGAGAGCTATCGTTATTTTTTTTTAGCATTTATGGCACTCACCCACCATAGTTGTCATTGTTACAAATGGTTTGTCGTTGTTGCCTCTGTGGTTGCTCAGGGCACTGATTCCAAGTGCCACCTGCTCCCAGTTACCCCAGGAAACAAAGGAACTGGGGAGAGGGAAGTCATAAAGATGTCATCCCCTTCTTATCAAGAATATATATTTTTTTTTTCCTTAATTCCCTCTCCCATTTGGGCTTTCTGTTGTTTACTTTTATTCAGTTCATGCCTGATCCCATTGGCAACGCACATGGCAGTGTTTAGTTTTTTTAGTTGTGTTGGCTTGAGAGGACCCAATACTGTCATTGCAACTTTTGAAACAGACCCTTTCATGTTTTAATTCCTCTGTCAACTGTGATATATAAGAAGTTATGAGGAGGGCTTACAGCAAAATACAAATGGTTGGAGAAATGAGGACGTATTTATATGTATTGTGTATTTTGAATCTCTTTCAATTGCCTCAATAGAATCTGGTTTCAAATTATAGAGAAGCTGTAGAAAAGTTGTGTTGACCTCAGTGGACTTTGGGTTGGAGTCTAGACAAAAAATCCCTCAGCCTACTCTAAAGAGCTTCCTCTGCCTTCTACCACACTCTATCTGCCTTTCACAGTTTGTTTAGCTAAATGTGTTCGAAGAAACCCCCCCCCCACATTTGCAATATTTAGGCAACTCATTTTAGATCTCACGATGCCTAATGCTCTTCAGAAACTTCCATGTTCTGGAGTCAAGTTATAATGTAAGAACTTCAGTTGTCATTTGAAAAAAATATTGCTTGACTTTGAGACTACCTGAAGGAGCTGGTATATATGAACAATAAAAGATTTTTTTAAAAACGCCATCAAACAAGTGAAATAAATAATGATCTTTGAGTGAATCTTGCATCCTTCGGGAGAGAGTACTCAGGATGGTGAATGTTTATATGTCATTCTGGAAAAAGGTGGGAATTGCCAGACTGTGCCCTGCTTCTGTGTACTGTACGTTCTCTGTGCTATTACTTTCCCTGATGAAGTTACAGCCAACTGGAACCATTTCTGCTTCTCTGCAAAGCTAAATTCGTTTGTGTAAAGTGCTTTAATCTGGATGAAGTTTTCTCTTCACTTGGTGATAAAATATGCCTCAAAACTTTGAAAAGGTGAAGCAATTGCATGTATTTTAAATGCATCATGCAAACCCCAGATTTCTTGACCTTGGGCTATTTCTCCTTTACTTTCTCCGCTATGTCTTTGTCACAGAACTTGCCTTTCTCTTGATAAAACTGGGATTTTATACTGACCGAAGTGTCATCGTAGCATTTTCCAAGTTCCTGCAACTGAAGCCTTTCCAACAAAATGTGAATAGATCTTTAGAAGTTTATCTAAGGCATCTGTTTGTAAGCAAAGATCAACTTCAAACAAAGGTGATCTTGAGTACCTCTGAGATTCAATTTTAATTTCATACAGATACATATTACTTAATTGTATTTATTTGCTTAGATTATAAATAATTAAAGAATGTCTGTTCAAATCTCCTGGTGTCCCAACACATCGATAACAAAACCATCCCAGCAGTGTTAAATTAATTATTTTAACAGGAACCCAGCCAGACAACCTCCAGCAGAGGCTTTTCCATTTTGTCGTTACTGAGAGGAAACAAATCTATAGCTTTCTCCAGAAACCTTATCAAACAGTATATTCTGTGTACTGTTTCTTTTTCTCTTTCTCTGTTCTGAAGCTGAGAAGTCATACAGTTCAGTCCTTATTTGCTGTGGTTTGTTTTGCTTTAAGCTGGCTAGGACTTTAGGAATCTTTTTCAAAGAAAATTGCCAATTGTCTGAAACCACACCTCATTAAAGATGAATTTCGATGTTTTCCTCAGTTGACAAATTCTGTAGTAGTCCACATTGCATTTGATGCTTTTGGGTGAAATCCTTTTCCTGTTGTTTGAAAAAAAAAATAGAAAAAAAGACTAAAAATCAAATTTTGGAATGCAAGCCAATCAGGGAAAAAAGTTAAACTAAATGAAATATTTAAATTATTAGATGGCAATTATTTGATAGACTTTCTTTACTTGAAAAATACTTCTGAGATCATATTTTTCTGCTCCAAATCAGGACAAAGCAGTGGAAAAGAAGTTTAGTTCTCTCCTTATGTTGATACATTGCTGTTCGTTTCAGTACAAAAAAGCATTCAGGAATGTTATCAGAGTTCGGTGTGTGTGTATATATATATGTATGTATATATACACACACACATATATATACATTGTCTTCTTGATTAATGGTAATGTGATGAAAGGAACCTCTGAGAATACGTAACATTGCCCAGAAGGTTTATGGGAATAATGAAATGTGCTGTTCTGTTCACCAGCTTGTGTTTTGTGCTGTGTTTGTATGCAGGACTTGTCAGAAAACCAAGGAGATTTTTTACGTTGTGAGGTTTTTTTGATATTTCAAGACAGATTTATAATATTTGGTAGTTTTGCTCTGTGACGAATACTGTACAAGTGATAACATCTATTCTGCTTTTTCAGTTCCTCCAAATACTAAAAAAAAAAACCAATTAAAAAAAAAGTAAAGGATTTAAAGGACTTTTGCATGGCTGGGAACGTGAGCTCATGCTCGCCCCTAGAACCTTGAAGTTTTTTCTCATGTGCTGTAATGTGCCTGTACATGTAATTAAGCATCTGTAGCTCATGGTTGTCTGATGAGATTGACATGTTAGATTTATTTTTTTAAAAATACTTGATACTACTTTGTCAATTTTTCATACCCCTTCAAGGGTGAAGGTGGACACACAATAACGTGAGAACTAGTGTGTTGCTGGTACTTCTCTTGGCGATTTTGCAGTGGTATTCAGAGGTGCTTAGTCTGACAGACGAGAGCTCTGCTGGATTGCTGGCCCTCATTTGTAGTGATGGGCTGTTCCCTGAATCCATTTCTAAAATACATCTCTAGTACTGTCATATTTGCTCATGTGCAAAACAGCTTTGCAGGTTATAAGCATCTACCCTCTGTGCTGGGATGTGAATACATCAAGCTCAGTTTTGTTTTTGTTCATTCTGTTTAAGCATCGTAATGTTATTCCTCTCAGGAATTAGCTGACATTTAAACAACTCACAAAGGTATCTGTATGGGAATGTTGCGCAAGATTGGCGAGGAGTTTAGTTAAATGTAAATACGCTCAAAGTGACTTGCACCTGTCTGTAGAAAAAGCACATACATCACACTAATTGTTTTACTGACTTTGTATGCTTGATGAGTAGAACCTCTGTGTAGGCTACATAGGCCTGTGGGAAACTCCAGGCACCTTATCACTATGTCTGAGATTCCTGCTTTGTTGTGAGAAAGAGCAGGAGGCTGTGCCTGCCGCTGGCCTTGAAATACAGGCGAGCTGAGCAGGGCTGAATCGCTGCAGCATCTGCGTCCCCACTGTGTCACCTCTGCATGGGAGCTTAGGTGCTGCTTCCGAGATCCCCCAGTAGAGAGGTAACCACAATAAAACTTGCTCTTTGCAATTGCATTCGTGGCCTCTGGCTCTTCTTGTGACGTGCCTGCGTATGTGTACACAGTATCTTATATTGTGTAAAATGGAACTCACACAGGCTTTCTAAAATAAGCCTTTTTGAAAGCATATTTAATTCTCATACTTTAATTTCCTCTTTAGGCTAAATTCTAATGCACATACACTAAGCAGACAAACGTACCTGAAGATTTTTTTTTTTAATTCATATGCATTCACAAATCAAAGTAATAGCACAGACTCCCAAGAAATATTAATCTCATTCCTACCCCCTCTTTTTTTTTATTGTAACATGCAAGCAATATTTCTTTAGAAAGGAGCTAAATAAAAAGTGGAATACTGAATGTGCAAAGATTAAATACCAAGAATTCAATAATAGTAATCATATAATAAATGGTATCCTCATAATATCTGCTGTTGGTTTTGAACATAATGAATCATACAGCAATCATGCAGCTGAAGAACGTGTAATTCTTATGGAAGCCTTTCATTATGGATGTGCTTTTTGTACTTCAAACCGAACTGTTCTATGACTGTAGGGGGAAAAATAAGGCTGAAGCTTTTATGAATCTAAAAGTTCAGGACAAGAATAAAAATTAGCACAGTGTTTTAAAGCGAGACTAAGAACTTTTATATTATTCTGTCTTACAGGGCTACTGAACCCCTCCCCCCTGCCAAAGTGCACCGAGAATTTCTGAAACTTTGACAATTATAGGCTCTGTATAATTATTAATGTCATCTGAATAAATAAAGCCTAATTAATTCAACACTAATGAGATGAAGTAGGTTCAGACAGTTTTCATCACTGGAGACTGTATTTCCTCACGGTTCTATTAGAGCAATTGTTCTTTGCTGTCATGTTATATGAGTTATTTTTTAACCCTGTAGAGGTCTATTAATAGCATAGAGTAGCAAGACTTGGTGAAATTGTCAAAAAATAGTATGCTATTTATAATATATAAACTTGATATACTTTTGGCTGGCAATTATTATTTTAGCGTATTTTAAATATAACTTTATTGGCAACCAGGAACAGAATTTGTTAGGTGTATTTGATACGTATGGCTTTAACCAAAATAACAGGATAGCAAAGGGATTATGGAGATCTCTGTTAGAAAGACAAGTGCATACTTATGGAAGGAAGACTAAATTGAGCAGTGCTCACATCCAAGATGATATTTAAATAATCCTGAAAGACTTAAATAACTTCAAAGCATTTTTATATTTTATTAAGTTCTTTTTCAAGAACTTTGAGTTTGCTTTAGTCTCCTGTTCACTTCTGCCCATAATGGACACAACAGATTGGCTTCTCTGTCAAGTTCTTGAATATTTTAATGTATTCTTGTTAGATTTTTCTGCAGCCTGTGCACGTTACATGACAGAATTCATGGTTTTGGTCACTACTCTAAACTGTTGGCTAATCTTCCCTGTTCTAATGTCAGCAGTCATATTTATGCAAATGAGCATGTTGCGAAAGTTGTGTCAATTATTTATGGTTCAAAACTCAGTTTGCTCAGAATAAGTTGTTGTGAATTAAACACCCCTGAAACAAAGGAGAAGCAGCTGTTAAACCCAGACTAAACCTACTTATAATAAGTACAAAATAAAAATTGTTAATATATCTAAATACTGGTATATTTTTCAGGTAAATTAATAAAAATATGTCTGTGATAACTAGACTGAACTGTGGGAAGGTATGAGAAGGAAAAAAGTAGAACTTCAAAAGTTCATTTTGGAGGAGATATTAATAAAAACGGATGACATGCAGCAAAGGAAATTAGCTTTGAGTCTATATGGACATGAATAATGCCAGAGGATGTATCGTATAACTTAATCAGATAGACCATAACAGGAAGATGCAACTGTGGTTTCCTTAATGACCAGTGGGGGATGTAATCAAATGCTAAATGCACATTGTCAGGTTCTGACAAGTTCTTATCGAAGCAAAGATGGAATTTCGCTTACTGGGAGTTGAGCCTGATAACACATCCTTGAGTGAGCGGAAGGAGTTGGGAGCAGACAGGTCTCTATAATGTTGTTGTGACATGAAGTAATCTTCCTTTGTCATTCTCTAATGTAAATATTACATTTCATGAAGGTATATAGACTTCTGCTGCATTTGGTAGGGTACGAAGTTGCTAGTCTTGCTTGCTTGGATATTGGCAGGGTACACGCTTGGAAATCTTGCTGGCTCAGGCATGGATAGCATCACAGAATAGTTTGGGTTGGAAGGGACCCTCCCAGCTCATCCAGTGCCACCCCTGCCATGAGCAGGGACATCTTCACCAGATCAGGTTGCTCAGAGCCCCGTCCAGCCTGGCCTGGGATGTCTCCAGGGATGGGGCATCCACCACCTCTCTGGGCAACCTGGGCCAGGCTCTCACCACCCTCAGGGGCAAAAGTTTCTTCCTCATGTCCAGCCTGGATGGGGTACTGAGTTGTTAATCTTGCTGGCTTGGGCATGAGGCACAGCCAAGGCTCCCGCAGCTGGGACCCAGCAAACCTGCAAGAAGCTTTCTGGTGGTTCTGGCTTCTGCAGGCTCTGCCCCTGCGACTCCGTCCATGCTGGGACAGGGATTAACTCATATAAAGCACTATGGGAGGGACTCAAGATGCACTCACAAGGCTGAATGAAGGACAGCTCTCCTTCAGTAAAGTAGACTGAGTAGTGCTGCTCGTGTTGTGTTTGTAGGACTTGGTAACTTCTGTTTCTCTCACTATTCCAGTGAGTGTTTTCATTTGAACAAACCCAACTGTTAAAGCTAATAGAGCAATGACCTTTGCAGCAGCAGATTCAGATCCCAATCGAGTAACTTCTGTGAGCTGCAGGCCTGGGAGGACTCGTTATGTGGTGCTGGATGCACTTGCAGAGGTTGACTCTGGTGGCAGGAGAGTCTTTTCTGTGCTCAGGAGTGGGGATTTGGTCCTTGCTGGCTTCATTGCACAGCGTAGGTACAAGATCTTTGTTCACCAAATCTGAGTGGTTTAGCAGCAGATTCATAGCAGGGCATTGCTGTGGATATAAGAACCAAATAGACTCAAAATTAAGACTGAGCTCACTGATAATCCTGGGCTTTGCATTTTAATGTATATTACTAGTTGAGTGCTAGATTGTGTTTTTATGATGGAGCAGATTAGGAAATAATTTGCATGTAAATCTCTCCAAGTCAGTGCAGTTTCCCTGGTAACAAATGGGGAGCTGAATTCCAAAATCTGCTTGTTGCCATTAAAATGTGTGTGTATGTGGGGAGGGGGTGTTCTTTTTATAAGTTTTTATTGAAGGAAAGTAGAACTGCAAAACTTAGCAAGATTCCTGATTTACATAAAATTGAGGGGTTGAGGGAATGAAATTGGCTCTTCACTCACCAGCACTTAACTCATACAAAAATCTCATTTCTACTCAAACAACACCAGGGTATTTTGCAATCAGAGTTTTCCTTTCTGGCTATTGAAAATGGAATTTGCTATTGCTTATTATTTTCAGGGAAGGTGCCAAGAATTGCCTTTTCCGTCAGTAGCTGCCTTTGTGTGAGACTGATAAGGGCTTCCCAAGTCTCTGAGGTGGGATCCTCACCCTGGTTCAGTTCAGCCCGAGGCGGGTTCTTATGGGTCCCTTGTTGCTCCCAGCAAGTGACTAGCTTGGGCTGGACCAGTTTGCCTACCACATCTTGCTTTGTAAGTGATGGTTAACGAGAGGTCTGAGTTGAAGCTTTAATTAGGCGACTCTTTAACGTAGCAGCAGGAGAATTTCATGTTGGAGGAGGGAGAGAGTGCCAACCTGTTTGTGGTTGCTGAAAGACTAAATCATCCTAACAACAACAAAAACAAAAAGGTGACCAACTTGTTGTGAAGGACTGGTTATCCTCAAATTTTGCATCTTAGAGCCATGGGATTTAGAAAAAAATCAACAAAACAAAATAAAAACAAAAACCAAACCCCAACCCACACAAGAACTCTTGAAGCATCCCCAGTGCTCTCTGAACACTGAGTAACAGATGATTTTCTTCAGTTATTTCCTGAAACTTAATACATAGCCTCAATATTTTTGATGCTGAGTTTTTCAGTGACTCTTCAGTAAAAGATCTAATACTTAATCTGCCTAGTTAAAAATTAGATCCAGAAATATAGCTGAAAACATGTAAGCAACTGAATATTTGAAATAAAGTATTTTTATTTTCTTCCCCCCATCTCTGTTTTGTTTGCTGGTTCCCTGTTTAATAATTTCCAGTTTGCACGTTATTATAGTTAGACTTAAGTTTTAAACATGGAGCATGTTGAAACTTTAGTTGCCCTAACATTTCTGCAATGTATGTATGAAAGAAAATTCTAAATTAAAAAAAAAAAAAAGCTTAATCTCAGTAGAAAAGTATCCCTCTTGTTCACAGGTGTAATTTTTGAAACAAATCATAAACCAGGTTTTGTAATAAATAAAGGTAATTACTGTTCAGCTTCTCGCTTAGAAGCAAGCTAAGCTACTTCAGCTGCTGAACACAGCCTTACTTCATTTTATCAGACTAAAGTGGTTTTTCATGTCATGCTAGGTTTTGTTTCCATTAATGAGCCATACAATAATTTGGATTAAAAAGGGAAAAATGATATTTGAATACAGGGGAACCGAGTTACTGGAAGTTCATATCATCAAAACGAACAAGTTTACTGTGGGAGATGGGTAGTGGACTCACAAACGTAACTCCAAGTCAAGCACACCTTTATTCAAAGTTATTTTCCTTTCTTCCCCCCCTACTTTCACAAGCTTGTGGATTTACTAGATGGTTAATGTGAAAACATGCAAGAATGGTGATCCTGTGTCTTTTATTGGTAGGAGAGACAAATGATGAGAGTTTGCTTCATTTTGAAGGATACGGTGAATTTTTCTTTTCTCAGATTGTAATTACATTTCCAGTTCCCTGCCAGCATATCCTGATTGCCTTTTGCAGGTTCCTTGGGGCCTTGTCAATCCATTGATTAAAGAAACATTCTTTAAGTGGATTTTTACTGCATTTGAATAACTGATACCGTTTGATTAGGGCTGAATGCTAATATGACCCTCGGTAAATAGCTATTTCTAACTCTTGTAATTTTTTTTATGATGGATCTTGTGACATCAACAATTTCTCCCTAAGTTCTGGACTTTCAAATGATTACCCAAGAGGGTCAATTGACACTTAGGAGTGAAAACTTCTGAGTCTTGTGGTTGCAGAAAAAAACCTGATAATGTTGCTGGTGCATGTGAGAGGTCCAGGTGCATTCCTAAAAGGCAACGAAATACTGATTATTTCTTTAAAAGAACAGTCCAATTATAAATGTCATGCTAGTTCTTCCTCCATCTTGCTGGATCTAGACTAACCAAGTTTTTATGCTTAGTTATTTTTGACAACGTGTACTCATGCTTAAATTTTATATCCTTATATTTATGAGACTCCAGGATTACCTCCATCATTTGGTCTGAAAGACAGAACCAGATTTACTCAGCGGGGTCCAGGAAGCTTTTGGCCCTCACCAAGGGCGGTGGGATAATGCCAGTTCTTTAGAGGTTTTGCTGAATTGTGCCCAAAGTTCATGCAGAGGAGCATTAAGTGAAAATCTGGTTTGGAAGCACTAAATAATGAGTCCTCCTGAGAGTGACCTTTGGGAACTTCAGATGATTTCAGTTCAACTGCTGTGTGCCTGCTGCCGTGCAAAATTTAGTGACAGGACAGTAAAACAAAAGCTTGATGTATGGTAAATATATGTGATCTTTTACATTCTTGTTTAGAAAAAAACATAATGTCTGTTAAATTAATGGAATTTCAAGGCCGTTTATTGTTACAGAAGGATGTATCTACATTCTTTAAAAAACCCACTATGGTATTTTAAAGATTATTTTTAAATGTGGTTTAATTTCTTATTACAGCATTCTAGTGAATAGTTATTAGCTCATTATTGTTATAGTAGGTGAAATATTCATCAGGTTAACTATTCTAATATGTTCATCATTAGAATAGACTATCACCTTCTGTCTATTTTTAAGAAAATTGTTAAAGCTCTTTCCCCCAAGTTTCTTTTTTTTTTTTCTCTTTACTCAGATTTTTTTTCCAGTAACTCAACTTTTTAATTGAAAAATCTCAGCAGGTGATAAAGAGGAGAAAGATTTTTAGATTACAGAAAATATCATGAACATGGAGATTTATACAGATCAAAGGAGCAATTTCCCTGTGTAGCATAAACTGCCGCATTATGAGAATCTTTTGTTAAGAACTATTTTCCATAAACAAATAAATGTGTACATGCTCACATGAATAAAAGTTGGCAGTGACTTATGCTACACTACGTAAATTTGAGATTATTCACAATCGTTCCTGCCCATAGTCAAAACATTTGTAATCCATACCACAGCTAACGTAGATTCTGGTTTTGCTTTCTCTTTTTGTTTGTTTGTGGTTTGCTTTTTTTGTTTGTTTTGTGTTTGGTTGTTTTTTTTTTTTTGAGGGGGTGGAGGTGTTTGTTTTTTTAATATTGTTGGCCATATAACAAAAATACAGGATGAAATTTCTTAAAATAACGTCAAGCGCTTCTGAATTAATACTATCTCTGTATGACTTTACAGATATTTTGAAGAAAGAGTTGTGAATGCACAAAGGGGAAAAAAAAAAAACCTTATAACTGTGTACAATATTTGTAGGAAGATATGGACAATCTGTAAGGAGTGTTTGCTGAAGGATTTGAATTTGTTCAGCTGAAATATATTTGAAGGTGAACATTTCCCAGGGAAATAACAGCTAAATATCACAATAATACAATGCCTTTAAAACTGAGTGAACCATTTTTATGAAAGGGAAAAAAAAAAGTTTCTACTACTGTAAGATTTACCTACCTGGCCTTTTGCAAGATAACAAAAAATAAAAAGCCCAAACCAAAAAGCTGGAGAAGAGACCAGCTGCATCAGTCCAAGCTCCTTTGACCCAGGCCTGAATTTGATCTTGAAAATTGCGGAAGCTCTATAAACAGAGGTGTTACATGTGAGGTTTCAAAATGTTAATTTACACTAGGAGTTGCTTTAGGTATGCACACAAAATGGGCTTTCAGAGCAACCCATCATTTCTGTGTACAAAGCCTAGATCATTAGCTATACATTTCAGAAAAAAACGAATGCATGTACATTTAAATGATTAGTGTATATCCGAGTTAGGGGAGGGCCTAGTACAAAATTGTTTTCTAGTTTTGGGAGAATCTTTTGTTAATCAAGAGAGTTAGAGCTAACATTTGGCTTCACTTATTTATTGTTTGATTAGAAAATCAGATCTTGTTCTTAAAAACAGCATAAGATTTCAGGTGAAAAAAATATACCTGGAAAATTTTTTGTTTTGTTTTTCCTGGATCACATGCGTTTCTTATTAAAAGTACAAAATCTGAATAGTTACTGAGGTAAAAATCCCCTCTTCATTTAAAACAACTCCTCAGAGCGCACCAGTCTTCGTGCACAAACAAAACACTGAAAATGAATAAGCAGTGTCAGAAACTTATTGTAGAAAACTTGCTCTTAGAATTATGGCAAAATATGCCATGGCCTTTATTTACGCTGTATTTGTGCAGGATGCTCTTCAGGCAAAAGTTTCCAACACAGATCTTGTCTAAATGTCTTTGCTGTCACACCCCTCATCAATTGTGCTTGCTGACTACTTTTAATGTATTTATTTTGATAATGAAGCTACAAGAAATACAGACTCTTGAAAGCTCTATAGCAATTTTTTGAAACATTTCCTCTTTTCGGGATCATGCATCAAAATCTGAAAAATTGAAACGATAACTATCATTACAAAAAAAGTTGTTATAATGAAAAAAAGCACTTGATATCTGCCCCCGGATTCATTGTATCTTCTAATTCAATTACCTTCTTGTCTGTGGGCCTCTGCAAGTGTGGGTGACAGAATGTTGGTTGGAAACCAGGGAGAACCCTGTGTGTGTTTGTAGTAAAGCATTCCCACAGCTGAAGAAAGGACTTCCATTCCTCTGGCCTATCCTGCATTGGAAAATTTAGTGTTTAATACATTACACCTACCAAAACAGAGGAGTTACATAAGCGTGCGCATTCACAATTTAATACTTAAATATCTGAAATATTTTATTTTTTAGCCTAATGGTACTTCTGTCAGAGTTAGAACACCAAGTGGTAGTAATTCAAGATGAAAGTACTTTGTGTTTGTCAGTGTCTCTTTTAATAGAAAAGGTCAATAGAAATTGTTTTAATGCTGTTTTCCTTCTTAAAAGAAGACATTATGAGTGTTAACAAAATGGGTTGTTTTGTTCTGTTTCTGGTGATGCAAACTTAATTGAATTTTTTTTTAAACTACTGAAAATAAGTCATTGAAATCCAATATTTTGAATTCTGTGTCCCCAAGTAAAGGGATAAGAAGTTTAGTTGCAAAAAGCAAATGATACGTTTGTGACTAAAATGAATCTGAAAAGCCAGCTGGCCTACAGAGGTAGATCTGTGCACAGAATTGATTTTACTGGGTGGTTGTTCTGTATTTGTACTGGACTTGTATTTATAACTGATAGGTCTGCAGATGAGGGAACATCCAGCTACTCTTTTAGATAAGTTGGTGCAGAAACAGCTTGACAGGTGTTTGTCCTTTGTTGTCATTGCTTCATTTTAGCCATAAATATTATTTAATGTGATTCTCACTGCTATATTTAGAATGTTGTACATGATATATAGTACTACAGTTATTGTTGTGTTTATATATCTACGATATACTCAGTAATGTGTTTATTTTTCTTTCAATCAAATGCTTGCTTCTTTCAATTTCAAAGAAGTCATGAATCACACAAACTTAATTAGTGCTATAGTTATCCTCCAAGTTTTGCAGTGCTTATCCTCGCAAAGAAAGTCACTTTTGCAGAAGCATTATGCTGCCTTTCCAAAAAAACAAAGTATAGAAGCAAAGAGCTTGTCCAAGAGTAAGTGGAATAAGATCAGAGGGTTTTCCTGAGGAAGGACTGGGTTGGTATAAGCCTGTTTAAATAGAAATACTGATAATTATTCGGGCTCTTTATTAAAAAACATCAACAAAAAAGATGTTCCGTGCAGATTTTGTCTGTATAATCACTCATGTCGTGCCCCACAAGCAGATGGCTGACCTAGGCTGGTTTTGCTTGCTGAAGTCATCCCGTACTACCAACACGTATTTGGGAGCGACTGTCATTCTCCTGCCTTTGATTGAATTGAAATAACGAGCTTTTGGAGAGCTTGGATTTAAGGAGGACTGCATGTTGATACAAGCAGTTTGACCAATATTTTGAAGAATTTGAAGATGTGAGGGAGGATGTCAGAATGATGTGTTGTCTGCGCTGTTCTTGGGCCTCTCTGTCTCCTGAGGGTCCCTGCTGGGTTACACCATGGTCCACAGCAGCTGGGTAGCTTCACAGAACAAATCTCTGGCCCTTCTGATTTTGTTTTTTTTATTTTTATTTTTTTTTTCCCTGCATGGTGATGAGGATGGCATTCACCAGTAGCTCAGATGAAGCAACTACAGAAACAGTCTCTTGATTCGGTTTTTCATGCTTTGTGCTTGGCTAAACCTGTTGGATAGCAGCCCACAGATCTGATCAGCTCATGGAAAGCATCAGCAATCCATACATTTGAGTACAGTCCATCTGCAGTTTTTTGAGCTACATTTCACATCAGCATGAAGTTTAGTCTGTGAGCAATGAAATGCAGCGTATACAGTGCTGATGGAACACTCTGGCCCAGGTTTAGGCTCTAAACTTACTGTATGTTTACTGGCAGAGTTCAGTTATAGCTTTTAGCTCACGCATCAACATTTTTTAGGAGAGCAGGTTGTCCTAGGCAGTCACAGGAACGCTTTTGGGGAAGTTTTGGAGTATAAGCTGTGGGAAGAGCTCTTCAATAGAACATTCACTGATGGACCCACACAGGCAAAAACTCTAAGCACATGATATATGTGCATTTTATTGCTGAAAGTTGTTGGGAATTAAACTGTTACTATGCTTCAGCTATTTAGTTTTGGATCATGGAACTTGCCTACTTTGGTTTACTACCAGCTGATTCCAAATTTTCAGTGCTTAACTGATTCTGGCACGGAAGCGTGTTACAGGAATTGCTGTTGCTCTTCTCTGCATCACCATCAACTGCAGGGGTAGATTTTCTGTTTTGTCTAAAAGCAAGAAGCCACCTGTCTCTCACTTGACAAATGGCCTGATTTTGTTGAGTGTAACGACATCTTGCGTCATTATCTGGTTGCTTTTTGACTGAATTTTATTTTCCAAATGCCAGTTGACAGAGGCTCCTTTCAAATTGTCCACTAGATTCGGGAATTTTATTAAATGTTGAAGAGTTTGACTGTATCTGGCTTGCGGGAAAGATGGCAGCTCACATCTGCCCTGTCTTGCATTTGCTTGGTCCCTGGGCACAAACAAGGCACAACAGTGGCATGTTGCTTCCAGCAGCCTTTTTTGAAGAAAAAAAAATTGCAGACACATTTTAGGGAAATGACAAAGCTTGTTCTAGCTCATACATTCTCTGAAACAGGTAACTTCTCATCACTATTTATCATTGTTGTTTGTTTAGTGTCGGATATAATTCAGATGATTGAAAGTGTGGCAAAGTATATTAACTGACTGCTCCACTTGTAAATACTTTGGGAACTGCTACCTCCATATGTGAGATCATACAGTCTTTTTCTCCCATATATCAAAATGGAACGGTTTGGCATGTTTAAATTATGGGTCAAAAAATGAATAAATGAAGAAGCTGACTAGTCAGTCAGGCTTCCTAATGAGCATTTGCTACAACAGAAGCAGAGCTGCCAATTACTGGCCACTTGTTCTGGCTACTCATTAAGTATATTTCAGTGTGAACCTCTATGATTTGGCACATAGCCAGATGAAATTCAAATTTTCCCCATGTCCAGAATAATACAGTCACTGTTTTGATAAGCAAGTAAACTGTAAAGTTTCGTGTATCCACAGCAAACGCTAATTTGGACATGACAAAAGTGCATCTACTCTTATCGCCAAGAAAGTATTGCAGAGGTGACTGTATTTGACAGTAATAGATGAATTTCACTTTATTTAGCTTGAATTATGACACTGAATAAAATATTTACTAGATATTGAACATCATTTACATTTACTAGATAGAAAACATCATTCTACCCCTCAGAGCAGTTTTAGAGAAGGAACAGGTGCAGCAGCTATAGCCCAATATTGCCTCTGTAATTTGCTTTCAAGAGTTCATTGCAGTCTGCAAAAACTGTCTCTTTAAGTACTCTAGAAAGGCAGAGAGAACAGATTGCTCCATATGTATGTCCATTAGGATTGTGATTCTTAAGGATTTTTTTTTTAAAGTCAAATACCGCTTCACTAGCAGAACTTTATGATATAGACCTGATTTCAATTTGGTATTTAGGTTGTTAGGCTGTTGCATGGTACAGAAAGATGAAACTCATTTTAGAGTTAGGTATTGCAGAAAACTACCCTAAAGTTCTTTCACATTTGTCATAGACATCATCTGAAGCACACTGTTCCTTAAAAGATTAGCTCTTGTGAATTCACGTCAGAGTATGCAAATGTCATCTGAGAATCCAAAATATTGTTCAGAATTATTTCCTCCCTTATAGCATTATTTTTTTGGAAAAAAAGTGTTGTTGAGATTAGGCAAATAAGAAATCGGACTTTAAGAAATCCTATGTAAGCATAATAAATAGATAGGCTTTACTATATTGGAACTAATATTTATTGACTGTAGATATGTACCAACTAAGTATGTATTTTACTTTGTTGGTGTTACTCGTCTCCATAGTAGCAATGTTCTATATTTTGAGGAAATATGCGATATTTTGAGTCCACAGAGTGTGGTAGTGATATTGGGAACTACATAAGCTTCAGTTGGTGAATTGGTTTCATATTCCTTTTGTTTTATGGAAAGCGGCAGAGAGATGTTACGGTCTCTGTTGTATTGCCAGTGGTTCTTTGCAGAATGCCAGAATTTTGTATTCAGTAGAATAACTGGAACAAGAAATCATCTCTTGTTAGACACAGTATATCCAACTGCTTATTTAAATGGTGCCTTTAGATGAAGTGTTTACACAGGCAATCATGCCCACCATTGGTCTTCAATGAAGTCACATTTAGTATTAAGATAATGATTTGTTAGATTATTTTTAAGTGTATCTTAAGGAACAATTTTTTGGTAGATGTTGAGAATTACTTTAGAGAAACATTTTGAAGAGTTTTCTAATTTTTCCAATGAAATGGGCAAAGTTCCTTTTTCTGGTCATTCTGTTGGAAGCCCAAAGGCTGACAGATCACTGGTGGGAGATTTCTTTCCCTTTTTCTATTTTCTGACCGGATCTGATAACTTTTACCATGTGTGTTTAGTAGAAACTTATGCTAGTGATATTTTCTTGTATTAAAGTTTTGAGTTGGCAACTTTTTGAAAACTGAAGAGATTCTATATATTAAAAACTCTGTCACTTATGTCATGCACCAAGTCCTATTCTTTATTCACATATGAGTCCTTCCACAGTTATGCTAAACCTGTATTCTTCCAGCTACCATTTTGACATATCTAAAATAAGGCAAGACATTTGTGCAAGGAATAAAAAGATCATAAGGCATTCTGTCAGTTTTATTGGTTTCTCCCGTGAGTTTCACTGCTCTCCAGACCTCAGAAGCCCTTATTTATCCCAGAAACCTTGGAATTTACAAACTGACTTTGCTAAAGCACTGCTGAACTTTAGAATCCTCGTAAGAATGCTGGAAATCTTCAGAAAAGCCTTCTATGATATCAGCAAATATCTCCCATGAGAAGCCTTCCAGCATGCTGGAAAGTGTTCCGCAGTGATAAAAGAGTGTGTGATTTTCATTTCGAATTCTTGCTTGGAAAATGTGAAGTCAATGAAACTTTTTTATTTGTCCTGATGTGACACATTGTTGTTCCATTTTCAGATCATGTCAGCCAGAGTGTGTGGGGTTTGAAGGTTAATTTTAATATTTGATTATGGTTTTAATGTAAAAGATGGTAGAGTTAGGTAAAAGGATGGCATTTTTTAGTATGAGACCCTGGCCCAGGTTGCCCAGAGAGGTGGTGGATGCCCCATCCCTGGAGACATCCCAGGCCAGGCTGGACGGGGCTCTGAGCAACCTGGTCTGGTGAAGATGTCCCTGCTCATGGCAGGGGTGGCACTGGATGAGCTTGGAAGGTCCCTTCCAACCCAAACTGTTCTGTGATTCTGCGATCTTCAGGACTGTGCTGTTGGTAGTAACTACTTTTTCTTTGGGGAGGGGAAAAAAAAAGAGGTGTCTGAAATAAGTCCTTTCTATGGAAGTTTTCAGCAGCACTCAGCCCAGAAATATCTTTCTGCTTAAGGCATTTTTGTTAGAATGGTCATTCCAGCTGCATTTGGTTACTACTCTGGATTTTATACTCTATTTTTCTGGTCCTGTGAGTAGTTTCTTACACCAGTTCAGTGATGCCTTGAGTTTAGAAGTTAATAAAAAGTCTTCTGGACTTCCTGGCTTATTTACTTTTTTTTTTTTGAACAGTCCAGTTGTGCTAGAACAAGAAATGCTAGCTGACAAATAAAAGGCAAATGTTAACACCAGTTTCAAGGAGGTTTAATGGATATAATGGAGGCAAAGATGACAGGCCGATTTTGTCTTGTCTCCAGTTGCAAATCAAGTTGAGAAAGGCAGATATATGTACAAGGCCAGAGTCAGAAGTGGAAAATATTTTATCCTTAATTAAGCTTTTAATCACTTACTATTTCTGTGTCTGTGAATGACAGCATTGTTGGCAATAAGTTTATGTATGTGGCATTGAAATTCACGTTTCATTTGTCCCATTAATTTTTCATAAGACTATAGCCTTCTGTTTTCAAAGAAGTTTATTGATATATTAAATATTTTTAAATGTAATGGGAAAATATTGAATATGTTTCGTTTTACCATTGTTTCTCATATTGTTTTGATCCATAACTTTCCATAAACATTTTAATTCTAAAATCTCAGTTTGATGTGTTACTCCCTCACCTTTTATGTAATTTTTAAAAATTCCCTCTCAACTACGGCCTAAACAGCTTCTGGCTCACTCTAGGAATTGAGGAGAGAGAAGAACTGGAAAGAAGAGAGGAACTGAGGGGAAATAAACTGGGCCCAAGAGATGCTGCAAAGTAGGAGTTAGCAAGTAATTTAACCATCCGGGCCATTGCAGAGCATAGTTCAACCAGCAAGTTCTAGTCTTCTAAGAGAAATAGCTGATTCTGAACAATTGGGTAAAAAAAGTATAAAATTAGGGTACTTTGCGAGTCACTTTTAAATAAAGTGAGGTAGAAACCACATTTAGCTGAGTGTGATAAGGAAAGTGCAGCGATGAACAGAATGCTGTAACCAGCATTTCAAAAAGGAAGCAGAATGTAAACTTAACCTCTGAGTTAAAAAAAGTTACTATACCTAACAAAAGAGTTAACAAATATTTCAACCTAAATTGAGTCAACACTTCAGGGAAAATGCATTCACTTCATTATTTCATTTTGGTTCACCTACTGTTATTTTCACTATGCGAATACATACATAGAAGGAGGTAAATAGGAGCCGAGGCAATGGTAGGTGAGGAAGCCTTCATTTGTGAAATTTTCTTCCGAGAGTTTTGTCATTAATTATATTGGAAGAATACACAGGCTTCAAAATCATGCTTTCTGGATGATGAATGTCTCTGTTTTATTAGAACAATACTTGTGCTTTCCACATACTGCAAAACTTAAATGTTTCTGTATATTGGTGTGAAATGACATAGGTCCTCAGCTGTGTTCTCCATGTTTGTGAAGCAAAAATCTCAAAACCTTTCAGATTTCTGTTTAAATGCCATGTTTCTAAGCATTTATTTTCTTTCAGCTTTGTCAAATGCGTTTTTCTAGATCTTATTTAGTCTTTCCATTCTCAGTGGCATGTTTCTGAAGGACACCACAACTTAAATAAAAGCAAGATAAAACAGAAATGCATGGTATTTAAACACCTATTAATTTACATTTGTTGCAGAGGTAAATTACACCTAAAAGTATTTTTAGGACAAAAGGACATAGGTGATCACAACTACAGAAAGAAATGAAGAAATGTGCTTCATGCCACAATGATCATATAAAAGCAATCTTAATATTAGATGTTAAATGGAGTGGTTAGGACTTTTTCTTCCAGCCTTCTACTCTTGGCACTATGGAATTGTTCTCTAAAACTCACAGTTTATTTTTCCAAATCCTAAGTGACACACCTTCCCCCCTTGTTTTGGGGAAATTCGTATCCCGGTTCAAAATGTGCTGCGAGGTATTCAGATTCCATAGCTTTCTCTTTTGGTTTGAACTTTCTGTTGAGTATAATTATGCTTCTCTAAGTTTCAGCTGCCTGGAAGACTTTTTATATTAAAAAATAGAAGGGGAAAATAAAAGCCATACTTTCTCTTTAGATCTCTTCTCTAAAACAGAATTTCAGATACAGTTTCTATTCCCTCATATTAGTCTTTTCTTCTCTGGGATTGTGTTGATAGTCTAGGAGACCAAAGCCAAAGAGATTCCCTTGAGTGCAGAATTATTAAAACGGGAAGGGAGAGAAGGAGGGAGTTGTTACATCACAGGTTGAAGCCTGGACCTGCTCACAGTTCTTCATGGTAGTAGAGGATTTTACCAGCCGTTTTTACACAAATACCTGCATAACTGAACCAAGGCTCTGTTCTTCTCTGTTTAGCTCACAGAGACGCCATCATTGAGGTAGTAACCCAAGAACAGGGCATAAAGCTGCTGTGCCATTGCTGCCGGACAATATTACAGCATCCTGAGATAGCTTTCTGCATGTCATCAATTTATTTCTATATCATGCAATGTTCAGAAATTATCCCAGTTTCTCCCGGTATATCTGCCAGGAAGTGTTCAACACAGTATAATTTCCTAACTAAATTTTGTTTCTGCATGATTACAAGTTATAATATCCTGTACAAACTATTACTGTTTTTTTCCTAAAAACTTGAGATGTAAATGCCATGACTGAGAGGAGGCTTTTGCCAGCTGCGGCTAAATCCCCGTGTCGCGATCCATCACTCGCACCATTAGCACAGGCGCTATTTGCATTAGAGAGCAAACAGCGCCAGGATGTTTGTCCAAAGAGCTGCTTGTCAGTACTGTAATTTAATAGCAAGAGTAAGACGGCTATTTCAGCCTTTTTCCCCTGCTTCCCCATATGAAACCACAGAATTGGAGAGCACTAATATGATAACCACACTTCTTTTTTTTTTTTTCTGCAGCCATAATACAGTGGTTTAACTTATAGAAATTTATGGACCCTTTCTAGTCTCTTTAGTGTCTCCAGTCAGACCAGTAAGAAACAGAGGTATTTAAAAGCAGCTGAAATGTTCTCATAATGATGATTTGAGAGCCTGTGAAATAAGAAATTCCTACAAAGCTACCGAAAGCTGAAACAGGCCTTTTAATTGAATAGGTTAAATTTGATTCAGACATTTTTATTTACTAGCACCTCCAGAGCTAAGAAAGGCAGGGGTGCAGTATGTTGAGTATATATCTTACTGCTGTTTTGGCTTTTCTAATCTGTTAAGTTACTGTTGTCTTTTTTAAACTAAACAAGATTTTCAAAAGGCCTGATTCAATCTACAGTGATATGAAATGGAAGTTAGACCAGGTCTTAATGAGCTTGAGGAAATGTCAACAGCTCGAACTTGAAAGGACTGAGCATTGATGCAGTAAAAGCATCTCTTCCTTCCACAGCAAAAGTTATTATAAAGGAAGTATTAAATAGTTTAGAAGCCTGTGACTTTTTAGGTTGCTGACCATGTAGTATGAGAAAGAAGAGAAAAAGATAGATAAAGCAAAAACCCCGGTGAAGGAGAAATACATATTACATTTCTGTGTTGACCACAAGCATTGTAAGGGCTGGTGTGGGAACAGGATGCATCACTAGATATCACGGTAGGTTTTAAGGCAATTTGTAGTAGCTCAGCTTGTTACGTATAAAGGAAGATAAAGCAGCTGTTGAGCATTAGAACTTTAGAGAAAAAGGTTTCATGTTACTAGAGATATAAATGCTCACAAATGATGTTGTAGGAAGAACTCTGTCAACGTAGACTTGGTTGTTGTCAGTATGAGTCACTGTGCAAGATGAATACTTTAGAAATTAGAGTTGATTTGTAATACACAGAACTTTTTTCCATCACATATATTACATAATCAGTGATGACATTCATGTTCCTTTCATTATTGCAAAGCAGGAGTTGTGGATATGTGCGTCTTCTGATTTCACAATGGAAATGGAGGTTGTTAATAGTAACCACTAGTTTACAACTGTGTTGTTCATCTGTATTATTTAACATATAAAATAGAAATATATTTAAAGGTTTTGATGAGTGGTGTGTTTTACTAGGAATTCTCCAAAAATTCTTGTATAAGATAGTGATTTATCGCACCTGGTTTTGTGTTCAGAGGATGATATGCCTGGACAACTCTCCCAACCCCAATTAAGTGGGTGTGCACTTTTAAGAAGCTCACATTCACTTATTTTTACATACACTAACAAATTTTGTCAGATATAAACTGTTAAGGAAGTGTTGCTGTCTGCCATGATAAGAAAAAGAGATTGATGGCTGACATCCTGGAACTACAACTGGAATTTTAATTCATCAAGAGCAGCACATTAGCTTTCTTAATTATGGGCGAAGCGAATAGCTCAACCTATGCTGACCCATTACACCCATGGGAGACTAACCCTGTCTTTGGGGGAATCTCTTTGAGGGTTTTAGAAGCACCTTTTCCTCTGCCCTTTTCTTTATGATTCAGTAAAATTAGACCCTTTCTCATCTCGTTTTCTCTTAATTGTGTCACATGCTTTCATGTTGCTGAATGTGAAAAATATTGCCTCGTTTTTTCTGATTGCCTGTATATATATATATATATATATATATATTTAGCCTTTTGAGGAGCTCAGCCAGTTTTCCCAGGTAATTACTAAGGAATATTTAAAATCTGAAGTATATCCTTCATTTTTAAAAGTAGAAAATTTACTGGGGGAAAGGGAAGAAGCTTCCCCTATTTCTTTATCCCTGGAATTAGCTGCCTGTAGTTAATACAAACTGGGTTTATTCACATGTATGCTTTTCTTCTCCTGTTATGCCAGAGTGCTACTTTATATATTGACAAAAACCTACTAACTATACTTAGGTGTATTTAAATGAATAAACATCTGGAAAACCCTAAGACACATCTATAATCCTATAATACTGATTTGTAGAAGCTTGCTAGCTAAGATTATATCATAAAGGTATCACATGCGATCTTAATAGTTTATAATTTCTCTATAACCTGTTAAACCTTATGTAGATTTTCTGCTAATTGTCTTCTGAGTACTCCAAATATAGATACTTTTTATTTTATTACAACTTTAATAGAATTTTGAAGGATAGCTAAAGTAATTAGAGGTACATCTGGCCTTTACTTGATCACATTTAAAACTATTATTTTAAACTCCTGAACACAGAAAGAATTCTTCCAGCAGGCTCATCATAGATTAATAATCATCTGGCTGAAGTAAAGTGCGACAGGAATTCTCATTTTAGGTGTCAGTCCGATCTGTACCTTTGAATTTGGATTATACCCTGGATTCAGCTCCCAAAGTTCAATGATGTTTTAAGGCCACCTTAGTTTGGAGGGTTTATAGTTGTTTTTATTTGTGTATTTACAAGTGTGCGGTATGATTTCAGTTATTAAAATGCTCTAAGCACCTTCCCACAATTCAAAAATTTCAAATGAGTTTTCTGCTGCAGATGAACCTGTGGCAAGAGTTTCCTGCCCTGCCCGTTTTCTTGTTTTCACTTCTTGGACCATTTCGTGACTCTTTCCTATGATTTACTGAATTTTCTTTAATGCTAAAATAATATTTGTGGCTAATAAAATAATAAATTATGCTGATTGAGGAAAGTTTTCACTTGTGTCTGCAGTTTTTGGCCATATGCATAGCTCCTGAATAGTGGCTCCACATTTGCTATTGAATTAAAAGTTTATCACAGGAGAAGCATGAGCTTTGTTTGAAAATAATGTTCTGTGTTGCAATAGGAATGTGATTGGTAACCCTTATTTATAGAGAAAAATAGTGCAAGCGAAACACACCTTATGAACCAACAAAAATCTACAATGAAAGAAGTTTGTCTGAATTCATATTTCTGCTCAATTTCCAAGTGAGATGTCAAAATAGAAATAAATCAATGTAGATTGTTAAACATAAATTACATTTATGTTTTTTGCTTTATCTGGTTATGCTAGGAGTGTCGGAGAATTTAAAATTTTTGAAGCTTTGGTATTCTACAAAATGGAGCAAGCTGATAACTAATCTGTTTTATTTTTCATTCTGAGTTAATAAAAAATGTAATTATGACTTTTAATAAGAGCAGAAAAAGTGTCTGCTACTAGCTCATAAAAAAATTGCTTTTTTCTGCCTTGTCATCACAGGTTATGAAAGACAAAGAAAGCTTTTGAAGTAATAACAAGGAGACAATCTAGGCTCAAATTACTCGTAATTGAACTTAATATTTGAAACCACATCTAAATATATTGGAAGCTGAAAGCTGTGAATTTATATTCTAATTTAATTTTAAAGCATGAAATTTAGTGATACCTAGAAAAACACATTTTTTTCCCCATCATTTTTTCAAGTTGTTTCATGGTTCTGGTTCTGAATTCCATCCTACTTAAAAAAAATTTATTAAAGACAAGTCCACAAGGCTTATACACACCTAACAAACCAAGTTGAGCAGTAGGGAACCCTATAAGCTTGAGAAAAATACAAAAATATATTTAATTATACCCAAGGTTTTGGGGGTGATAAATATATACCTCCCCCACATATATATGTAAAATAAATATAGAGAAATTGTTAATAATTTTAAGAAACAAACCTCCCATTTGGATTTTTTTTATATATCTATTTTACTATAGTACATAAGGTAAAAGAAGGGAATGTAAACCAGAAGTGGGTGATTATAAGAAGTTGGCAGGGGAAAACAAAAGGTACAGGGATAAGTCTGCAGCTGTCATAGGAATCAGAGCCTGAGATTTATTTCTAAAAAATATTCTGACATCATCTGAGAACAATAATTGCAATTTCTCTACAATTATTTCTATTCTGTATCTCGGAAGTACTTCTGTGAATATAACATACTTTTCATTTCCGTAGTACTTCAAGAAGATGGTAAACAAACCTGCACATTAAGAGTGTTAAGAACACAAGTGTTGATTGAAGAGTTTTGGAAGAGCTGAATTAGGATCTCTCCAGGCCACTAGTGATGATTTTTAGTCAATCTGGGGGGATCAGCAATGACGATTTTTTTGTATTTGTAAGCAGAATGACCCAGGTAACTTGGAGGTCTCAGCCTTGCATTGCTCATTGAGGGAAAGGGTGAAATTGTGAATATGGAACTAGAGGTATATGAATAAAATATTTTTTTTTTGTGGTGTTCAAACAGACAAAATAACTTCTCATTTTTTTTTCTTAAATAATATACTTTGAGTCAAATTAATTATTAAATATAGGGCATTAGTGTATTTCTAAAATGTCACTTTGCTGTGGTTTGAGTATTATTAAACTTGAAAAAGTCAGAATATGCAAAATGACCACCCAGTGACTAAAAGAAATAAAAACTGATTAATTCATTAGTGTTCATTAGATAAGAGAGGATATTTCCAGTAAAGTCCCTAGAATGTGATCTCAAGAATGAATTTTTATAATTTTGCTCAGTGACCTGGAAATATTGAAGAATTATTACTGTAATTGTGCAGATGATTTGAGTGAAAAATAACGAAAGGAACAGTTTTGATGTAGACCTCCTGATAATCTGGGCATAAGCAAAGAAACCGTAGCTGAGCATGGCCAGGCAGGTGCAGAGATCTCTGTAACCAAAGTGCTGGGAGAGGGATTCCAGAAAGAGGGTGACCCCCCACATTTTTAAACTAAAAGATGCTGTCGCTCTGAAAATCCTTTCCTATATCTTTTACTTTCGTTAATTTCAAATATTAAGGCTTTTAATTTCCAAAATAATGTGATTCCATCATTTGGATAGCATTGTCCAAAAGCAGTTTATTTGTAGTATCTTTGTTATTACATTCGATGACTTTTGATGTATCAGAGAACTTCTATGGGTAAGCTCTTCTAGACTTGGCTGAAATACAGTATGTTGTGGATTTGAAAGGTACCAGTGTGGCATCACTTAGAAACTAAAGAGTAACTGCAGAGCTGTCACAGATGACTCAGAAATAACTTCCAAGGTAACTGCAAGAAAGTGTTGATTCAGGTTTTATCCTCAGTGTCAAGTCCATGCTTGTTGTATCTTGATACCTGGTCTAATTATTTATGTATGTGTTTAAAAAAATCCATTATAACACTAATTAGCACATTAGTCCTTGATTAGCCTTTAGATAGTCAAATATTTGTCTCTATCTCAAAGCGTAGAGATCCCACTGGGGACTAGCCAAATTTTATAATTTATGAATAGATTTCTATCCTGTCCTCTGAAGAGATGATTGCAAAACTCTCACAGATTTTGTGGAGCATCAAGTTGTGCCAGAGAAGGTTCAGATTAGATATGAAGAAAAATTTCTTCCTGGAAGGGTTGTCAGGCATTGGAACAGGCTGCCCAGGGCAGTGGTGGAGCCACCATCCCTGGAGGGGTTTAAAAGACACGGAGATGAGGTTCTCAAGGACATGGGTTAGAGGTGGACTTGGCAGCACCGAGTTAATGATTGGACCTGATGATCTTAAAGGTCTTTTCCAACCAAAATGTTTTTCTGGTTCTGTGATTTTATAGCTCAAGTTCCCAGGTTGTACAGTGGGTGTGTCTCTGCTGTGTATCCTTGCATTTTGGTGTGGGAGAAAGAGGAGCCCCAGTCTCATTCACAGGTTGTCTCCAAGGAAATGCTCACAGCCAGGGGAAGCAAATTTGCCTGCAGTGTTCAGAGTCAGATTTCCCAGATGAAGAGCAGATCAAAGCTGAGAGATTAGGACATGCTGGCTAGAGGGGAAAATTGCAGTTTAGCTGTGCTGCTATTTTTAAAACATCATATTTCCCTTCTGTCAGGTGAGCTGAACTCTGATTTGTTGTGAAACATGGTCGGATGCATTAGAGCTCTGTGCGTGGACCGGGCAGCATCATGCAACAAAAGGAACTTGCAGAATGGCTGCTAAAGAAATGCCTTAGCCTCGTTTCCTACTGGGTCCTGGTTAAAACAAGAAATTTAGGATTTTTTTGTGTGAAGGTATCCATGATATATTCCATGGGAGAAATGCCACAGGCAGCAAGTGGTGTCGTCTTTCTGTTTTGTAATAACAATAATAATTTTGGCTGCACACACTTGCAGTTCTGTCACAAATACCACTAAGGTCATTTTGACTTTCCAGAAACACCCTTACATACAGTATTTTTTTTCTTCCCTGCCTTCCTATATGTTCTTTCCTTCTCTCACTGAGTTTCCACTCCATGGATTCCTTCACCAACGTATTCTTCAAGCAGTAGACTTGTCCCATAGCATCTCTAACATTCAGTCTGTATTTAGCTGCTGTACGTGCCCTCCTTGCTTTCCAAATGCTTCTAAAATTTGTTTTCAAACCTTCCTCTCATTATTGTAAAAGCTGAATTTTCTTTGCCTCTTCAAAAGCAAATAGCAAGCTGCTTTTAAAAAAAGGCAAAAGAAACAGCAAAAAAAACAATCGTCGATAGGTATTGTAAATATTTTATACATTGAAGTGTTGATGAACTTACTTAGCACTTGTATTTCCATACTCAGTATTTAAGGTTTTCTTCTTTGGCTGTGATTAGAAATTGGTTTGCCAAAAGCAATAAAACCTAAAGGTGTCTCTTTGTTGTCAAAATCCCATTGCCGAAGTTATTTGGTGAAACCAAGAGGTAGTTCCATCCTGAACAAGTTAAAAAATGAAGTGTGTATATACATATATTTTTTTTAATTATTTTTTTTAATACAGGATCTGATTGTACATATATTTATTTTAGTTTGAATTTCATGACTATTTCTTTATGTATGACTGGAATATTGATTTTCCACTGTATGTTATGTATTCACTGTCTCCAAACATTCACTTAAATGTGTAAATAGAAATAGAAACAGATACAAACAGTAAGTGTTGGTAAACGACCGGTCCTGTACATATCTGTCATTCCCTAGCTTTTATTTTTACATATGTCTCCATGTGCTTTTTCTTTTTGATTTAAAGAAAACGTATTCCATAAAGAATAACTAGTAAGAAAAGGTGGATTTGTTTTATCAGATTTTTCGGTTTTCACTTAAAACGCCGGGGGAAGAAAAAGGAAGGTTTTTTTTCTGAAAATAGGAATAAGCTTGAGATGGATCAAACTTTACAGGACTCTAACTTTGATTTCATTAGACCAAAAGTTACAGGACTCAAACTTTGATTTCATTAGGCTTGAATCTGATATGAACTTTGAGGTAAGAGTCCTAATGTCTGTAATCATAGCTAATAAGCCCACACGTATTATGTATACTGTAGAGCCAGATCTGTCTCTCTTTATTTCCCTTTCCATATTTTTATCTGCCTGTAACAAAGGCTGGCGTGTGGTTCACAAAAAGTTCTCATTATTAAAGCCAGAAGTCTGCTACTGCTTGGAAATGGGCATATACTTCCCTGACGTAAAATATGGGCCCTGTTCATTAAATATTACCACGTAGACCTGAAATTGCTGGCAGAAAACTATATTTGGTATTGATCTATTATTCTTACAAATAACACAAATGACCTGTAGAAAAAGGGAACTCTTGAGAAATTATTTCATTCTGCAAATTAGTTTAAATTAGCATGGTTCTGATTAGAGGCAGAAACTCTGGACGTTGAAGGATCAGATGCAGAGTGCATCTCACAATGCAACAAATAAACCTTTATTTTGGAGTTCGAGTGCCTGAAAGCTTAGGTTCAAAACGGAAAAACAATAAAAGTTATTTATATATACTCTTGAGGTCTAATTAGGCTTAGGATTTCACATGCATGTGTGTACTATCAAGCCGGATATTGTAATGTTTATGGAAATTGACACTTAACTTTGAATTGTCTCTATTTGCATATGCAGATTAGCAAAGCAATTCAATGCAAATGGATTTGAGAGACCTGCCAGCACTTTATGGAGAAAGGCAAGGAAACCTGGAAACAAATCTTTGAGAATTAATGGCTTAGTTTGGCAGAAAATATTTTACACGTTCATGACCTGGGAACATTTCAGGTTCCGACCGCGTAACAGCTCGAAGTGTAGCCTAAGGTGGAGATTTAATCGCGCCCCATGAGCTGCTTTATGGACAACAGGCACCTGTAAAATCAAGCTGGTTTCTAGTGTCTGTGTGTCCTTCTGAAAACAAATCACCACCCCTGTGCTGGTGAGGTTCAAAAATCAAAATTTCTTCTGATGAGCAGAGGACGGAGTTATCCCTGCAAGAAATTAGTGCCGGAGAGGAAAAGGAGGCATAACATGCTGTAATAAGACATTAAACGGTTTTAGGCGCCTCGTACAAAATAGGAAATGAGCAGGTTTCATCCAGCCAATTGTTTTATGTTTACTTTTGTGCAAGGAATCTCACATTCACGTTTTTCATGAACTGCGACACCGCAGCATAAATCAACGTTTGACAGAGCTGTCGTGGATACTGTTCAGTCTCCGTTCTCTTTGTTAGAGGAGTTAATGAGAATAAGCTGTTCTAATTTGTGTCAGTATATTCCGCTGTTATTGTTCTCTTCATAACAAAAGAAGAACAAAAGGCATAGAAGAGTCAGGAATGATGAAGTGCATAAATTTGAGGGATGCTACAAAGAGATCATTCCATAACAGAGCCATCAAAATGTTCTAATTGAGATTGTTATAATTATATCAAGATGAGATGCTGAAGACAAAATAGTGCATATTTTCTCGTTAGTGCCTCAGGTGTGTGCAAAACAGACTATTTCAGAAGGAAGAGCAGAGCTATATTAAAAATGAGCACACTCGGTTACTTTTGGAGATGCTGGAGTGGATTCTGAAATGCACACATGAAATTCCATGCACTGAGAAACCCGGTGATCACATCTTTGGGTGCAGAAAACCCTGCTATATATGTCACAGCTGTGTTGAGCTTTCCTCCGAGAATGCAGTGCAAAATATCTTTGTGTGTCAGTATTTAGCTAGTTAACAGTTAGTGGGTCAGTTTTCAGGGCTGCAAGGAATGGGGCCGCAGTTCTGTGGGACCCCCACAGGTCTGTTGTTCTGCATTATAAAGTGTGTCTGGTGCCAGCCTTGTAGCACTTGACGCTATTTTTGAGGACACAGAACTCTAGTGCAAGCCCTTTTGTGACCTGTGGGAAAATAAAAGGACATTTACATCGTATTTTTCATGTGAGAGTCAGAAAGTGTTTGCGCTTTATATTTGAAACAAACCTGTGATTTTTCTTTTTTTAAATTGTTTATACCCCCCAGGTTTCACTTTGTTATGGTACAAAGTCAACTGTGCTAATGTTTTCTTTGGCCAATGGTACTAACAGTGTAAATAGGACAATACCAACTGGAAAATCAAAGCCTGGCACTAACAGCCAGAAATGCTGCTCCATTGAATACCCTTACTTTTTGAAATTTGAAAACCGTATGGTTGCTTGTTTTATGCTGCTGCAGACAGGTGATTAGTATTACAGAGAACTTGGTAAAAGGACAGAAGATGCATGACTGCTTAATGCTTTCTGTCTGGGATTCGGGCTAATTTTATATAGCATGTGGTAAGTTACTTTTATTTATAATGAGGGCTGCCGAAGTTAAACGAAACACTAAAAGACTGTATTGTCTGAATTAATCTAAATCAGATTCCCAGGAGCTCAGTATACCTTAATCAATAGTTCTGCTATCCACTGCTGTGGAACATTTAAAGAGGTGGTTTATTTCATTTTTTTAAAGGAATTTGGGTTTCGCTGTTTGTATTTGTTTACCAGACTAGACCCACACACACATCTGAATCAGTTGGCATGCCAGATATACAGACACAGAACCATAGGTACGTATACATGGTTATATGTACATCTGTGCTTCTGTGCGTGTGTGGCATCACTTGAATACACGAATATTCAGGACTCGAGATTTAGTCAGACTGCAAGTGGGCACTTGTGAGAGAAGCCACTTATTTCAGTTTAACATTAATGATGGATTTTAAGACCACCCCTCTTGCTTTTAAGTATCTGCCAAATGAAAATTTTGTCTTCAGTAAATATATTTGTATTTATGAAAACATGATGGGCGGTTTTGGGAAATGGATACTGATCGGAGATTGAAATACATCCTTGATGGTGAAGCAGTTATCTGATTAGGAGAAACAAGTGACTGCACAACTCCTCACAAGCTTGGTCTGCAAACAAGATCAGCAGCACTTTATCCAGTACTTTAGGACCTTATCTCTGAATGAACAATAATGATAGCACTGAGAGTAAGAAAAATTAACAACTTAATTTTCTGTGTAGAAAATAATCTCAGCTGTATTTATGGAGGCTTAGTATTTTGCACAAAATGTACTGTGAAGCTGTTCAGTTCTCTGAAATGTGCACAGGCAGGATGCGCAATGCTCTCAGCTAAATCTTATTTGATATTTTATATCTATTAAAGCAGAGTGCGGTCTTTCCCCACCATATCAAATTCAGTGGTGAGCATTTTATTGCCATGACAGTTTCTAGATTACGTTTGCATAGTATTCTTTTTAACGTCAGTTTTCTCCAAATTTATCTCCTTCCCCCACCCTGCAGAGAGGAGGAAGGTGTGTCTGAACCAGTAACATGGGTTGGGTTAGATATCTCAAATTTACTGGAGATAGTTAACTGCTCAAAAAATAAGGAAGAATATATATCCTCCTTATTTCCCCTTGTAACCTGAAGATTGACATGAGTTCATGATGAGTCCTGTGCTTGTCTCTTCTGCATCTGCTCCTTCCCTATAGGCACTTGGAACATGATGGGGATGTTTTTGGAGCTCCATGGGCTTTCCTTCAGCCCACTCTCCCACCCCTACATCTGCTAAATGGATTGGGGTTTGCTAAATGCAAGATAAGCTAAAAACTGAACCTTCTGCTGTGCATGAAACTCCTTTTTTTTTTTTCTTTTTTTTTTTTTTTTTTTTTTTCAGGACTTGACAGTGTTCATCAGGGTTCAGAAGGGTAACTTTTATCTTATTTGCCTGGTCTTAACTTTAATCCCGTGAGTCAACTTGCCACATCTAAACTAGGACCTTTTTCCAGCGTGTAGGTGATGATATCACTTCTCCTGTGGAAAGCAGTTGCAAGGCTGAATTCATTCAGCTGAGCACAGGCAGCACTGAAGAGGCATGTCTGGGGCTTTAAGGTGTGA
The DNA here is from genome assembly GCA_013399365.1 of Pampusana beccarii. Taxonomy (NCBI): domain Eukaryota; kingdom Metazoa; phylum Chordata; class Aves; order Columbiformes; family Columbidae; genus Pampusana; species Pampusana beccarii. The sequence continues at coordinate 335,606 of VWYH01000649.1, read as the reverse complement.
ATTTGAGTTGGCAGCTTTTTCATTTCTCCAGATGCTCTTTCAGTTCTCCAGGAGGTGCTGTGTAATTTGAAATAGGACTCTTGCCTTCAAAGCGGCACAGAGTGAAGTGGGGAAAAAAAAAAATATCATTAATGCTGTGTAGTAGGAGGGGCAATCTAGAAGTTCTTTCATTTTGATTTTTTTCTTCCCTGAATGAAGAATATTGAAGAACTGAATTCATCCTGTTATGTTGATCTGCATGAAAAGAAATGTAAATGGGATCCAGATGTGTTTTTTCCTCTAATAGTTTCATTCACTATGCTTTAGATATGAGAAAATGAAATGTATTCTCTAATAGGTTGGAGGAGAATAGACCAAAATTATAATTTTATAATATTCCCTAGGAATTCATAGAGGCCTAACGAATTAACTGGGAAACTCTGATGTCTAATGAAGTCTGCATGGGGAAATATTTAATTTTGTACTGACTGCCATAAGGCAACTGCATGGTGGGTTATTTAATCATCAGCTGTAGAAATAAAACAGCAGTAGAAAATGGACCTGTCGCCAGCGTAGTAGAGAAAGGTTTAATGGAGAGGTGGTAAGATCCTCTTCTAGAGAGGTACAGAGGAGTTGGCAAACACCTGTTGGGACACTCTAAATTATGCAACTAGTTATGTTAAAAGAGCACCGTGACTCTTAATTTTTGTTTGCTTTGTTTACTTGTTGTAAATATAATTTGCAGTCAATAGAAACCAAGGCCATGGCCTGTCTTGCAGCTGTAGTAAAGTAGATAAATACACTGTGCACTTTGCTCCTTACATGCAAACAGTGTTAAATGTTTCTTGTGTTCAGGATGGGACTCTTACTCTCTTCAGCTTGCTTGTATATCCCTTTACACAGCTCGCCGAGTGATCTGTACTGTACAGGAGAGCACACTCCCAAGTGAACCGCTCTGACCCGGTTCCCTCAGTACAGCAGAGATTTACTATATTAGTCCATGGCATCGACATTCCTCTCATTAAGACCATCTTTATGCTTTTAGTGCATGCATTCCTGACTGGTGTTCCCTAATAATAAACATTTTCTAGGCCTCTTTAAAGCAAATTTTGTTAGTAGGTAAGATAAACAGCCAAAGGCTGTGACTTGCAAGGCGCGATCTAAGTGGCAATGCGGTGATTGTGTGCCAAGGCTCGGAGAAATGCAGGATTTCATTGTCACAATCGCATAAGCAAAAATGGCTTAATACACCATAATGCCTCTTTCATTTATGGCAATTTTCTCATAACTGTCAATCCTCTCCAGAGCCCGGTAACAGATGTCCCTCCCTGCCCCGGCGCTGCCGGGCCGCGGCTGCCCTGGAGCAGCTCGTCTCTTCTTACAGACAGAAAATTACCCTTTCGTGAGCGCAAATGTCTTCTGGACACCGTGTGATAGAAGACGATGTCAAATTGTAACCTGTGATCCTTCTGTCTTCTCCCAGGCTTCGTCAGCCAAAATGCTGGTTTTCAGCTCCCCATATTTCTCTTTGTCCCTGCCCTTTTCTTGTCTGCTCATTTGGTTTGTACTGAGTAAGTTTGTTTCATTAGTAGTGAAACCGGATTTAAACCCTGTTATTTACCAGGTCTAGACTCTTGCAAAGTTTCTGTTCTGCTTAATAAAATTGATTAAGTAGTGATTGAACCAAGGAAAGGTTGATACTGTAGCTCCAAACTCTGAAACATACTGCAAGGCAGATGTATGAAACCAGGTTTAGTCTCTTGCCTAAAGCAGGGCGAATTCATGATTGTGTCTCCTACCTTGCAGGTGAACACACGAGTCTCTGGGCTCACTATACAAAAAGAAGGGTTTGGTGTTTTTTTTAATCCTTCTTCCCCAAGCTCCATCTTCCCTGAGGTAACTGCAATGAAAAAAATCTGAAAAAAAAATCTCTGTTGCAGAGTAGGAGGGGAAAATGCTGAAACATATTTTGAAAAATAGGATTCTTACTTTTCAGGTAGCCTGTCTATTAAAATATAGTGTCTAGCAGCAAATGCTGTACAACATAGAGTTGTACTCTTATTTGGAGCAGTCTTCCAGTACATTGGATTTTTGGTAATGTGTTTATTCACTCTATCCTCATTATAGAAATAATCAACAAAATAGATCTGTGCTCTTTCAAATCCCTGCAGAAGTCAGTCATCTCTCCAAACATATGGTCTGTTTACCTTCCCAAAAGCAAAATGTCTTCATAATATCAAAACCCAAAGACCCCTCTCTGTTCCAGTGCAACAGACCTGGAAATTCATGGAGGTTTTGCTGTGCCTTTTGATCCCCAGCTGGTATTTGAGAGCAGAAGGCCAGAGCACTAACCAGGATACATGAGGCTGTTGAGCCACCATGCTACAGTGGTTCTGACATTATTTTTTAATGAGAGAAAAAATAACTGACCTTGTAGGGACTTGCACCCAGAAACCTCTGGCTGCTTTCCAGCCAGAAGAGCACTTTAGGAGCAAGTGTGCCAGGCTTAGGACTAGTCAACAAGACTGATTTTAATTTGCTGCTGTGACTATTTGTTCCCCAGAGATTTCTCTTTTCACTATGCGAAGTTCTGTCCTTGAATGAAACGTTCTGCACCTCTGGTAGGAGAACTGATGCTGACGTACCTGAAAAAAAACCCCAAATCTCTCTTTCCCCCAAACCCCATATTTTATACGTCATTAATCAGAGCAGGGTTGTTGCCGTCAGCATACTTTCTGATGTTGCAGATGCAGCACTAGTATGAAGGAAAGGGGTGATAATGTTGTAACTTTTTTCAGCAAATCCCCTGTTGTAGTTAGAACTATAGTAAGGGGAGTGAAACAACATCTGTAAAAAATACTGCGGAGGCTATAATAATGGAAAATACATTTAGTCTGCATACAAAAAAATCTGTTCTCTGATGCAGACTTCTACCACAGCTTACTTAAAACCTGTAACAAAGTATGCTTCTCAGCACAAATGAATCTCTGCCATATTATCAGAACCCTGATAAAATTGTGTTTTATTTGGTCTGTGATAATTAAAATGATGTTCTTTCTTTCCCTCCTCTCTTTACATTCCTCACTACCATAAAAACAGAATTAGCAATTTTGATGTGGCTGCTTCTTTCTTTACGTGAGCGTGTGCAATTGTCATAGAAAATCCATCGTGCGTGTGGTTTACTCCTAGAAGGTGTTAATCTCTCAAGCAGCTGTGTGTGTTTTGTTTAGCAAGTTCTTTCAATCTAAATAATGCGTGCTGCAAGTGAAATGGCACATCCTCCCAGTGCCCAAATAATGAAGCATGTAGGGATTCTGACACTGGAAAGTCACAGAATGAGATTGTTACACTTCCATATTTTGTGTAAGGCAATGACAAATGTGAGCTTTGAGCACTGCTGTTACTTGAAAAATCAGTTCAGTACTTACTAAAATCTTGCAGAGTTTATAAAGTTTTTGTGTTACTAATCTTTCAATACAGTTTGCTTTTCTAAAAATACCCTTCTTTTCTGCTTGAAGGCCCATTTTTCTTTTTATTTCTTTGGCTAAATTAACCTCAAACTGTAATTCAGCTCCTAATAAACTTCTTAAAGTGTAATTTCTCCCAGTTTTCATGCACTTTTTTTCTGTAATACTACTAAAAAGAACTAACATTGTCAAGTATTTATTTTTTTTTGCATCCCACGTGCACATATACCCCATGAAACCCTACCCACAGTACTGACAATCAACCTGACAACATAATCAGTCAAATTTTACCCTGAGACTGTTTCTTAGGTAACCAAACACAGTGGCAGAAACGAGTTGCACAATACAGAAATAAATCCCAAATTGACGTGTGGCACTTCCATTATTTCTTGGTGAAGTCTGGAAATGTTCTGAAGGCTCAGGGCAAGGTTGAAGCGTGTCTGGTGCACAGATGGTGAGCGTGCTGCTTCTGGTGGGAGTGAAACTCAACCCAGGACCAACAGACAGTCTGATGTGGGTCCCTAAAATAGGGCTCTGCCATTGGAGGTGTAGGGGATGCGTAAGCTCTGTGTAAGCTTTGGAGTAGGACCGATTTGACTGGTGAGGTGGTAAGGCCAGAAGGAACGTATCCCTTCTGAAGCTTTGGTTTTTTTGTTGTTGGTTTTATTACTCCTTCCTACTCACATTCTAAAAATGTTCTCCTAAGTAATAAATTTTTAGGAGACAAGAAAAAATAAGTGAGGCATTACTTAACACAGTAAATAGATTCTCTTTAAAGCGTCTGTTCAGAAAAACCTCTGCACCAAATGGCATCTTTGATTTCTTTGTGGTGTTTTTCTTTTTTCCCCTGTGTAAGAAGTTGTTGCTGATACAACAAACTTTCCTCAGGGGAAGACCTTCCTCTTCTAGAGCTCTACACACTCATTGTCACCACTGACATCAGGGGTAGAAGATGAGTTATCGTCATGCTAAAATCAGAGTGGGAATCTATCAGTGCCATGTTTCATTGCTGTAGTTAAAGTCTATCTAATTTTGTCACTGTCTTAGTAGAGTAGATGCCTTCTCTTATAATTGGAGGTTTTAAGTTGATAATATTGCTTCAGGCAGGGTTAATATACTGCGTGCAAACACAATACAGGTTGTATTTGTCAAGATACTGTTCTGGAGGTCAACCCGCATAAGCTGACTCTTGCTGCCAGCCACAAATGCAACTGCTTTTTTTCTAAATTACTGACAAGCAAATCTATGTTTTAAACTAATTAGTTATTTGCCTAAGGGAATATGCAGATTAATGACCGCTGAAGCAGAGCAGTAACTGTTCTAATGGACATGAGCATATTTGGTGGTAGAAACCTACTGGAAAGGTAGGACTGGGTGGCCGCTTATGGAGATTCAATAAAATTGACTGGATGGAGTGTGAGAAGGTGTGTTTGGACAGCAAGGGATAAAACTGAGAGTATCTGAGAGTGTCAGGGCATTCATGTTAATAAGTGTCTATGGATACTGAAAAACTGGGTAATTCAAATGGCTGTAGAGGGTGGGAGGGTAACTGGGTTAAGGCCTTGGATGCGTCAGCTTGGGTTACCCTCCTTTTCCTGCCTGGCGTGGTAGGGGATACTCCAGCTGCAGGGGAAAGGTGACTGGGAGGGGGTGTGACACACCTGCTTTCTCCTTGGCAATCTGGAAAAATATAACAGCCCCCTTCAAAAACTTCGGCCAATACTGTGTTGCCATATGAAGAAGAAAAAAAAAAGTATATGCAGATGCCTGCACTTGAGAAATCATTCTGGAAAGACACAGTTTCCAACCAGAATAAAAAATCCGGCTATTGCTGAGATTTTTATAGCTTCATTTCCTTTTCTTTATTTTTATGGCAAGAGACTCTTAGTTTTCTATCATCTTGGCTCAATATCCGTAGCATTCTGATGGCTACTCTCTATTCAACCCAAACTTTTTTTTCTATTTTTTGGGGGTTTCTTATTGTCCCCCAGCTGGCCTTCTTGACCTATCTTCTTATTTTCCTTTTTGGTGGTTATATTTCTAAATAATTTCAGTTTGTCCCAAACTGTGCTGTGAGCATTCAGCTTGACTGATACCCAAATTGGAGTATTCACAGCAAAAATGTAAAGGTGCTATAAACATTTTAAATTAATTCTGACTTCAAAACCTTTTATGCATACTTTATTCTGAACCCTCTTAGAAAGGGCATTGGACTCTAACATACAGATTTCTATAAGGCTGCTTATGTGACACTATGAACTCTTTAGGTAGTTTTAGTTTCTAAATAGTAATGAAAATAATGTAGGAAGTTAATATATAAAAATAGCTCAAACAGTTTCAGAGCAAAGGAAGAGGATGGACTCGATGGTTGGACTCAATGATCCTGAGGGTCTCTTCCAACTGAAATTATTCTATGATTCTACTATCAATGTAATATCCTGACAGGAGATCAATATCCTGGTCCAGAAGCACTGCAAAATTATTCCCTGAAGGAAATGCATTGATATTAGTGGAAGAACACACCCTTCTGTTCCTGAACTCCACAGCATTGACGTTTGCCTTGTCTTCTCTAAGATTTTTTTTTATTATTATTTTTATTAATAGAGAGTCAGAAATTATGTGAAGGCAGAAAGAATTTTGCAGCTGGTTTGATTTTAATTCATTAATTATCAGTCTGGCATAAGTCCTTTAAAAATATACCTGTCCATAACTTTCTGAAGTCTGTAGCATTGCTTTGTTACCTGAAAAAAGCTCTTGTGGACTTGGTGGCCAAAAAAATTCTAACTGTGAAGCGTAAGTACTGTTGTAGGACGATCAGTGGATCCGAAGGCTGTAATGAGGAATAAAGAAAGAACAGGAGAACAAAGGAATGTGTGCACGTAGGTCTTAATCACAGACAACTTTAAATAAATCTCCATTTTACCATTGCTCCTGCTGTGGCTAAGACTGACAGCAGAAGAGCTTTGTGCAAGTGAGAGACTGAACCCGAAGTGTGTACAAGTGAGAGGCAAATCTGAATTAAAACTGAAACACATTTGGGACATTTTTGTCAGATGATTTACTTCCTTAACTGGCAAGGAAATAAGCAGCATAAATACCATGTAGTGGCTAATTAAGCTGTGTTCTCCCTGGGAAAACAATTTCATATCATGTACCAGGTGGTTACCACAGTTATAAACTCAAAAGAGCAGAAGAACAAAATGTAATGTTAGGGAGAAGAGACAGTGGAAAACGTGATTCATGTTTACGCCGTAAGTCCGGGGATCTGTACCAGGATGTGCTGTGCCATTTTAGAATTATTTGGTCCTTGTGTGTTTTGTTGCTATGGTGCACCTTGGCTGCTGGCTTAGCTCTAAATAGTATCTACTATTTCTCTTGCGTAAAGATAATGTGTGCTTCTTGCTCTGAACCTTATTTCCTAATCCTGTTTTGTTTTTTTTCCTCTATTTTCTGATTGTTAAGATAGAGACTTGAGGTAGCAAGGAGAGGGAAATGATGAGAGGACTGGCAAAAAACTCCCTTGTTGCAGTGTGAGGAGTAGGAGCCTGCCAAAAGGACGTGGCTACAACAAAACCTCAACACGTTAGCTCATCAGATACGCTGTGTATTTTAGATACGTACATGTTTTGTCAGTGCTCTGAGAAATACTTCATTGTAGGAGTCCATCCCCAAGAAAACTTTGAGAGACATCTGAGTTTATTCTTAACTAGTCTTGAAGAACTATAAAGAAAAATCCCTTTTCCTAACAAAGTTGGCAAAAGCGTGAGATAGGAGAACATGTTGGTTAATGTCTAAAATAATGGGTTTGTATCACTTAAAGGAAGAAATGTTGCACTAAAACATATTGCCATCTCAGAAATGGACAAAGCGACTCCTGAGTAAAAAAGCTTGGGTGGTGCTGTGGTCAAATTTACAGTGGGGTGACAAAAAGCCTCGATCTGCTGAGTGAATACATTAATATTGATAGTTGAAACCAGAAGCTGCATATGCAGATTTGGAGATCTGTTGCTATTTCTGCCTTTATAAAGCAAGGTTCTGCCTGCTGTAAGCATGCAAGTAAATAGCACTTTACTGTAATAGCAAAGTTATAGACCAAGATTTCCCATTTTGTCATATTTAATAAAATCTAGTAAGATAATTAATGGTCTAACACTAGTTAATAAAAAGACTGAATTCAAAGTGCTTGGAATTGCAGCGGGAACAATCCTACCACGTTCTGGTTGCAGTCTTGTAGCGTATTTAGGTTAAAATGCAGTCTTTGCTCAAAAAACTCTGTGCTATCCTAGCACGAGTTTCCAAGTTCCAAGTAAATCAGGGCACATTTCCCATAGCTCTCATTTAAAACAAAAATAAAATATGTTGTGTGATTCTTTGACATAAAAATCAAATGTAACACTTTGGAAAAATTATAAGGCAAAAAATGTGCTATGTCAAAATGAAGCAGTTAATTTGGGCAGAAACAGCACTTAAAAAAATATAGCCTTCCTTTTTGTTGTCCTAATTGGATGGTTTTATAATGACAGATTAAAGCCACTGCAAAACTGAAACACAAATGGTGTTTTATAACCTGCTTAGTATTTCAGCAAAAGATTTTCTCTGTGCCAACCAATGAATCACAGACTGCTGCACATAGGAAATAGCAATAACTTTTTTTTTTTTTTTAAGATGCACTGACATTCTCGTTGTTATTACTTTTAAATTAATACGGGGTACTGAAAAGCATTTCAGGTGTTACTGAGCATTGCTGCTTGGGCTAATTGTTTATTTTCTCCTTTTGATTTGAACAAGGGGTTGTGAGAAATGAATGGTAAATGAATGTACAACACAACAATATATTTGCAGAAAACCAGGTCATAATAATTAGAGATCTGTAGAAAAAAATCTGTAATTTGTTGTTTGAAGATTTAAAAATAGTTAATATGAAAAACTGAAAACTGGCCCGATCTGGAATGTAATATTCTTTGCTTAGATCTTTTTTCTGAGAGTAATGCAGCTAAATATAGTCTCAAAACACTGTTTCAAAACAAGAAAATGGAAATTCTGCATTTAAAATAAGTTAAATATTTTGTTTTCCCTTATCCTCTTTCCCCTCTCCCAGTAAAACTCTGCCAAATTTAAGATGCTTTCACAGTGCTAGACATCCTGTATTTTTTTCAGCAGATGGATTTTTTTATCTTAGAGATTTTCATCCAGTTAATAATACAAATGACCAGAATGGACCATTTGCATTAGAGCTTCTAACTGTAGGAGTTACATTTCTGAGGATGCTCCTGACTAGAGATTAAGAAGCTTCAGACCTTGTTTTTTTGATTCTACCCCTACCTATTCTTGTCCCTTGAATTCAGAGGAATGAGGAATTAATTCTTTTTTGTGACATATTAAATGGATTAGCAGCAAAATTTTGTTGTGGCTCCAGATATCTCCCAAGCTGACTGGAGCTCAGATTGTAGTGGGTTACTGTGAGATATCATCACACTCAAGTCCCTCCCTCTCTAGTGACGCACCACTGTAGTGGTGACCTTGGCTTTGCCCCATTTCTCTCAGGCCAACCAACTGTGCAAAAATTTCAGAATGTGTCATTGCAACATGAAATATTACATTCTAGTTTGGTTAGCAAGTGGAAGGGTGAGGGTTTCTCTGGATTGTATTTGCTACTCATGTACCGCTCTGCAGCTAAGGATGGGACAGGCCACACATCACTTCAACATCTATCTTCCACATATATTCCTTTCAACTGTTCTAGAGATTTTGTTCTAGCCATATAGGAGAAAAATCCTGTGTTGGTCCTGGCAGGCATCACCAGTTTCAAGCCTGCTTTCCACCAGTCTAGCATGAAAAGGTGGCTGGAAGACATCCAAAAATCTGAACACTTGTTTCCATGGAAGGCTTGTAATATCCAGCTGCTTTTGACTCTGAATTTAATGGTGTATTGGAAAAAATCTGTGAAGTTTATGAACTGAAAAGAGAGATCCACTGCAACCACTTCTATCACTTTTAAGAGCATCTTATGCAATTCTTCGTGACACAGGAAATCAGACTATAGAAACCATCCTGCGCATTCCCGCAAAACAAGATTTAGCATTGTAAACCTCACTGGAGCAGCTGAAGGAGAGTTACAATGATGGAGAACAAAGGAGAGCCGTAAGAAACAACCCACCACTAATCAGCCTAGAAGGCCAATAAGATCCGAGAGGTTTCCGCAATAAAACTCCCCTAAACCTCCCGGTGGATTTTCATGCAGTAGAAATCAAAAGGGCACATTAGTCATACAGCAAGAGAGACGCTAAGGGAAAACGTCCTGCTCTCATGCTTTAAACAGCTTTCTTCAGATAAAATAGCCATCAGACAAGGTTCATAAAGAATAAAACTTTTCACTCTTTGTTGAGGGCCAGTCCAAGGTCTGTGCAGCATTTAAGTCCTACTATTATGAGGCCATAAACGGAGCACTAGTTGTAAATTATTTCTTATTGCCATTAGTACCTTTGAGACACCATAATACATACTGATCTATCACCCACATTTATAAAATGCTTCTACTGGAATAGGCAGACCTTGGTTCCTTTTTGGAATGGTCCTGCTGTAGCTGTATGGAATGTACAAAAGCTGTAAGGGTACTTAAGCTTTTGCTAGGTGCGTGCAAAATACTATTTATTCCTCCAAGAAAGAATTTCATACTGTGTTAATAATTCTGAGCAAGTCCTGTGAATACTTGAATCCTGTTTTAAATCCGAAATTCAAAACTTCTCAGTTATCTGCTACAATTATTAATATGAAACTACACAAAATCTTTTCTTTCATTTCATAAGAGAAGCATCCGAACTTATTTAGGGGCTGTTCTTCTGTAGAGCAAAATTTTCATTTTGTGGAACTAAGTACAGTGTGACATATTTAAGATTGTAACTGCTGTCCTCAAAACTTCCAAAAGAGAACAGTCTATTTTTACATTTAGTTCCATTAAAAAAAAAAAAATCTAATCTTTATCCTGCTGAAATTAGTGACTTTTTCAGTGCCTTTTATGAAGATAAAACATAACCATTATCTGCTTTGTTCAGCTGACAATAAACTGGCACTAAATTCCTGAAAAAATGGGATTGTATCTATATGTCCAATAATGGTAAATTAAGGTTAGTATTTTTTTCTATTGGATGTGGGACTGTAGGTACTAAGGACTGTGCTGAATCACAGTCCTTATTTAGAAATGTTGCCTTTTTTCCTTAAATACAAGCATCTAAAGTCTGTTTCCATGAAGCAACTTTGACTTCTGAGACACTGAAGGCATATACTGTCTCTATATAAGTTTAATTGCATATTTCATTTATAGATTCTATTAAAGGAGCCTCATGACATTTTTAAAGATGAATTTCTAGCAAGTGCTACATGTACCTTAACAGCCACTTAACGTTTAACAATGAGTGGCCCTTTCCTAGCAACTTCCCGACAACAAAAATTCCGTTTCCCATCTGCAGCGTTACCAAATGTATGTGTCATGATAAGAGTTTCTTTGGTGAGCAGTGAAGAATGGACAGCAAAAGCATCACCAGACTCTGGGCAGCTGATTTCTTTTCCTGAGTCTGGGATGCCTGGAAAAAAGTGGGTGAGCTTTCAGGTTCGCCAGATTCATGTGAAGCAGGAGGAGCAAACTTCAAAGATAAATAGAAGTTGGGAATGAACTGTGTGTGGTTTTAAGTGGATATGTTAGAGAGAAAAAAAAAAAAAAATATGCTGCTAACTGAATAATTAAGTAAAGGAAGGTGAGGTTACAGGGAAATCACTTCCTTGTACAGGAGACAGAAACAGGTAGATTGTTTCCTAAGGAACATTGAAGCTATAGTGGGGAAAGGACCAAGATAAGGGAGATTATAAATTTCCATAAGAATAGTATCTCTCCTGAGTCCGTGATTTTGGTATCCAGCAGAAACTGAAAGATTCTTGTGTATCTGACAGCTTGTCTATTCTTCAGTTGCAAGAGCTGATCTAAGAAAAGCTATTCCCTCCCTGTGCAAACCTGGGCTCAATCCTGTCCCAAGGCTGCGATGGGCACGGAGACACAGACAGACCTACAGCCAGGCTCTCCTGTAGGCCTGTTTGTGAGCTATTAGCCATTCAAATAAGCACACAGACACACAAAACTAACAACAAACAAACACACACACACACACCCCCCGCAACAAACAACAACAAAAAGCACAAAAAACCACAAAAAACACACCACAAAACCAAACCAAACACAAAAAACCCCACAACCAAACCCAACCAATGAAAGGAAAAAAAGCCCAAAAAACAAACAAAAACAAAACCCTCAAGTCAACCAATGAAAAGAAAAACAAACAAAAAAAACCCCACAACAAACACAAAAACCACACAAACCAACAGAAACCAAACAAAACCAAACAAAAATCCAACCTAATCCAAACCAACCAAAAAAAATCCCAAAACTGAAAAATACCAACCAAAGAAACAACAATAACAAAAAAAAGCCACACAAAACAAATAAAAAACCAACAACCACAAAAAAACAACAAAAAACCTTCTCAAAACAAGCAAAAATAACCCCAACAAAAAAAAAAAAAAAAAAAAAAAACCCAACCAACCAAAAGAAACGATAAACAAAACTAAAACTGAAGAAAACCCCACAAAACAAGCAACAGCAAAACAAACCCAAACCCACCCAAAACAAAAACCCCAAAGTTAAAACCAACCCAAAACAAAACCCAAGACATTGACTTTGATGCATGATTTTTTTCCTATAGAAGAGCTCAGCCTGTTTTTTAAGTACTTTTCCATTTTATTCCATAATGTGTATAAAACCAGAAATGTATATTTTTCAGTCAGTGCTTCACAACATGTCATTAATTGTTTGAAGTAAAGTAGCAATTTCTTTTGTTGAGTGAAGAAGCCAAATGTCACTGAGCCCCGGGATGCTTGTGCTAAGTGCAAGATGTAGAACAAAAATGTGATCTCTGCTGCCAGGAGCTCACTGCGAAGTGTTGTATTTTCAAAAGTTGTATCATGCTGGTATAGACATTACGTGAATCTCATTGCGTATGTGTGAGACTGGATAGAATAAGAGATAAGACTGTCTTAGCCGTATCTGTGTTTTAGCTTAAAAATAAAATTATTGTATTGATCTGCTCCCACAGGAAAAAGGTACATAATTTTTGAAGTATTCCTAGTGAATACTCTAGAAATCTCATTCTTTTGTTCTTTCTGTCTGCCTTTAGGCAGACCCAGAAATCAACCGTTTTCAGCATTCCAATGTTGTACGCTTTCATGATTCGTGATGTATGCTTTATTCAAATACACGTGTAACTTTTTGCTTATCAACTTGAATGCCAACAAAACTAATCAACTTCTGTGCCTTTTATCTTCATTGTAAACTGGTCTAGCCATTCACAGAAAGCCATTTAGAAATACCACAGGTGCTCTTAATGTGTTGAATCCTTAGATGTACCAAGTTCTAAATTAACTCTCCTGTGCTGTCCATGCCTGTTGTACCAATCCCTCTTGACCAAAAATCCCAATACACACTGAGTGCTCAGTTCATTAAAGTTTTGCCAAAGTGAAGGTAACATAACTTTGTTTGAGTAAAAACTTTTATTACTCCGTGGCAACACGCTAAATAGCCTTGTGGGGTTTTTTTTAGGATACCATTTCTGGTCAGATGAGTTCATGGCGTTTTTGCATCTCAGAATAACTACTTGTCTGTTACTTAGCTGGAAAACTGAAAGGTCTTATTTTCATTTGTTAGCAGAAAAAAAGCAAATTTTGACATCTACACTTCATTCTCTTAGGCGCTCCTTTGCAGAGTCTGTTTTCCCTCCAGCATCAGCAATATCTTACTATATATCAGATATACTTGCTTCAAGTTTCTGGGAATGTAATTAATAAAGTAATTTTTACCTAATCACCACAATAGCCATTACTGGCGTACTGTGGTATATTTACTTTAAACATCTGTCATAAACACAGATAAGCAACTATATTTGCTAAGATAATCATAGTTCCTCAGTATTTTTTTATAAGGCGTTTTAATAAGGTATGTTAATTAGCAGTAGGACTGATCCCCTCGGAAGGCCCATTGCAGCCAAAGGTTTAGGGGAGCCCCTTGGGAGCCTCCCTGCTGCACCCCTGGGCACTGGGGAGGGCGGTGGATGGAGGAGAAACCCCAGTGTCTTTGTGTCAGCCGCTTCTCTCCACAGCTTCCCGCTCCGCTTTGCCCATCACGGCACGTTTGCAATTCTACCGGATGCTCCGGTTCCTGTTGCAGCGTCAGATTTTTGAAATGTGATAGTGTTTCAGGTCATTGAATGCGCAGCAACAGAAAGGTTGCTTTTTATAACGGAGTGTTTGACCGGCAACAGTTTCTTCCAGGCTTGAAATTTAACTAAGCACTTGGTAAAATTAAATATATTTATGAGTGAAAATAACATGTCTAATGCAAACATTGTACCAATTTTGCCACAACAAAATAGAAATATTTTATTACTACGGCTAGAGAAAATATATTTGCTCCATTTGTTTTCAAATCCTTGGCAAAATAGAAAGGGAAACAGAAGACGAAACTGAGAATGAACTGGTGCTGTATGCTCCCCTTAACCAGCTTAAAATCAATTACATGGTGTATTTCAGTATGTAGCAACAACAGCCACTATTGAAACAAATGTGCATTGCATTCATGTCTGTGGTACCAAGGCCGTGACAAGAACAGCAGATGAAGGCTGATTTTGTGACTTGACTATAATACCTGCATGATAATCCCCTGACCATTTAGAGGTAATAATAGTTTTAGTTTTAAAGACCTTTCAGATTAGGGGCAAAATTTGTAGCTAGTAGAATCCCATCAAATACGTCTTCAGGTCTTTGTGTCTGAGGTCAGGTATACAGCATTTGCTGCCGTGGGATAGTAGGTGCACTAATAAGTAGGTGTTATCATGCTGCTTTTGTTCATTGCAACTTTTTTTTCTTTTTTGTCATCTCTCATACTTATTTGTAGGAAAGGTGATCTGCAGGGCTTCCTTCTGTTTGTTGCTGAATATCGAGTAATCAAATGTGCGATCATTGCACTTGCGTTGGCTGTGGCAGTTTCACTTGTTGGTAGAGCGACAGAGAACTTTCTGTGCTCTTCATTTTCTGATGCTCTGGGGAGGGCTTCACCTTCAACCAGACTCTAAATTTTGGCAAACAAATACAACTACCTGACTTTTGTAATATTACATAAAATTCTAAACAGGAACTGCTTATTGTTGTACTCTCTTTAAAATCAGCGTGCCTTTTTTTTTTTTTTCAATTTTGCACCTTTCTCATTATAAACTCTGAAAAGTAGGTAGTTTTCTAGTAATAGATTTCTCTTTGTCTGTTTTCAATTTCGGGATATAGAAAGAGGCACAGTAAAGAACAAACTGTAGGGAAAAATTCTGAATTTCCTGTTTGAAAATGTTATGGCATAGTAGAATACTTGAGTTTTTCTTTTCAATAGCACAGGCTAAAATTAATATTTGCCTAGCCTTTCATTTCCTCTGTACTAAATGTATTGCTTGTTGTATACACTGCAGGTTTTGTGAGTGTGTGTGTTTATATGAATGTGCCCAGCAGAACCCTGCCACATGTCCAGCTTCTCCTGGGCCACCTCGCTGGGGTTTATCACGCTCTGTGGGTACAGGAGAGATCTGCCCACCTCTAAGTGCTATTAAGTCAGTCTGAGTTTTGTCGTTTAAGTGGAAGAAGAATCGTGGCAATTCAGAAGATAGGTTAATGCACAGGAACTGAAACCAGAGCTCTTGAATTACCGTAAGATATAAGTCTGGGCTTCAGAAGATTTGGTTTCAGCATGTGTATCTTCATATTTTGCCTTCAGCAATTTATTTCAGTGCTTGGCATTCCATCTCCCACTTTTGTCAAATGGAAATAACACATCTTTTCACGTTTGCATCTCATCCTTTGCTTTGTCACAATAGTCTTGGGGACTTTCTCAGAATATGTTAAAGAATAATCTCTACAGCATAATACGATTCTCATCTTTGTGTTCAGCCTGTGATAATTGTTGTGGTACTTTGGTAATAATTTCTGTCTCTGGAATTTTGGTATTTGCATGTGACTCCTGTAACTTTCCTTATAAAATCTCAGACATAAATTTTATAACACTATTAATTCAGTAAGTAAGTACATTTTTTTGAAGTCTAAACAAATTAAACGTTGTGACTTTCTGAATTGTAACATTAGCTTTTTTTTTTCCTTGCTTCATTTTATTTTTCTTCTGTTGACTAGTTCAGTGGGCATTTGTTCTTTAGTGCTGTTTTCCAAAGTTAAAATGGAATGGTTTCTAATACTACATCAAAATTGTTTAGTAAGAGTGCCACACATACATCTCACTGGAAAACAGCTCAGTTTTGCTTGCCTAGTGTTCTTGAGGGTGTATAGCAAAGATTTAACTGTTTTAATAAAAAGCTGCATTTATGGGGTCTGTAATACAAGGTCTGTTTTCTAAAAATAGATCATACCATGACTTCACTATAAATATTGTAAATATAACTATAAATTTTAAATAAAACATGTTAAATATAAATACATTAGATCTATAAAAATAGAAGTAACATCACTGTAGCATTTCATTAGCACATAGGACATGACTCCCATTGGGAGTGCTGTGTCCCGTTTTGGGCTGCCCAGCAGAAGGAGGATTTTGATTTAAGCGAGTGAGTCCAGTTGAGGGTCACCAAGGGGTGACAGGGACCTGAAAGATGTGATGCTTGAGGAGAACCTTGTTCAGCCTTGAGAACACAAGAGAAGGAAGGATATATCACTGTCTTCAGCTGCCTAACAGTGTAGAGAAGGCAGAGCCAAGGTCTTCCCAGAAATACTCAATGGTAGGAACAAAGGCAACGGACCTGGGAAATTCTGATTAGATTTTTTAAAAAACACTTTCAGTATGAGGCTGACCATGTACTGGAAGAGGTTTACCAGAGGTGTTGTGATATTTCTGTCCTTAAAGGGTTTCAAAACTTTCCTGGACACGTCCCTGAGCTACATGGTCTAAGTGGCCCTGCTTTGCCTGTGAGGTTGGACTAAATGACCTCTGGAGGCCCTTCCAGACTCTCCGATTCTGTGATACATATATAAAACACCAAACATAAAATGAAATTATTTGAATTTACTAATGTAATAAAACAAATGTTTTATAAAACTTGACTGAAAGCAGAATAAAACAGGGAAGGTATTTGTTATACATATTGTTTTAAGTAGTTCATAGAATCAGAGTTAATTATCAGTCAAAGGAGAGCTTATCCTCAGATACCAACATTTACTGACAAGAGTAGCTGAAACATCTGGAATTCTTCCTGGGACTCCAGACATTGTGTCTTACCCATCATGTCCAGCATCACTGGTTAATAAAGAATGATGTATATCTAGGCACTTAAATCCTGCATTTAAGCATATAATTTTAAAAACCTCAGTCAGAGATTGCTGTTCATTTTTTAAATGAGTTTCCTGGCACACTAATCTTTCTTCTTCAGAAAGCTGTGTCTTGAATGTAAAATGCTGTCTTTGATACAGTGGGATCATATAGGACTGTCAACTGAAAAATATCAGAGCTCTTTAGAAGTTCTTTAGATTTTCATAGCCCTTATATGTTCAAACTACTCTTTTATCAACTACCCATGTAATGGTATGAGTTATCTGTACAGTGATAGATGGATAGATAGATAGATGGATAGATAGATGGATGGATGGATGTGCAAATCTGTATTTTAAGTATCCTTGTGAAATTTTGTTTTGAGAAAAGTATTTGTAGAATAATCAACATAGAAATAATGTTATTTAGAAAAGATGAATGCACAAAGGAGCTATCTTTTATATGAGTAAAACTGCATCCTCAATGTGCTTTACAATAACCCAATTTTAACTCTTTCAGTATTTTTCATTTTCATTGAAATATAAAATATAAACTGGAAACTAAACAGATTTTATAAAGCCCAGTTCCATTATTTAAATCACTCTGGGCTCTGACGTTGAAAGCTACAATTCCATCTGGAATCAAATTGTAAGGATGAGTTATAATTCCCTAATGGAAACACTGACTAACCTCAGAGTATATAGATGCTGGCGGTGCCATGTAATGCATTAGCGAACATGTTACTGATAAATAGGAATGAAATATCGTTGGGCAGTCTAAGAGAGCAGCTCAGAAAAGATCTTGCTTATAAAGTGTCACAGAAATAGCTAATTAGGTATTTCTATCACAAAGGCTGGGCCACGTGCAAGCCCGTTGTACCAGGAAAGAGGGAAAGGGCTGTGAGCATTTTGTTCCTGAAGCAACCAACCCAAACAGGGTCTCCACATGAAAGTTCAGAAATCCAAAGGCAGACTCCCCAAACTTTAGGATCTTGCAAGCAAAAAATGCAAATATTGTTGTGCCTCTCTCTGAAAAATGCAATTATAATGACAGCTCTCGTACTACCTACACATACAAATGGCATAAACATGGTTGCTGATGCACAACAAACAGATGACAGAGCTAGAAAAAAGTGCTTCACACATAAAGCATCTCTTCATGGGACGTGTAATGCTATGGGCAAAGCACGGTGGCTTGCCATGCATTTAGACTGATCATGTTTATTATTCTGCTTAAAACAGATTTTTAAAAGCTTTTTTCTTTAATATTAAAAAATATTAACACATTGTGTACCTACATGAGTGGCTTTTCAGAAATAATTTGCTTGGAGGTGAAATGTTACTGTAATAAAAATTGCATGATCATGTATCGGATTTTTAATAATTTCTAATTTAAACGCAACCGTTGTTAACCTTAGGATAAATAGTAATGGCCAGTATTTATTGCAGTTTAGACAAATGGATGATGTCTGGAAAGAAATATAAACTAAATTTGTCTTTCTTTGAAAAAAAAAAAAAAGAGGAGTTTTAAAAGAGGATATTTAAAGGGAATTTAAAAGTGTGTTGTACATCAGAGCTGACGAGTTCAGAGCTGAAGCTGCGGAGGGGCCGGGTCCCAGTGTGGCTGCAGGAACCTCTCCTGAGAGCAAGGGTGTTCAGTGATCGCACTCTGTCACGGCTTGGGAAAAGGTGTTAAGCTCAAGATTAAATTATTTAACTAAGATGCTACGTGCTCCTAGCTGGTTATTATTTGAGATATAATTCTTTACTTTTCAGGTTGACTTTTTGATATCTATGTCCTGAAAAATAGGAACATCTGTTTTCTTGGTCCTGTCAGTCACTTGGTTTTACATAACCAGCATTTTGTTCTAGTCTTCTGCAAATACCTCCAACTTTTTTAAGCTTGTAGTTGAGCAAGAGTTTTGCAAGTGAGTAAATGTTCTCATTGAGAGATAACTATTGCAGCTTATTTTTAAAATTGCTGTTCTGCATTAGAACTGATCCAGAAGTGACTTAATGAAGTTAATGCCAAAGAGATTCATTGTTCCTGTAACAGTTAACTATATGTTATGTTGCTGCTGACATTTACTAAATTTTTTTGTGTGTATAAACCAGTTTCAGATCTAGAAAAATAATTTCAGTTTGGCTTGAAGATAAAATACTGAATGTGAAAAATTTGTTGTAGTAGGTGTATTATTGTGGTAGGTCAAAGATCAGTATTTGATGAATCTGGCAAGTTCCTGTAAACATCCTGATTTTCAATTGCTCTTCCAGCATGGAGCTGGAGAATTTGTATGAACAGGAAAGAAGAAGGAGATGTATGGCCTTCTTTTTATTTTTTTTTTTTATCTTTGTGTATACGACCATTGTATAAGTGCTTCCCTCAATGGTCTGACTGTTGGCTGCCTTGCAGCAAATATATAATTAATATACACCTGTGTTAGGTCTAAACAGTGACCAATATCATCATGTAGCATTGATCTGCACGTTGCTACCACCCACGTGTCAGTTGTTTTACTTCCAGCTGGTTGGGATGGACATCTATTAAACAAATCAACTTTGCAGCTTTATTCTTCCATATAAAAATAATCTGCTCTATCTAATAGTTTAAGTGTAATCTTTCTACCATCGAACCTGTCTGTTTGCATCCTCATTTGGAGAAGGAGAATGGCAGCTGAGAAAAAGAGAAAGGCAAATCACACTCCTCAGATGCTGAAGGTATTGAAAATATGAAGAAAAAAAATAAAGGGCTGGCAAGAGGAGCTATACCCATTAACCTGCATCAGTCCTGATCAGCAGGCATAAAAAGATTAAAGTTACAGAAATCTAGACTACACAAGTAAATAATAAATTCGATAATTTCTTTCAAATCAGTGTTGTTAGGACTTTTAAGATCAGTTCTAGGCTTCCAAGTGATTGTACTGATCAGGAAAGATATATAGAGAAGATTGTTAGTTTTTACGATTAAATTTTAATGAGAGCTCGAACTGTGGAGCTTGTGCATGGTGGCAAGTAAGAGGGAGCAGTAGTTTTAACAAGAGCTGACAGCAGAAGGATCAATCTGGGGCATTTCAAAAGAAAAAGGATGAAGATGAGAAAAGGGAGAATCGATGCAATGCGCAGGAAACCAGCAAAATCAGAGTGTTTTCTCCCACACGCTTCAGCAGCATGTGAGGAGCAGCAGGAGGAGAATCAGACCTCAGGATGCGATGGTGCCATGATGTCAATAACAGAAAGGACGGGTTGTCAGAGGTGACAGGAGAAACGGCATCGTTTTAAAAAGGGAGAGAGGATTGTGAAAGATGGATGTGGAAAGTGTCTGACAGGGTGAAAAGAGAAAGCTGGTGAAGCTGAATTAAAATAGATAATGAGTAAAGGGAAATAATTCAAAGAGCAAAAGGGATTTGGAGGTGTCCATAGCAAGAGAGTAATGGTACGCTGAACAGCTGGAAATCTCGAAAAAGTCCTAAGAAGGCGTGAAAGTGAGGTCAGAATCACTGACTTTCCAGGATCACTATAGAAAATAAAGGATCCTGGTAGGACTGGAAGTGCAGAGATCTGCAAAGGGTGAGGAGTCAAGAGTCATCATAGAATCATTCTGGTTGGAAGACACCCTCAAGATCGTTGAGTCCAACCATGAGATGGTATGGAAAGAAGGCACCTCCATGAGGGTAAACCAAGAGGAAAGGATGGGTGCGGGATGGGTGCTGAACTGTCCCAAAGCCACCAAAACACAAAGGTCCTGCAACGGCTGAGAGAACCAGCTGGGTGCAAGTGGGAGGTGGGAACCACACTGGTGGCTTTGGAGGTTGTCTGTTTGGAGCAGATGTTGACTACCAACTTGAATGAGGCTCTAGAGACATCATTCCAGAAAAATGTTCCTGAGGGTATATTTATAGAGCAGAAATTGAGTACAGGTGATGTTAGACTGACTGAAGATAGTAGTCCTACATGTTTTCTAGTTATTTCCATAGGACTTTCCTTCTCCCCTCTAATACTGGTTTTGTGCGGTATTCCTGACTCCTGACATCCAATCATTATCAGATAGGCAAAAATTAGTTTTAAAATACAAATTTCTCTATGCATAGGATGTATTCAGCTAATAAACACTGCCTTAAATTTCTTCCATTTTGCTTCTTTCTTTAGTTCATTTTAAGTGTCACTTCTTTACTACATCTTGACATTTAATATGAAGCATTTCATCTACCAGAAATACAGCTGAGTCTTCAGCTCAAGAGTCCAATTAAGAAAATGCTCCCATGTGCATGCATTTTCCTTTATTGAACTTCAAGTTCTCTGCAATGTCATGTACAATACAAGTTTAAAATCAAGGCTTTTGTGGAAAAAAGTAGTTCTAAAATATCATCTTGCCTCCTCACTGCTCTGGCCCAGCCTCAAAAAAATATAGTGAAACAAGCTGTCTTTAATTACTCTATTGTCCAATTTTTGCTTAGTGCCTTTTTTTGTTGTTGTTATAGGTATTTGTATAGGCATTACAAATGTCTGTGTGTTTATAAAGGTGTTGATATCCTCCTGTTTTAATGCTTAATGGATTAAATAGGGTAATGGCAATTGAAAATTTGGGTTTGTAAAAAAGTGTTTTTTCTTCTACTATTTGAAAGGAATTTCGTACTGGTGTAAATGACTGATGATGAGCCGTACTGAACAAAGATCAGGTTTCTCCTCTAGATGCTGTAGTACAAATTAAAGATAAACAGCAAGAAATAAATAATCTGTGTTTTGCAAACATCTATGTCACAAACTGCTGGTTTCTATAAAGCTGTTCAGGTCTTTTCTCAGTAGCTGGTGGTCCCATCCATAGGGCTCTGCTGGAGATACCGTGGCTTTGTGCTGTTGTGGCTTTTCAGTGCAAAGTCATGAGGACTGAGAATGAAAATGCTCAGATCTTTTAATTTGAGAAGTCTAACTGTGGAGAGATTGCTTATTGTATTTGATTAGAGAACAGCTCTGTGGCAGCATAGAGGGGAACCCATCAGTTGTCTCACCGTGGACATGCCAGCACTGCCTGCGGCACAGGAAACGTACTCTGACTACTCCCATTGAACAGCACCGTGTAAACCAGTAAGGATTCCCATCTTTTGTAAAAGGTTTTGGTTAAAATGCTTTCACATAGTGAAGATTTTGCATAGTCTGGTATCTTAATTCCTTAATGTTATTTGTTAACTGTTCTTCTGTTGGGATTATTATGCTTTATATTGATTAAATATATGTGTGTGTGACTTCTGATGGATGGACTAATGCAAACATTTTTCAGTAGAGGAATCTTTGTTTTCAGATGTATAAGCCAGAAAGCATCCTGTAGTCTCACTGACATTGCCCTGACCCGTGTGGGGTGTAGAAAAGGGAAACAGTAGCAAGCAAGCCTACCTTCCCAGAGAGCGACTCTGCTGATTTCATATAATAATATCTTGAGGTTTCTAAAGCTTTTGCAGTGGTTCCCAGTCATTTAGGGCTCTTAGCAATTTGGCTGAAGGAAGACAACTTCACAGCACCAGAAGTTCAGAGTGTGTTTGAACGGTCTGAAATTGCGGTGATGGAGATAACAGAACAATGTAGGGACCACTCTAGAGTATTCAAACCCAGACAGCAATGAGTGCCAAATGAATCAGAATGGGGTTTGATGTTACTTACTACTCCATGTAGCTGAATAAAAAGCAGGTTTTTTTCCACAGACCAACTCTGATTAGTATACCTGTGTTGGTTATATTTTCACACACACAACCTAATGGCCACTCTGTTGCAAGTACATACTAGGAAGGACACTCTTTGACTTTCCTGTGTGGTTTGCTGCTATTGGGGTCCATACTTTGCTACCTGCTGGGACACTTCACATAAAGCTTCTGTTCAAGACCTGTCTTTACAGTTGTTCCAGCCATAATGATTAATCTGACTTGCAGGAACCCTGCTTACAGCACTCTCCCTGTTTTATTTTGCAATGAGGAAAATGTCTGATCTGGCATATTGGCTGCTTTTTGTGGCTGTGCTCTGTCACTTTCCTGCTGGCTCTTGCCCATATTCGGTGCATGGTGCGGCTCTTGGGAGACTTGGATCTGCGCTCTCCCACGTGAGATAGAAAATTTCCATCCATGTTGGGTGTCTGGAATTTTCATTAGAGTGGGAGATCGCCTTAGCTTCTGAGTATCTGTTCACTCACACGTCTGTTTGCTGAGACTGTAGACAAAGATGTCTTTTACTGCAATTTGTGTAGAACTGTGAAAGCTGGGTATTTGAAGCGGGGGAAAAGGAGAAAAGTGAAATAAGTGTAAGTAAAGTCTATTGTACGTTTGGGAGCCTTAGCTGATGCCTGTGAGAACAGAAGGTGAGGAAGCAGGTGAACTTGCCTTCCTCTCTCCCCCTCCGAAAGGAACGGGAGGCAGAGACGGGAGGTGGGATTTCTCCGGGAGGCGGCTGGGTAAGAGCTGGGACGGGCAGACACAGCTTGAGTTTTTCAGTGAGCATACAGGGATCATTGTCTTTCTAAACACTGTGAATAAGGCTGCAGAGCTGGTGTTGGGTTCGAGGCTTTTCCTTGCTTCGACGTGCGTGCAACTACATCAAACATTTTTTTCCTCTGATCCCACACAGCTTTGTTAGTATTTATTTGCAGTATTATACTTGTACTGAACCTTTCTTTTTACTGAAATGTACATCAGTTGGAAATATTGCAGCATCATGGTTAATTTGTACCCTGAACTACCTATCTTACTGGTGTTAGTGGTGTCACATAAGATGCAAGTCAAGCAGAACTTCCTAACATTAGGTGCGTGGCCACAATATTTGTATTGGTACCAACGTAGTGTTTTCAGGTATGTGTACCACTTACACATTAAAAAAATACAGGAACACTGAGACATGATTTCTTACATTTTTTTTTTCTAGCATACAGCACAAGATGGCTGATGGTAATTAGCTATTGTTAAGGTACAATGTAACTCCTTAAATACCTACATGAAAAAAAAATAGATTAAAAAGATCTATAAGAAAAACTACATGAATGATTCTAACTTGGCAACAATGCAGGGTTTGATAAAGTGTCTTGATTCTCATCCCTGCAGCTGTTTCTTTCTCCTCCTTCAGCAATACATTGAGTAGTGGGCATCAATTGACAAAATAGATGATGCTCGCTTGTGATTAATTTGAATCAGATTTACATTTGAAAGACACCAAAATCTTGCTGAAACTGGGTGAAAGCTTCAAGATCTAGAGAGGCTTGAACTTTAAATAGAAGAAAAAAGTAAATCTGTAAGTACTGGAATGTGACACTATAAAAAGCCGTCAATAAACTCCCATTGTATGAAAGACGAGTGATTCAGATATTCAGCAGAACTGCTTGAATTACTTTTCTTGTGAGTTTCTCAATACCTACCCTTTTCATTCTTTTACATTGACTTTCAGTGAATTTATCCAAACTGAAGTTCCACTCTGCTAAATTTCTTGGAAATTTTGCTGTTGGTTTCTGTGGCTCAGGATTATAGGATTTGTGATTTTGGTTTAAAGATAAAACTATCAGAGAAAACTCACTCTTTTCATTTTTGTCTCCTTAACATTCCTCATTGGTTTTAACAGCCGCAATCCATCTACAAGCTTATAGAAATTGTTTCTAAAGCAAACTAGTTTGCCTTGAAGGTTCTCTCAGTTCTTTCCACTTTCATTTGAACAATTTATTTACCTTGACCTAAGGTACCTGTCATTTCTGCAAGATTCTGCTCTTGATGCTTCAAAGAAAGGACTCTGTAGTAAATCTCTAAGAAAATAATTGTTTTTTGGAGTTTCATTTGTGGCTAAATACATAAAGTTGAAATTTCTTTCTGCCCAGGCATCCCCTTTTCTCTAGCACAGTACAATGCAGTGATTTCTCTCTGAGTGGAATACACTTGCCTTTGCATAACTTTAATTCACATTGTGATGTTGAAGCTTCTAATACAAAAACTTAGCTTTCTTTTGGTACAAATATATTGTATTAAACCAATGTATGCCCTCATTCACATTTTATAGATCTGTCTGATGTCAGATGACCTTGAGTAGGTAACTTGTGAAAGAACTGGCTCATAGTGAAAGGCGAAATAGAAATATTGCTGTTGGGTTCTTAATGGAGCTAGCAGACACGATGGAAATGGTGCTACAGTGAATCTACCCTGGTAGAGACATCCTGTGATACCATTAACATTTAAGTTCAGGATCTACCGTCGCAAGGAAGACTTTATTTATTTATTTATTTATTTTTAAAGTAAAAGCCCTGTCATGATCGAGTTGGTGTGCAAGACTCACCTCTTCTGCAAAGCTTTCCCTGGTAACTGGAGCAGAAGAATAACCCTGCAGGGCACTCAGAGCTGCAGACAGACAACTACACCACAGAATAAGACACAGATTTGATTGTCCCTCTTGGACGGGTTTCACAATTGTGCGTATCAGGCTGTAACAGCAACTGCGTTCAACAGCCATAGGAAGTAAGAGTATTGATAATAAAATAGTGAAATAGTAAGAGTATTGATAATAAAATAGTGAAAGAGATTGTAAGAGTGTGCAGACATTTAATATCACTGCCATTATGTGCAAAAATACTAAATGATCTGCATAAAGCACAGATTTAACACCTAAGAAATAATTGCCATGATTTTTTTGAAGTGATTTAAGAGAAATTTTCCATCTATAAGCTTCAGATCTCACAATGTTTGCAATATGAAATAACTTCTGTGACAAATTTAGGTAAATAGCCTCTTTGCTGTTGTCTGTAATATTTGAAAATCATAATAACCTGAGTTCAAAATGGGCTGTCATTTACAGGTTAATTAATCTGTGTTTCACATATAGAGCTTGCTGTAATATTTGCTTTTCAGACTAAAATTTCCAGGCACTGGCTGCCTACCTTTACATTATTTTGTAGTTGCTGTATGTTGTGTAGTTCAAAATCCACATGGGTCTTGGTGGGTTTTTTTTGTTTTCTAAGCGAAGTGGATAATTAAGAGACCGATAGCAGACATCAGTACGGTTAAGTAAAATGGGCTGTTATGACTAAGTATGGGCCTGTAGTTAGAAATAACCAGGTGTATGTCCTCAGTGTTATCTTCTTTTCTATTGCTGTTGTGAAGTCACATCAAAGAGTGACCTTTTTACTTTTATCTGGTGCACATTTGGGAAAAAGCCATCTCTCATGCTGCTGTAAAGTAGGGAAGCTCGCGATCCTGAGAGATACGCACAAGGAAATGTGCGACTTTCCTCTCGAGCCCCATTCATACCCCACTGCTTTCCAGTGGATGTCGTTGCGCAACAAAATGAATCATCTGGGTCAAAAATAAAGCGGTGAGAAGCCGGCAGTGCTGGAGCACAGCTTCCGATGTGTTCATTTGTGCTGAACCTGTTCAGTAAACTGACAGGCTGAATCAATCGCCTCCCAGATTAGCGACACAGCTCCGGCAGGACTGACAGCACTACGACTCCAAAGAAACTTCCAAAAATAGGAGTAAAAATAACGCTAGGAATATATCTACACCCCATGGAAAATAACATTAATGAACAGCAAGTCTGGGCTTTGAGCAGCGGGGGTGACTCCTGCCCCTTTGCTTTTTGCCAGGAGCGTTTTGGGCAGTTCAAGGAGGTTTGCTAAAAACCCGAATCTGTGCAGAGCTGCAGCACAGCACTGAGTCACAGCAAGGGGACAGGTCTGGTTTTGCTCTTGATAGATAATACGAGGCCTACTCGCCTTTTATATCTCATTTCTAGGATGTAAAAAGATAGAGACCTTTTATTGGCCATCTGGCACGGAGAATAATTTCCTTCCTTGTCTGCATAAACTGTGGTCTATTTTAATTTTGCCTATGAAGTCCTGAGTATGGTAATGTCTGTCTTTTTTTTTTTCCCCAATTTTGAACAAAAGTTCATCTACTCATCTTCAGCAATTTATTTTTATTTTTTAAATTTCACCTTAGTTCCTGCTGTTCCTTCCTTTAAAGTCATTATGCTCTTGAGTAACTCAGACCTTTCTCATCTAGCCTTTTTCCATATGGTAGCTTTTTATAATTCACTGAAGATTTTTATAGCTGTTTGATGAATTTTGTGCATTGTTGGACATATGTGGCAGAACACATTCCTCAGAGTGTACCTTCCGAAATTTTCTGTATGATGCAGCTTAGCATCTCCTTTTTCCTTCAGTTGCATCTTTCCTCTAAATTAGCCATGGATTTTATTATCTGCATGCTTTTATAGAGGTGTCTCACTCCAGCACTGGGTTCTTTTTTACCTCTGTGGAAGTCCTGAGACAGGCTACGAGAGTTCCTTGTCGAATTAACACGTTCACATCTGTTTAGCCAAAATAATTGTCATGTCAGTTAAAAGCTCGTGTAGGAAATGAAACATAATCAAAAGGCCATACTACTGTATGCAACTTATTGCTCCTGCAGTTCCTACCCTGGATGTATTCGTGGCTTTAGAAGATGATGAAAATGGCAGCCATCTAACTGAGCAGCAGGCGGTTTTCTTTCTGTTTGGGTATGGTTTCGCTGAACAATGAGAAGCGCCTTTGAAACATATTGTAACAGGAGTTTCCCTCCGTCCTTGAAGCAATAAAGCTTCTAATAAAGTGAAACATGCATCCATGGACGGTAAATTTTTCTTCCTATTAAAGTATTTAGGACCTTGTATTAATAACACTATCCATTTCTCACGCTATTTCATGCACTGACACCTAGGTGCACTCTATTTCCTTCCCTGAAAGCTATCTCAAAGGTGTAGTCATAGCTGTCATTTCGGATATAAATTTCCTCTGTAGAGAGACACAGAACTTTTACGCCTGGCTTCAAAATTTCCCAGCAGGGAGGGGCTTTTCTTGTGGCACCGTGCGCTATTATTCAACAGCAAGGGGAATTTCTGAGTGTGGCACCCTCCGGAATAAAGGTGTTTCTGCGCTCAGCACACTTGTCATCAATCATTTCCACAATCTACAGATTATTATTTTTTTCGTACCCTGCTTCCTTTTTGTTATTTGAGCAAAGCTAAGTATTTAGCAAAAAGAAAATTACTGGATTCTGCTCTTTGTGCCTTGGCGGAAACAAGTTTTACTGCATATTGATTCATAAAAATAAAGCCAAACAGAAGGTTGAAAATTCTACCAGCAGAACGCTCAGAAATCATTTTCCCTAGAGGAGCCACACCTAAGGATATAAATGGCTTTTTTCTTCCTTTCCTAGACATTTTTGAATAGCAATTTGACAGCTATATACTCTGTTTAAACTAGAATAGTTATTAAAGATATGGAATACATCACAGACTGTAAAATAAAGTGGAAAGCATTGCTCAGAGGCACAACAGCTCTAGAAAAAAAATGAACCACATGCATTTCTTTGTATCGGCAGAATTATAGATTCAGAAATGTGGAATCTAAAGCTCACTGAAGGGATGCTTGGGTCCACCCTGGAGTTTGAGACTTGTTCAGTTTCACGGAGTTCTCTCTGTCAGGGATACAGTCGGTTCCCACGCGCCTTTTAACTGTCTATTTTTTTTTTCAAAACATTTCATAACTTATTCCACCCAAACCTGCTGTGCTTTTCTTCCACTGAGTACCAGAACATATTTAGCTCCATTTCCATTAGTCCTTTCATTTAAATCTTGAAAATGATATTTATTTCCTGCAGCCATCAGTGGCATATTCAGGGATGGCATTCTGCCCTGTGTGCGGCTGATAGTTCCATAGACAGTTCTGTTGCTTATAATGCTCAAAA
The DNA here is from genome assembly GCA_013399365.1 of Pampusana beccarii. Lineage (NCBI taxonomy): Eukaryota > Metazoa > Chordata > Aves > Columbiformes > Columbidae > Pampusana > Pampusana beccarii. The sequence goes on along the minus strand of VWYH01000649.1, from coordinate 307,036 downwards.
CATCCTAAATTCATTTGGCTTTTTATTGACGTGCTGTGTTAAACCAGCTGCAGATCCTTACCTTGCTGCTTTCTACTAAGATAAAAAAACCCTGCATACCTTTCATGTCTATTATTCTTGTTTGAATGCATAGTCTGTTTTCAGATAAACCAGCCTACTGGAGTATTTTTATTTGTTTTATTGGCTTTCATATCAGCATTAAGAAAACTGGGGATTTTTTCAACATTCAAGAAGCACTGCCTTCTATATCTGTTTCCTTGAATGTGGGCTTCAGTTGTGATGCTGTAAAACAAGCAGGTACAGCCCACAAATGTAATTTCTGTCAGGCTGCAGCCGAATGAGCCACAGCAATGGCTCCCAGATGATCAGGCAATTAGCCCACACATTGCAGGCTTTACTCTTCATTTAACAATTAAACAAATTGCTCGCGTTATCTCTTCATGATGACTTGGGAAGCATATCTGATCAAAATGCGCTTTTGTGTTAAATAGGTATTCATTGAAAACTAACGTGACAAATTTTTACAACTTAGATCTTGTATTTTTGAAGTATTATTGACTTGATTCTTTGAAGGTAATTAATTAAATATGCTGCTGAACTGCTCTGGAGTCTGTTTATTCCTGTGCACCAATGGCAAAGCGTTGGGCAGGAGAGATTTATTTTAAAATCTTTGTTTCTTCCTCTTCATATGAAAGAAGGAACTAATGTAAAATATGAACAAGTGGTACTTTCTAACAAATATGTAGAAATGATTTCACAGTTATTTCAAACAGAATTTGCCCGCACAAAAACAGGAAGAGAACATTTCAGCAATTTCAGGGGTTGGCCATGGTTGTGGCTATAGCAGTGTTTCTAAATGGCACAAGTCATCTATTTCTAGCATATCTGTACCTGATATCTATATGTCTGCATGATAAGCATTCTTCAAAAAGGAAGTAACTGTGGATTTAATTGCAGAAATTATAAGCCTAATTAAAACCACAAATCCCCAAAGAGTAGGTAGTTGCTCTAGTCTTTGACTTTCTCTTGAAAATGGATTTTAATTTGTTTATTTTTATTACTAGTATGTAAAAAGCATCATTCCAGAAAAAGAAAACAAAAACAAAAAACAACCTAAAGTCAGGTTTAATAGTTTCATAATAGTAGCAATAGATTTGTTGATCCAAATAAAGACTTTTGTTGTTGTTTTGATGTGATTAATTTTGCCCCAAGCAGTCTTGGTATTAATATCTCTGTGTTAGGAGTTAGAATAAAAGTTTTTTTCCTTCTGGCATGTATGAGCATTGAATATATTTTCTGTGTGTGTGTTTTCATTTGGAGATAATTTATAGCAGTTTTAAGCCCGTCAGGGACCCAGTGGTGATCACAATGTTAATACACTAAGTCAGCCACACACTAACATGGAAGATGATGTCACCAGATGTCACCAGACGTGGAACTTGTGCCAGTATTTCTGGGGAGATTCCGATTGGATACAAAAGGGAGATTTTTCATGATGACAACAATGAGCCATTGGGATAATCTCCTCAGGGAAGTGGTGGATTCCTCAACATTGTACACATTTAAGATTCAACTGGACAGCATGCTGGGCCAGCTCACCTAGGCTGAGCTTTTGCCAAGACAGGTTGGACCTTGTGCTCCCTTCCAACCTGGGATTCCATGATTCTAAGATCTGCAAGGAGTCGGAATAGTGGATATATAGGTGAAAAGGGAAAATCAGAGCAGCAGTCAGGCAATGGATCTGGTATGCTCTCCACTATGAGAAGCTATGAAAGTAATAGGAATAACAATGGGAATATGTCAGAATGAAGAACAAATATGTAGGGCTGGTTTTGATGATCCTAAATGTCCAGAAAAGTTGTTCCACAGGAGGAGGCTGAGACACTACAACTGACCAAGCTCTTTTTTTGGCAGAGCTGTTGTTAGAGATCGATCTGTCTTACATTGCTGTAATATGTCATTTATCCATCAAACCATACATAAGGAATAGGAAAGCAGTGAAGCAATTTCTCCTACTTCACAAAAGAATTAGCTTTGTTAAGGTATTTTTACTCTCATGCAAATACCAGGAGCTCTGTGCAATTGTTTGACTAGCCTCAACACTCTTCAATGAGACTCCAGTCCTGCTATTTGAAAGGAGAAAGTTCTTGGATCTTTCTCCCTCCTAAGGAAATCTACCCCCCCCCCTGTAAATAGTGACCATCTCAGTCAAGTCCCATTTAGAGTTGATAGGAGCTGGGAAGTACACCCTCTGTTTCTGTGGCTTTGGCAGTTTTAAGCACTTTCCTTTAGAAATTGTATCAATCAGTAAAATTGTTTGTAATACCTGGTTTTGGAGACAGGGCTTAAAGTAATTGTAGTACTTGCTGCTGCTGCTAATGATACCACCAGAGCAAACTAAATTTTAGAACCCTTGAAGTAAGATGTTAACTTAATATGTGTTACTTCTTTTTGAGATGAGAGGAAAAAATTAGAAGTTCAGTGACTACCTGACCTTTGTTAACTTTATCTGCTTGAAGTTATTTATATATAAATAGAATGTCTTTGGTTGTGTTTCCATGAAGAAGCATTATGTGGCTCAGTTGAGGGAAATTTAATGAAATACTAGTCCTGCTTAGAAGAGTTCTTCCATTAAGACAGCTGGGGAAAAGAGAAAACCAACCACTACTGAAGAAAATTATTTTATTGATTATTCAGTAGTGCAACAAAAAGAATATTTTTAAAAATCAGGTGACAGCAACCAGTACAAGCTGCTAAGTGAGATGTGTTTTTATCATTCATTCAAAGGCCTAGAGAGATGCACTCAGTGTTTACTCTCCTGATTTTATTTCTATCTTGAAGCATTCTCGTAATCATTTATTGGTGGGGCTTTTCCACATTTTCATGTCTTCTCGTTAACTGCCAGTAGTATCTTAATTATAAACACCTTGCATTTAATACTCAATAAAAAGAGGCATAATGGATGCATGAGTGCTACTGTTATTGGAGAGAGAGAGGGAGAGGCGAGATCGCTAAACTGGACCCCTCTGCTGTACTTTACAAACCCGTAAAAGAAAAAGGGTTCTTCCTTAAAGAAGAGCTTAAAGTCTAATGCTAATAGAAATAAGATTGTCTTCCCATTTGACATGCTGTGCATGTGTTGGTTTTCTTTTTTTTGTGAGAAGGGATAGCTATTTTGAAGTCTGTAACTCCTTTGGAAATAGGTCGATACATAATTTATTTGGAACATTTCCTCTGTGTTGTGTTTGTGTTTCCTTGTACAGTGGAAAATCATAGCTGGATAAGACAACTCAAAGCATCAGTTCCATATGAATTGGCTGTGAACTCCAACTACCTGTCATTTAAGTCACTGGTATTTAGAAGCTGAGTATTCTCATTTTGACTCCAGGCAAGACAGTAGATCAATCATTTTTTGACTGTTTGTAATAAGGAAGTGGGCAAAGTGACATTTTTTTGTGCCAGAAGGCCAAAAATTGTCCTTATTTCTACCAGCTGAGAATCCTGTACCTACTGCCTCGATAAGCTGCAGGAAAATCTTTTTTAAAGAACTGGTGGTTAAAGTGCATTAAGTATTTTAATGATCTGGGGAGATAATTTAATAGCGTACTAAATGCAAAGTTGTATAGTTTGTCCCATAGATCTAAACATATTTCAAAGGCAGCAAATACATTAATTGATGCAATAAATGAACATGCTTCTGGAGACATGGAGAGCACAGCATGTTGGTGTTGAAGGATATTCATTCTCTTGTTCTATCTTTGACAATTATTTTAAGAACTGACAGTTTCTTTAGAATTAATGTACTTGGAGTCCAAGAGATGGAATCTCTTACTGGAATTCTCGCTACCAGTGCTGACCTCTGTGTATCATTTCTCCTTTGTGTGTCTTTGAAGTAGTACCTTAATTACGGCAGCAAAAATATATAGAGGTTTAAAATTGACCTATCAGGAGATGTAACATTCAGAAATTATATCTCCTCTTTAGTAACTTATTTTTGAATAAAAATTTATCTTATGGGGTGTTACAAGAAGCCTTCAAGTCTTGTATTTGAGAAATGGTAATTACTTGTGGCACAGGTGAAAAAAAAAAAGTGAAATAGACAGAAACCCACTATGACAGCTAAATTAGTAGAGCTGGAAACAGATCAGAGGGAGGAAATGAAAGCATAAAGTTAATGAATGAGCAGCTAAACTTAAAAAAAAAAAAACAACCCTAAAAGAAGCTATGTAAATCTAAAGCATGAAAAAATCTATGAAAGCAAAATACTGCCCTAGACCAAAGGAAAAACACGATGCATAGGCAAACAGACCAGGGACATGACCGTTTCAAACTGTTTCTTTTGGAGGGGGGAGAAGATGTATTTCTAATCACTGCATATGCTCAAAATGAGATTTAGTCTATGGAGCAGATGGAAGCTGTATCTGTAAAATATAAAAAGGAGAAAGTATGGAGGGTTTGGACCAAAAACAATTATCCCACTGAGAGGAAGATAAGTGTGTGCACTGTCATTGGATGTCACTTCCGTAGAGATCTCACATCCGTTATCTCTGGGTAGAATGGGCGTCCATGTAGACAACTGATAACATATATTTCACTTCCCATTTCAACAAATAGGAGAGAGAGTAGCATTGGTTTTTTTTCTGCCCAAAGTATTCCATTGTTTTTTTAACATTTGTTTTCTTTGTTGATTTTGATGCATGTTTCAAATTGCAAGGTGCTGCAAACAATTCTGTTTGAGACTCTGCTTATCAAAATGATCAGTCAGAGGAGTTGTTTCTTGAGAGAAAAGTCGTTAAACAGGCCCCTGCGGCCGTACATTTAAGATCACACAGTAATGCATAAAAAGTTTTCCTTGTGAGCTCCTCATTGCATTTCATTTTCGTGGGCACATATGTGGCCCATAGTCCTTGCAATTCGTGTGGGGCTGTGCTGGAGTGGCTGTTTCATCCTGAGTGTTCCTGGGGTACTATCACATTACAAGAGTGCTTTGTTCAAAAGAAAATACATATCTTTCTTTTGATAATTCAGGTTAAGTGCTTGTACTTATCAATGTTAGTTTTATTAAACAACTGAATTACATAAGCAAACTTGTCATATTGTTAATTCAGTATTGCTTGGGCGCTTCCTGTAGATTAATTCCCTTCTGTAGTAATGCTAGCATACCCTTTGGGTATATTCTGCTCATCTGTTGTCACTAAAATTAAAATGACAGACTCACCTTTTTGAAAAGTATGATCTTTTTGTAGTGTGGTAAATAAAGGGTTAAGAATTTTACTTGGGTTGGGTGAAATGTTCTGATTGACAGGTGAGGTGAGTTACCTAAAGGGATATATTAATCCACGTGAAACACGCTGCTTGGCTCAACTGCAGTTTGGAATTTAAAATTCTAGAACAAAATACACTTTTCCTCTCAACAGTAATGAACTCTGAGCCTTGCAATGTCCCAGGGGTGTGATTAGCTCAGAAAAACTGTTTTCCCGGTTACGTCTTGTTGCATAAATAATCGTCTCTTTGATGCAAAGGATAACTGTGGGAATGATGTAAGTTAAATATGTTCTCCACCAGTCTGACTTGCAAGGGAATACACAATTTGTTGATACTTAAAGTGCTTAAACCACTTCCTCTGGTTTCCAGGAAGCTTTAAGCATTCTAACCATACAGAAATAATCTAAATTTCATCAATAATAAGTTCTCCTCCTTCGTTTTATAGTTTCTTAAATATTTTTCCACTAAATGTGTGTAACTAAAGCACTAGTTAATATTGCACCATATAGCTCCATAGCTTCACTTCAGCTGTCACAGTCCTGGAGAAAAATAATATCCTGAATATATTTGAGCCAAACATGACAAAAACCTTAGTGCTATCAGTATTGTTCTGAAATAAATATATTCCTGGGGTGGAAGTATTGTATGCAGTATTGAGAGAGGAGAGAAGGCAAGTCTGTGCATCAGGGTAGTGCTTGGAGAAAGCGTCACACAGCAGCTTGGTGATGCGCATCCGAGTTGCATACAAACTGCAACCCACTTACTTCGAGCTCTTTTGCTGCCATGGCTAATTTTTACTGTATTTCCAAGCCAATTATTAATAGTTTAAGGCAGGATTAGTTCTGCATTGTCTGCAGTTGCTCTGTTTGCTGTGGTGGATACCTGTCCTTAGTGAAGTGCAAAAGGTGTCCAAGCCTCTTGCTGCCCCATTTCACAGAGATGAATTTCAGCTCTTCGGGACTTGGAGAGAAATAGCTGCAGTAGATCAGTTGTGTGCCCTAGAGGTCAGAGGTTGACTGTGGTGAGAAGAAATTTAGGATATAGCCTTTAAATAGTCTGCACTTTGAAATGAAAGGATGTAGCCTTTAAATAGTCTGCACTTTGCAATTTTAGAAATTAATCCTCAAATCAATTACAACAACGTTTGAGCTCATAATGAAATCATGTCCCTGCTAGCAAGTATCTCCATAACCTCTTTGACTCCTTTAGTTGCAATCATTGTTTACAGTTTCGAATTTCTCTGCTCTGGGTTTCCAGGACGGCTTGAATACCAAATTAAAAGTGACAACAAATATTGTGGCTTCGCATTGTCTCGGTGCTGTAGAGATTTTGTTTCTGTCATTAATGCAAAAATGGAAGGCACCCTGGGCCCCCTTGCCCAACTCTTCTGACATCCAGGAGCACTTTCACAGGAGCTGCCAAGTTGTCTTCAAGCTGCTTCTGTCCCTAACTGCATAGTGGCCAACGTGAATTGTGCTAAGAGAAGCCAACCTTGGCTATTTCTCACCTGCTGTATTCTCTGAGTGCTCTTTCTTCTTCGACCTCCAAAACCAAGAAATTCTCTCTGTAATTTGCTAATAAAATCAAAGCTAGTTACATCCCAGTAACACAAACAGGGCTTAAGGAGACTTTGAAATAAGCTGCTCACAGAAATGTAAATCAGCAGATTATTCTTAGGAAAATAAGGAATTTGGGGGAGAAAAATAAAAGGCTTAAAGAGAAATACTGGACAGTGATAGTTTTCTGTATAAATGTGTATTGTGTCAAATGAAAGATATGGGAACAGTGTACTGATAGCAGGAGAGTAAAAATTTTATATAAATTGTAATTTAATATCTATCCTTGTTATATTCTAGAGTGTCATTTGCACTTCTGATGCTGCAGTATCCATGGTTTTGCAAGTAACAAAAAATGCTAGTATTATTATGATGTTATCAAGCATGTTTTCCAAGTGATAGCATAAGCAGGTATCTGTAGTATCCCTTTATTAATTAATGTTCAAACTTGGTTACAAAATGAAAGAAAAAATATGCCTGTGGAAAGAAAGGGTGTGGCTTCACCTGAATTGAAACATTAAAAGCAAAGTCTTATAGTGTTGTCTATGTCTCACTACATAGGTGACCTTTTTCTAGCTAGCAGGTGATAAGGGGCAGGGAGCTGTGGAGGAGAAATGAAAATCTCAAGGCTTGAAAATTCAAGGGAGCTTTAGAAACAGCCAAAAGGACCAGGAGGTCTGTAGATACGAAACAGCTGAAAAGGAGGCTACAAAATTACCCAGGAAGAATAATGATGGCAGGTATGTGGAGAGTTTACAGAACATGGGAAGCTCTAGGCTAAGCAAGAGCTGAGTGGCTGTGGTAGGACAGCTGGAGCGCCCACATTCCAGGGGTGGCGGAAGGAGTTTGGAAGGACAGTGATGCTTTGGAGAGGTCCAGTTCAGCAGCGTCAAAAGCCAAGACCCATTGGAAAGAGATTTGGCAAATTTTACATAGCGGAGAGGTGGGAGAAGCGTACAGGAGGGACGCTGAGTGTACGCAGAAAGTCAAGAGAGTATTTAGCAGTGGCAGGAGAGGCAGATGGGGAGGCTGGAAGAGCAGATGGTGGCAGCGAGGGAGAGCAGAGCAAGTTCCAATTCTGAAACTGCAGCCTCACACAACACATTATCCGTTGTTCTGGCTGCTTCTTCTTCTTCTTCCTCCCTTTTTTTCCTTTGTATTTAAAAAATGAAAAATTCAACTCCTACACTCTCCCCAGAGAGTAAAGCATCACCCTACACGGTAAGAACGCAGTGTGCGAAGAACCTGGGTCTGTCTGGCCAGTTGGGAATCACATGTGCCCTTCCAATGCACCGCTCACCAGCGAGCTGGAAGAGAGGGGTATGGGCATGAGAGACGTGCTCAGGTCTACAAAGTAGAAAGTGCATTTCCAAAGCCCTCTCCAGAATATCCCAAGTTGACCCAATCCAGGGCTGGAAGTCTAAAGGAGGGAAGGAAGCTGACCGGCCTTTCTACATACCAGCTTAAATATTTTCTGTTGCAGCATTTGATTCTTTATACCTTCCAGATGTATTTTTCATTCAACTGTATAAATCATCAGTGGTATTCCAAAGACATGTTGAAAGATCTTAGAGTAATAATGTTCCCTAGCTAAATTCATTCTTCTCACTAGTAAAGGTGACCATGATGTATTCAGGGGGAAGCTCTTGAACATCCGTGCTAAACCAAACCAACAGCCACCATGCATGCAAAGTGTTCTTCATTTCTTGTTGATGCCAGCAAAACTCATTGTTTGTGTTGCTTTTTCCCCTTCCCAAAACTCCCTGACTCCCATACACCTCATTGTAAATAACTAAAAAAAATATATGCATAATTCGTTCATTATTTTGGAATAATTCAGAAGTATGTTTAAAGGATCATCAATCATACTGGTAAATGACAATAGGCTTACAGCATTTCTTGGAGGAGTTCCTTTTTCCAGTGTAAATTCACTGAAAATTTCAGCATCACTTTTCACTTTACAGCATATATGTTGAACCATTTCATAATTAGGGGCTATTTGTGGGCTAGTGACTGCTAAAGGTAAATAAATATGATCCAGCTTTGATCCAGAGCCTGAAAGCATTCACATGCACAGTGTTGTCAAACTATTCAGTGGATATGAGTGTGTTTATTTTCTGAATAATGTGTCAATTAGCACTTTTTTTTTTTTTTTTAAATAAGAGGTCTCTACTCTTAGAGGTTATTGCAGTATAAATGTGATCCAGATTAGGCATGAGAAACAACATTCTTTTTTTATGCCAGCTTCACTCTTTGTATTTACATTTTGCACATCGAGGGATATGCGATCCAGTGTTAAGCTTGCACAAACCTGCTAAAATAAATGTGTTGTAACCAATTTGGAGTCTCACAGTCAATTTGCACTTTTCAGAATTTTATTGCCATGTGTCCAATTGTTTTTGATCCATCATGAGGCATCTACTAATTTATCATCTCACGGAATCACAACTGTTGTGTGTCAACGGGGCTTCAGAAATTCTCTGTTCATAGACTTAGAAAGAATTCCCAGGCAGGAACAGAGTTTCCTACAGTATGCATTCTCTTATATTTGACATTAAAAGTGTAGTTGTCTCCTTATATCTGCACCTGGTAAACTCATGTTCTTCTGTTCAGTGAAAAAAAAATTCAGATAAATCCACCTTTTAGCCTTTGGGAAATAGGATTTAAGCTACTCAGTCTTCTTTTACCAATATGTCACCAATATTCGCCAAAGGATGTAGGACATCCATTACAGAAGATGAAAGATACTGTCATGTATTTGAAGTAGTTATTTTTATCTTTGTCCAATAAAAATATACGTGTTTCTAAGCAAGGTGAATTTGTAAAAGGGAAGACAGTATCTGTTGTGTTCTTCATAAATCTGGCGTGACCAAGCACAATCTGCTCTAGAAAAAACATTCCTTTTCTTCCTCCAAAATAAGAACATTTGATTTCAAGCTATTTGGCTTTAAATATTTGCTTCATGGATTACGTACAGAGTGATACCAGAAGAGGAGTCCCTCTTTTAAAGAATATACCAACTCTTTTTTTTTTTTCCCAGGGACTATTCTGCAGGTGTGTATATTTTTTGCAGCCTTTTGCACACAGTTGTCTTCATGGTAGCTCCTTTGAACACTCTGTTCCTGCAGTCTGTGTTTCTGCCTCTATGATCCGCACAGATCTTGTTTATCATGAGTAGTTGCTTTTGCTGTTCACAAAGGCAGCGTTTTTCAAGTGTTAGTGATAGAGTTACTATTTTGGATGTACGTAGCCTGTTCTGTATAATAATATGATCGCTAAAATTAAAACTTTTCACATGGAAGGCCCTGGGGTATGAAGTGAAAGGGTTTGGAAAAGGGAGTAAAATCAACAAGAAGTGAGGAAAGTTATTCTGACAGCGAGACATTTCGTATGTCAGCAAAGCAGAAGGAGAGGAAGGTGTGACTGTGAGAAGCCAAGGGAGCAGCAGGGTTCCCCATTTGGTGTGTGAGATGACAGGGTTTAGCAGGAGGGGTGCTGAGGAAGACGGTTGGACTTGGAGATGCTGTACAGAAAGAATTGTCTGAATTTTGCTAACAGCTTGTATGTTATGACAGAAATAAACTGTTGTAGGTTTTTTTTTTCTTATTTTTTTCTTCTTTTTCTTTACTATCGGAGTGGGCACATGCACATTTCATCTGGTGTTTGCTGTCAACTTCATCTTCTCAGCTAGCACCTTTGGATGTAAGCAATGACTTCTTCACCACTTAAAATCCTCTTATCTTAAGTATCCTACATTTATTCTTGCCTTAGAAGGGTGAAAGAAAGCAAGATCAACCCCACTTATTTGTTTCAAATTCTCTATGTAAGCATGTGCAAAGGTACAGAAAGTGGGAGGCAATGGAAGAATAATCATTTACAGTGAAGAAATGAGACAATGTGAACACACCTTGATATCTTTCAGGCGAGTTGGCAATTTGACAAACAGATACATCACACAAACTGTACAAACATTAAAAATGCAGCTCTTTACTTAGAAATAAGTCTGGCCTATGGGGTTGTTTTTTGTCATTGTTGCTTTTAAGATTATCTGTCCTTTCAGAAAGAGAATACAAAAAATCAGAGTTTTTGTATTAATTTCTTTCTCTTAGTTTGCATTTCTCTCTGAAAAATCTATTTGACTATATTGCTTAGGTGGCTGGTTCAGAAATAAATAACTGTTTCAAAAAGCTGTTCATCATGGTTATGATTAGAATTACTCAAGTATATGACAGGAATTTCTATCAGAAAATGCCTGACAACCAGCGTTTTCCAAAAACTTCAGGGAAGGATTACGAGTATCAATTCTCATTCCTTGAAAAGTTAGTAAAATGGTTATCGATTTGTTTAAAACCCCCCACACCAACCCTCCCCTGTAGGTAATGTAAAATGATGAGCTAATTTGCAAATGGCCAGTGATATATGTTGTAAGGCAATTACTAAACTTTAGCACATGTCTCTTCTGCGGGTTTGAAGATCTGGTTACTGCTGCTGCCTCTAGTAATTTTTTTCCTTAATTCTGTTTCTTAAATATTTGGTGTGATTTTTAGAAGTATGGCCACTAGGTTTTAAACCACTCTAGTAATTTTATTTATTCTAGTAATGTCAGTGCTAGAGAAGTAATATCTCCTTATTTACCAAATAATCACTTTATCACTGTAGGTGCTACTCTCTGTGTAAAGAGTTAGTATTAAACTGATGACAGGCTGTTGTAGATGAAAATTTGCATGTGCACACCAGGACTGCCTTAGCAAGTCTTCATTGGTGCTGATCTGTGGTAGTGATGATTTAGGATAAATTGATGGACTTGCAGAATAATTAGCTGCTGTAGCTGAGGCAATGGCATAAAAAAAAAGTTAAATGAGTTCCATCTCTCTTGTTAAAGGCTATCATATTAATCCATAAAATTTTGCAACATATGCCATTTGAATTTGACATTGCATAAATATTATTTAAAAAGTTTTCCACGCAAAAAAACCTTGAATCTTCATTTATAGTAAGTACATTTAATACAGGGAAAAATTAGGCTTCATTTCCTTATTTATCAGAGCGCACAACAGTCTTTGAAAATAGGGAAACAGGCTTCTGGTTGTCGAAAAGGGGGAAAAAAGATACAAAGCCTGATTTTCCAATATGTTTGGAGGTTTTAAAAAATCAGTTCTTTCCTTCTGATTGAGATGATTTGGGTAAGTTTGCAGTTATTCTCAGAGAAAGAAATTTTAAGGGAAAAGTAAGAAGTGTTTCATATGTAAGAATAACTTCTGGAGAATTTGTTTACAGTGGGAAATAGCTCGTCATCCCCTGCAGTGGGTTGAGCTTCCACAAGCCCTCTCCCGGCAGCTCCAGGGTCACGCAATACTTAGTGTGACCTATAGTGAAAAAACTGGGAAAAAAAATTCCATTTCCCAGCCTCGTTCATCCCAAAGGAAAGCAGTGTTCCCTGCTGCTTGGGAGGTCTGGGCTTTGCTACGCCTCTAAGGTCGCTGAGAACGGGCTCTTCTAAGCTCTGCTCCTTCCCTGCTGTGACCTGGTTGCTGTCTGGCACAACGTGGCGTCGTGTCACAACAGTGGCATATGCTAGAAAATATCCATAATTCATCCCATGCCTCTGCAGTCAGGCATTTTGTGCTTGCTCATTTGGTTTTTAACAGCATATGCCATTTAGAAACATCATGGGCTGTGAAATTCAGAATCCCTGTTTGGACAAGTTTAATTCACTGTTTCGAAGACATGTAATCTGGTAGAAGTTGAGTTTTTTTAAGCATATCCTTTGGGCGACAGAAATGGGAAATTAATTTTTCCACCACATTCTCAAGACAGCAGGCTCAAGACTCAGTTCATCTGTGTTCCCGAATCCTCGGAGCTCCACACCATGAGCACTGTCACCTGCGATGGCTGATGACTTTCCCTCTGCAGCCATGCAGCCCATCCTGCGCCTCTTACCCAGCTGTCCCCACATTTTTTTTTAAGGAATGAGAATTGAAAAAGATTTAAGCTGAAGTATTCGTGCACTCAGGACAAGTAGTAATGTATACTGCAGTTGGCTGAGACGAGCTGTCTTGGTCTTTACAAGGCAGGCAGGCTGGTCCCAGCACTGTTTTCCTGTGGGCACTGAGATCTTCAGATACTGTCAGCAAACCCTGTGGCACACAGTGCTCATAATTCAACGTACGTAAAATGGTACATGACTTTTTATCATCAGACTTCTTTTCATTCTCATTTATTTTGTAGCTCCAAGTAGTGAAAAGGCAGGATTTAGGCAAAAGGTTGTCTTGGGAGACCTTTGGGATGTCACTTGAGAGAAGGCGCTGAATTGCAGCTCTGAAAACTCCTGCTCAGGCGCTGCCTGACAAGGGAAGTGTCAGGGCTTTTACAGGTACTGGATATTGATACAACTTCTCAGATTTGGGAATTTAATATATTTTCTGCTGCATATATCTGCTTGAGCTCAGTCCTTCCCCTGCCTGAATACCTTGGCAAATATTTCATGTGCAAGTCAGCCAGGTCCTGAGGGGTTCGAGCTGATGACTTTCAAAGCAGTGTTACAGTGGCCTGGTTTAAACACTGTGTTGAACAGCTGGGACAAAGCTGGAAGCACAGACACCCAACTTCAGCCTTTGCTTTTCACATGAAACAGTCACTGAATGACACTGAATAAAAAATGAGATCCTCCCAGACATGAGACTAAACCTTGGATTGCAGATTTATACTTGCCCTTGTGCTCTCTTTCACTGGTCAAAAAGTTTTCTGCGCAATGAAGTCACTTCAGCAGGTTGCTGGAAATCAGTCCCTTCCTTTTCCCAGCTGCAGTCTATGGTCTGTGAGTTAGATGGGTTTTTTGTGCAGAAAACCTGTGCTCAAATCCCTTTTGGCAGAAGAGGAGAGGGTTTGGTTCCCAGGCACCACATTCTGAGCAGGGACCGTAATCAGTCAGCTCTTGCTTAAAAAAGGGAGTGGGGCAGCAGTTATGAGTAACCACTTCCTCCAGGTGTTTTGAAGTCTTGGTTTCTCCCAAGAAAAGTCCATCAGGCTTCCAGGAGCATTCATGGCGCTAACTGGTGACTGGCCAAGGAAAACCCTGGGTTTCAATTCATCACAGAATCATTCTGGTTGGAAAAGACCCTCACGATCATCATTTGTCCCTCTCCAGGGAGGTCCCTGCCATCAACGCCTGACTGAAATAGCAGAAGTCCCATGGTCTGACATACCTGGGTTTCCCGGGATGCTCTCTGTGGGGACAGCTTGACCAGAGCTGGAGTGGCACAGACCAAAAAGCAAATTATTCAATTGTTGGGCAGTGCAGCTTCTCCTGTGCTTTAACCCTTCATATCTCCCATCTGCAACATGGTATTATCTGTCTGCTTATGGTGTTTATCTAATCTGTTTTTATTAGACTGGGAATTTTTCAGGGTCAGGGCTTTATTATTTATACATACAGTTTCTGTGTTCCAGTGAGGGCCGCTGGGTGTTTCTATGTTATGTGTGAGAATAAATATGAGAAAGGTAAAAGCTTTGTCTTCTCAGACTGGTGAATATCTGTATACTAAGAAATTGCAAAGTTACCATAGTATTATTCACTTATTGTGCATTCAACAAGGTCAAAAGTGATCTGCAGTCTTGTGTTTTTCCATATCAGGTAGGTTACACAAAAATATCATGTAAAAAAAAAAGATGTTTTATATAAATTGCCTATGAGAGAGCTCCATAGAGGAAAAAGAACCTTCTAGTTTGAAGATTCCAGTTTGAGAGATCTCTTTATGATCCTTGATTTTGCAGTAATAAAATCTGAGAGCTGTTTTCTATCCTTTCATTTACACACTTTTATCATGCACAGCATGATGCTTATAAACTGGACCACAGCCACAGTCAGATCTCCTGTGGGGAGGAAAAGTACCCATTTTCCTAATAATAATAATAATGCCTTTTTTGGCTTCCAGAAAATTCATCTCCCAGCAACTATGCCCTCTCCTATTAGCTGGGTAACTGCTTATGCTTTTTCAGGTAAACATGTAGGGTTTCTGGACAAATGGGAAGACCCGCACTAATTCATTAGCACTCATATGCTAACGTTCTCTGTGACTTCCTAGGCAGATCTTCCTTGTCAATAGGCCCACGAAGTAACTAGCAAATTATGTATTTGATTTCTTTCGACAGTGAACAGGGTTTGAGAAGTGTGGGGGTTTTGGAAATAGTATGAAGACATATTACATGTGCCAACTGAATGGAGCAGAACACAGCCCTGTGGTGTCAGGCATCACAGTGTATCTGCCTCTGAGCTCTGGAAAGCACCCAGAGACAGGTCTGAAAAAGCTACCTCCTTCTCCTGGAGGCTGTAACATCTCCTCATTGAAGAGGCTGCTAAATACTGAACTGAAAGTCTTGTAAAGAGATTAGCTTGTTAAAAGACAGAATAAGATCAGTCATAGCCCAGGACGAGCCAGGAGGTTGTGATAGAAGATATTGTGCAGAACTAATACAGGGTTTTTTATAGCTACTGGGATGCCATGAGGTGGACAGTTGCAGTCTAATGTTCAATTCAATGCTTTTAACAAACGAACAACAAACATGTATTATGCTTCAGGAAGGTCACAATAATTAAAATGTAATCTCTGAAAGAGCAGAATCTCAGGTATTGCATAAGGTAAGATGTCCTAATGTATCCCAGTATTCAGAAACAGAACTGCCCATTATGATTGTTGCTTAGAAGTTACTCTTATTTTGTACATAGGTTGAAATATATAGAATCTGATTTATGCTCTGCTTTTACATTCACCTTTTTTCCTAAGGTACTCTTCCTCTTTAAGGTCTTCTGGCATGCAGAACATGGGGAGTGAGCCCAACTGGTCTTTATATTAGAGTCCATGTCGCACGTCATGGCTGGATTCTACCAGATGTAACTGAGATGAGTTGTATTGTGCCATTGTGGTTACATCTCCCTTTTAATGTTAGAAAATAGTCAGCCCAGACATCTTCATGAAAGAAAAATAATCCCAGTTAAGGTATGGCACTTTAATATAAAAATGAGAGCATGGAGATGAAAAAGTGACGGAAGTATGACCTAGTCATAACTGGGTACTTCCGATATAAATCTGTCTCTACTAGAAATGAGAAATATGGGTAATTACTTTGTCCAGTGGGTGTTCAGTTCTATAGTAAGTTGACAAATGTGTTCAAGATACGCTAATAATTGTTGATCCTTTCACATAATGTGTCTTTCCAGGGACGTAAACTCCCTTCATAGTAAATGCGTTTTTACTGCAAGTTATGCATAGGAAATACATAAGCTTTTTTTTAAAATCAAGTGAGTGTGTTAGCTGTTGTTGTTTTTTTTTTTTTTTTAATATTCTTCATTATGTACAGGAGTCTGGAAGTGCTCAAGTAACCAGGCAAAAAGTATTCTTTTATTTCTGGGTATGTAGGCAGAATAGAATGAGTGAAATCTGTCTTAAATGTCTCTTTTGTTATGTTTGTGAAACACAAATATATACATTCTCAGATACTGTACTGCGGATCTAATCTCGTGTTTAAAAGCCAGTATAAAAAGATGCCAGAGGAAGTAGTTTAAAGCCACAGGAATACCTCAGCCAAGTATTTCCATATCTGTTGGTTCAGTTGTCATTTGAGAGGAGCACATGTAGACTTCACAGGAAAGAAGAGCAGTCCAGATCCCTGGGTGGACTCCCATCAAAACGGAGGTTCAGTGCCACTTTGTACCCAGGCAGTTTGATCTTTTCCCTTGTAACGACAGAGCATGATCTGTTTCCAAAACCTGCTGTACAGATCAGAACTGGCAGACATCAGGCTGGTGTCTGGTTTTGTCATGCCCAAGAATTTTTAGCTATGCTCATTAAAATTCCTGGTGTTCCTCAGATGTTGGGCATGGAGTGATGAGGTGTTACTGGAGAAAGCTCCATGAAAGGCTTCGAACAAGAGTTACGATAGAGGGCTATGGATCTTGCTGCCACTTGCTGTGCTGTGAGTGGCCGCTGCCCTATTTCTTGGTCATACACTCTTTTATTCCACAGTTTATTTTTAATGGAACCTACTTATCCTTTCCTAACCTGCCAGGCATCAAACCTTGCCCTTCTTACACGCTTACATGGGACTAGAATTGCAATACAGAGAGGTAACATTTAGTGGAAGCTGTTCTTGTGCACCAGAATGCCGTGAGGGAACCCATAAGACACGGAGGCTTGGTATACATAGCACATATCAGCAATGTGTTTTTAATTCTCAATTATGTTAAAAATGGGATTTTATTTTTTCATTTCTAAATTCATAGCATTATAAGCTAATGAAGCTTGCTTTCCTAATATTATTATTGGATGCACATGCATTAATCTGTTTTAATTTTTTTAAGTGATGCTGACCCTAGCAAGCATAAAAATACTATAAATACTAGGAAACTGCTAAAACTCATCAATATTCAGTTTTCACTAAAATCTACACACTTCTGTCTTAGCATTTGCACATTGACTGTTCCAAGAGCCAATTCAAAATTTTACTTGGATAAATATTTTCAAGGGACAGAAACACGTTGGGCAAATAACAAACATATGGTAGCACTGAGAATAACCAGTTCAGCAATGTTTTCTTGTGTGCATTTTGGTGCCTATGTAGGCTATTGCAATGTTAATTTTAGAAATTCTAGCCCAGCAACAGACTCTTAGGAACAGAATGATGCACTGCAAGCAGCAAGATTTTTAACTGTAGACTATAGCTTTATTTTCTTATTTATAGCTCCCTTCATTTTGTTATGTTTTATGAAAGATGTTTCATCTTTGAGAGTGCCCTGGCTCTGTGCTGTCCTGACCAAAATACTGAATTTGTAAAAATGCAACTCATAAAACCTTGACTTTAGGTTTTAAATGCCATGCAAATATTATTAAGAAATAATTACAATTTTATTTAACTGCTGACTGTGTTAACTTTGTGTTTACTTTTTAATAAATATGTAGTTGATCTAGGAGAAAGCTTGAGGTAAACACAAAGAAATACAAACATTTATGTTGCATCTTACAGGGAAAGGACAAAGCCAAAGTTCAAAGATTTAGTAGTACTACACATGTTAATAAGGAAAATCTGATAGTATTTCAGTTGTTTGCTGAGGTTGAAGATCAGGTGGACAGATTTACAACAGGTATAAGTTGCTCCAGTTCTATTAGTTTTGATTGATTTCTCCAAAATGGGAAGATTAATTTTAGAGATGTAGTATTCTGATGTTAACAATAACATTTTGTCCAATAGTTAGCTGAAGTAAAACAAAAACAACATAATGACTGAAATAAATAATAAAAGGCCAGATTTATTAACTTCCACCTGTTTCCATTGAGCTTATAATTTCTATTTAAATTCAATTCATTATCTTCTCCCAATATTTCATCTTCCCCCCCCCCCCCTTTTTTTTGACTGGAAAATGCCTTCAGAACACACAAACATTTACAGAAGAGGAAAAAAATCCCTATTCACCTCTATTTTCTCTATTGACTTAAAGATCAAAATCCCATAAGAAAGCCTAACTCACAGAAGAAATGATGGACATATGTGGAATTCAAACTTGTATGTCTACCCTAGGATGCACTGTGTTTAGTACAAAATGAGATTAGGGGATTGAAAAGTATTTCTAGGTGGCTTTTTTATTTGGGTATTGATTCTTTAGGCAGAAAGCCCTTCCATTTACATCTTTTTTATTTAGACTAATAACAAAGAGGCGAGAATGAAGAGAGATTTCTTTCTCTTCTTCTCTGCTTTATACAAAGCCTCCTTTACTTTTCTGCTTCGTCTCCTTCACAGTCTCCTTAACTCTTTATTGCTTTTAATACCATTATTATGAACCACTCTTTTCATGTTCAGTGTGCTCAGACATTTTAATACAGATATAATTGTAAGGTGCAAAATGTAAATCCCCATAATGTGTTGGAAGACAAATGTGTCAAAGTCCCTTTGTCATACTGACAGGTTATAAAACCAGACTGGCTCAGTTTAATCAGGTTTAAATTTTAATGACATAAGCAAAACTCAGACTAAAATAGCTATCTTTTGGTTATGATTTCAGATCACTGCCACAAACAAGAAATATTTTATCATTTATTCATTGATTATATCATTCAGAGCTGTCTTGAATCCTAACATCAGTTCTGGAGAATATGTTTTAAATCAGTAAATATTTTTCAGATGCGATATCACTGTTTGTCATGGTACCTCTGCCTTTTCACCCTTATCTTCCTCAGGTGAATTCTTATCCCTAGATATGCCCACTGTGTGTCCAGGTCCAGGGAAACACTTCATTTTTGTATCGGTCTTGCTTAACTGTCTAGCTTGGCAGTTGAGAGTCTTCCCTTTCAGAACTTGCAATCAGTGGCTAATAAGGTTAATAATTGGTCATGGCTTCACTTTTGGGGTACGGGGAAATCAGCAATCCTAAACTTATCCCAACAGGTGGCCCACATGCTGTAATTGTAAATTCTTCTAAGTCATTTCCACATCCTGCACTTGGGGCTTCTTATCAGTAAAGTTAATTAAATCAAAGTCTTTTGGAGATGTTACTTACATTAACTTGATGCCGGCTGCCTTGAGGAGCAGAGTGGTTCTCTGTCGACTCGACGAGCACCCGCTTAGCCAACAGTGAGGCCAGACCCTCTGCTGCAGTTCACGTAACGTGGAGGATTTCTGCCGCCTATCTCAGAAAACTCTAGCCACTTCAGTATGAAGCTGTCAACAGGGGAGAAAATTATTATTTTAAAAGTACAGGTGAGAGGATACAGATTTCTGACTTAATTAAGAAAGGGATAGTAGCAGCTTTTGGTGGGTATCATTTTCATTTGACTCTGTGTTGCTATCCTAGAGCCTAGGCTTGTATCCTAACCTTGTATCATACGCTCAGTGTTCTGAATCACCACTGCACTAATATCACCAGCCATTCAAATAATCAGAGTGATGGAAATGAAAAAGGATAACAGCTCTCCAAAGTTGCGTGCAGGCATTACTGTTAAACAGTGTCAACAGCTTCATTAAAGCTTTTCTTTTCTTCATTAAGGGGCATTTTATAAACAGAATGGCCTGCCTGAACTCAGAAGTTGTTTTCTAGAACAAGAAATAAGCTGCACCCAAGTAACAGTCTCAGAAAAAATAAGGACTAAAGAAAGATGTGTCAAACTGTCTTTCTGTTACGTCAAAGAAAGTGACAGTCATCGCTTTTTTTCCAAGGTGCGGTTGACAGGAAATAGGAAGAAAAATATGGACTTTTGCTTACGTTCTGGTAATACATTGTTTGTTTTGTCAGATGCATGTGCCTGACTTCTTGCTGATCATTGGGATATGCAGCAAAATTCACGTCTTGCTCATGTTCTTCAGAGGTGTGATTCTACCCTCACACAGATCTTTATAAATCACAAATGACTAAGTAAAAGCATCAAAGATGAGATAAAATTGCTTAAGAGCCAAAACAGGTTTAACATGTTAATGTGAAGATAAATCTGCTAAGCAATATGAAGGCATATTTTTAAAATGAAATTAGGTGGAAAGCAAGCAGAAAGACAATTTTGTGCCCTTGTTATAAGCATCACTGACTTGGTGATCAGAAATTTATTGCTGTTTTGCTTTTGTTTTGAATGGATTATATATGTAAATAAAAGATTGTGAGTGTCTTCTTCAACAGTAAACTAGTCATAAAAGAAAATGCCACTCCTTAGACTGTTTGATTTCTAAATTTGAGCTCAATTCTAACGTAACATGGCAACTTGGTCTTTGCCCAAAATGGAGAATTTATAAATTTTTCTCTTATTTTGTGAGAGAACTGCAAATTTAACATGGAAGGAGTTAGGGAGAGGAAAGGATGAGCTGTCCTTTTCAACATATTGAAAGGGGGCTGAAATCTCTGTGGGGACTGTGTATGTAGCATATGCCTATCACAAATACTCACTGTGGTGCCTACTTATCAGGAGAGGGTGAGTCAGATTTAGCATTAGGAAAACATCTTTGCACATCTTTGCGTGAAATGACAGCACGTTTGACATATTAAAGAGGTATTAAAACACAGATATTTATAATTGCTTACTAAGATGCGCTGGTAATAGGTGAGATTCATAATTTACTTGAGTTTGCAAGATTTGAATCTGCAAAACTGAAGGAAACTCCAGGAGAAAAACCAGCAATGTTAAGCTTCCATGGCATGGCAATTTAGCAACTTCTCAGAAAACTGGGTTTAAAGCATAGGCAGGTGTAGGAGAGAATCATATGTATGGAAGGGTGTAGCCTCCAAGAGCCTGTGGGACGTGGGCATAAGTAGAGCCGCAGTTCTCAAGCAAGTTACATCTTTCTGCAGCCAGAGGGTAGAAAGACATTGGCTTTGCCTTCCTGCTCCTCTTTGCAAGGAGAGATCGGAGGTCCCCTAAACCAGAGGTGGAGCCAAATGAATACAAGAGAATTAAAAAAGTTCAGTAGTGGGTGCAGTGCAATAAATCCTCGTGTCCTGATGTTGAGTCACCTTCTGTCATTTATGCAAATGAAATCCATCCCGGCCAAAGATGCAAACCTAGTTTGCAGATCATCTGTATAAAATTTGCAAATGTTTGAACCTTAGCTTTATTAGAACTAGAAGTTACCTTCGTTGCAGGATACACGGTATTTTTTGCAAGGTTAGCAATGCTGCGAGAACAAGTGCTGAACCCTGCTACCTGAGGGCTCCCCGAGGTGCTTGTTGGGAAGGTTGTGAGGTTAAGAGTTTACACATGAAAAATATTGTTTTGTAGAAAAGGCAATTGATCTTTTTCAGACTTTGAAAATTAATGGCTAAGGATTTATTTGGGTTTTAGATAATGGGCACAGGGATCTCTTGATTCTTGTTAACTATTTCATAAATTTCTGTGGGTTACAAAACGTATTTCCCTCTGCTTATGTGGAGCGGTGTTTCTAGATCCAAAGCTCTGAACTGCAAATGTTTAACTCAGTAGGTAATGCTATTTTCTTCTTGGATTTTAAGCTGGTATCAACTTCACTGTAGCATATAGCATAGTTTAGAAAATGTGGATCGATGTTCTGTTTTCAATCAGGCATGTTTTCAAGAAGATGTTTGATCTTGACAAATGTAGGCAGTGTGAATCACTCTTATGTGTGTAAATGTATATGTGTGTGTATATTTTTACCATTTGTCCCGCTCTTTTCCCAAGGCGTATTCTCTGCCAATTATAAGAGCTCCAAAAACATAGCTTGACAGAGAGAATTGCTTGAAGCACACAACAAAGAGAAACTGTATTGATCCAATAAAATCCAAGATCAATGATGTAAATTTTTGACTGGCATCTATCAGCAACACATCTCTCTACGTGCATGACAACTAATACATTTTCAGTGATACTCTGGGAAAATACAATAATTAATTAAAATAGCCAGCCACTCAGTTCCTCATAGACTTTGTCGTTTTATTGCAGATTTCATTGTAATTCCAGCAGTTTTTAAAGCAGCACATTTCTCAAAATTAGCAAGCTGAGATACTGATGCCAGAGTCTATGTTAATGTGCTGTAGTAGAGTGTCAGTCAGTGAACATTAGCCTGAGGGAGTGCCAACCAAAAAAAAAAAACCCACAGAACCACACCCCAAGATCCAAGTCACCATTTCTGCCTTCAGATAGTGGCTTCAAAACAGGTTTGAATTTCATTCTTTGTCTCCACCAAGTCAAAGGCTGTATTTTTCAGTTGGGAAGCATCAAATTAGGGCAATTGCTAAATGTTGCTTTGCACTCCACAGAGTGTGCCGGGCCTTGCAGGTTTTCCACAGCAGCTGTTATGATTTATGAACTACTCAAGAATCTGTTTCTATACTCAAATAATTTCCTCGGTCTCCATTTCATTAATTATTAACATGCATCTAATATTAGTCTCTGTGAGGTCTTGTATCTACAGTTATATTAAGAATCTTAACGTATCACATTTTAAATAATTGGTAGTTTTCCAAATGCTGTGATGACTGGAGAATCTTCACATAGTAAAATAAAGACAAACTAAGAACAGATGTAGCCTGTTACTTGTGACAACTTGGATTGAAAGCTTATTTCAGGACCCTGTATGACATTCTCATCCTCTCTAGCTGTTCTAGACTAGACCAGTTGTGCAGACAGCTACATTTCACCTTACAAAGTGGAGGAAAGAACCACAGAAAAAGTAGGAACCATTGCCAGTAGCGAGAAAGTGAATTAAAATTAGTCCTTGCTTTTGGTTACAGTTACATGCTTGCCAAATATGGCACATTTTTAATAGAAGTTGTGCATAAAACTTTGAATATTTGTTTGGGTTTTGTGGGTTTTTGGTTTGGTTTGGTGTGTGGCTTGTTTTGTTTTTTTGTGTTTTACTTTTTTTAATCCATCTATATATGTGCTGTCCTTTCTCTTTGTACTCTTCATAAATGCTCAGTGACGATCTGGTCACTATGCTTATAAAGTTGCCTCCATAACAACTTTGTTCCTTCTAAATGCCTGAAATGGGTCACAGTAGAAATCCAAAGTTTTCTCTCCGTGCTCAAGACCTGAGATCGTGTTCCCTTCTCTCCTCTTTGCAGATAGTGTTGTGAGCAAGAATTTGTCACAAGTGTGAAATAGAGTGACAGATTTGCTATGTTTTACTGGGTATGATGAGTATGTACAACCTGAAGTCTCAGTGCAGCCTATTAGGAAAAGAGCTTTATTATGAATTTGTCTCTAGCTGTGTTTCTTCATCTTAGCAGCATACATTTGTACATTCATCTTCAGAAGGACGGGAGAATCCAGTTTGATTTATTTTACCTAGCACAGCAACCTCAATGCCCTGAAAATATTACTTTTGTCTCTTTGTCCTGAAAATAACTGAAAAATATTTGAAAATATATGTTTTAACGAAATGAATAGAGCATATACAATGTTCTTGACTGGATTAAGCTGACATTCTAGTCTCCCATCATCATCCAAAACCAAAGCATTTTCTTTTTCCTGAGTTTTTCTAAGCAATCAGTATTTAAATGAAATTTTCATTTAAAAAATAATATATACATAACTAATATAAAATGAAGATTATGGAACCATCATGGAGCATTTACACATTTCCTCTTTTCATTCCCACCTAGTGATGCCTTCATTATATAAAAATATATATAGTTAGTTTGTTTAATTTAATCAAGTGGAAAAAAATGGAAACAAATTGTGTGTTTACTGTACAAAAATTTTTAAAAAAATAGCAATTATCTTGCATATATATATTTTTAAATTGATATTTACTATGATTTTTCTTTTCAAAACTGAATTTTCACATCAGTACTGGGAATTGGACCACTCTCCGTCATCTTTGCCAAGTCTTGGGAAACGGGAGAGGTGCCTGAGGACTGGAGGAATGCAAATGTCACTCCAGTCTTCAAAAAGGGCAAGAAGGAGGACCCCGGTAACTATAGACCGGTCAGCCTCACCTCAATCCCTGGGAAACTGATGGAATGCCTTATCCTTGGTGCCATCTCAAGGCATATCAAGGATAAGAGGGTTATTAGGGGCAGTCAACATGGCTTCACCAAGGGGAAGTCATGCTTGACCAACCTCATAGCCTTTTATGAGGAAATAACGAGGTGGAT